>CM049321.1:16067978-16625478 GCA_026874595.1 Sipunculus nudus
GATACACAAAAGGACTTCACAGAGAGAAGTAGAATTACTCACCGTTTGTTGTATCATATACTGATCGTCTGTGGGTAGAGACTTCGCCCTGTTTTCTAGAGTACCAGTGACGACACAGAATGAACGCCAGGCCTAAGTACACGGTCTATTAGTCAAGTTAAAGTCATGTCTTTCCTGGCACAATTCATTTGATAAGTAGCCAGAATCAGCCGTGAAATATGGAGAGTAAGCCGTATCTGATCACGAGGGACTCTAGGAGAAGCTGTCAATAAGAGGACACAAAAGTTCTCCTCTCGCGAGCGTCGGACAATTGACCCGGCATTACCGTCAGTTGGCCGCTTTATAAGACCTCGCCTGGTGGCTCTGCCCTCTGCTGTTAGTGGCGGAGTCACTACCGTTACAGAGCTACACGTCATGGCAGGCTTTCTGTCTCCAACTGCACCAATCTGCCTCCATGGTTTTAAAAAATCGGCTTACTAAAGACATCTATTCATTAACAAGGGTTTTTGTTGATGCGTTGGCAAGTTTGTAATTACAATTGAAATTAATCAATGAAATTAATTAAATTAACCAAATTTTTAAACATGCTGTTAATATATATTATGTACCCATACGTGTATTGATACACCTAAAAGTATTAAGAATATATATATATATATGTATAACGGAACCTTATAACAACAGATCACTTAACCGTGATCAGCACACATTTTGTTACGGAGATAAAAAAAATCAGATTCTGTAACGCTAGGGAGCGTAAAATGTCTAGGGGAATGAATAAAGAAGTCAGTGGCTTTTTTTTTGTTAACAAATAATTATAATTCATTCTTAGAACAATCCTTGCATTACAATACACTAAATCAATACAATTACACCGTATAACAATAAAATGTATAGTACCAGAGTGTCCGGATCCTAGGCTTTGATTTCTGGATACCTTCACTGTCACAGCTCAACAAGAGTCCTTTGACACCAATAATCCACGTAAAAAGTAATGATCCAAAGCCAAAATGGAGACAGTCCGTATTAAATCTGTCTTAAGTCCGTTAAATATCTGACACCACTGCAATTATCGGTTAGGTACCAATACTGACGAGAAAGTAACACTCTTAGTGCTCGCTGGTATTTTCCTTTCTGTCGGCTCTAAACACAGCCCCTAATTTATAGCTTCTCATCCAAAAATTCTAGAAATGTCAAATTCCAAAGAACAATACACACGCACATGAACAGACCCGAAACATTCAGAACAAAAAAAGAACGCTGTGTCTCTACGCTTCAGACCCCACACGCGAGACAGCGCCCCACAAGGGAGGTTCCCAAAGCAATGAACTATGCCTGCGCTACACGAATCAGAATGTCAACAGACACATGTAACACTCTTGCGCACGATAAAACAGACACCTGTAACAATATATATGTATATAAATATATATATATATATATATATATATATATATGTAAAGTGTTAGAGTGATGCATTTAGATTAGACTAGCTTATTATTATCATATATGTGATAATAAATATGTTAGTCTATCTAAAAGGCGTCAGTCATACTTTTTCCTACACTTCGACTACAAACTAACACGGCTATACCATTTATTAATATAATTATATATATATATATATATATATATATATATAGAGAGAGAGAGAGAGAGAGAGAGAGAGAGAGAGAGAGAGAAAGAGATTGAGAAACAAACAGACAGACAGAGAGAGCGCCTTTTAATTTCAATAAATTAAAAAAGACAATCAATTAACAATAAACCACATTACTAAAAGAAACAACAATAAAATTTAAACCTTCACCAATCAAACGTCTATAAATACCATATCATATGTTGAAAAACGTTTATTACTATATATTATGTCCTTAAACATTCACCCCTGTAAAAGTATGACACTTGTTATATCTTTGTTCCGTACCGTTCCGTAAATTATGCCCATGTTCCGCGTTCCATGTTCCGTTCCGTTCATGTTTTAGGGCAGCCCCGGAAGACCCCCCAGGAGGTTATTGTGAGGTCTTTTATTTTGACTTTACCGAACTGATTTCAAAAGGCCGAACTGAGTGAATGATGACCACAAGTTTTAGGATTCGAACTATCCTCCCCTCAGACCGCTGCCCAAAATCTTAACCACAAGGGCGTACCTTCTCTACACCCAGGAAGGAATTTCTACTGGTCTTTACCATCATACAAATGTAGGATGATTTAACCTACTAGCACCTATTATGATCGAAAACCAAAGAAAGAATAGTGTTATGTTGGGTGAGACTAGTTTCGCACATTATATGACCCTGTAGTCCGAAGTAAACCAAAACATCCATTGTTTTTCTTTAGATTCTATGAAATGGAAGAAAAAAATAGAAGAAGAAAGATGGATGGTTAAACGACTTGAGAGATTAACGAATTCCTTTAAGGCCACAGTTTTATTGATATAACATATACTATATTGATGGTAGTCTGTGATGGCAATAGAAAAAGCAACAAGTTTATATAAAACAGACACTATATTTTACTGTGCTCTATCGCGGATGATACTGAAGAAAAAATACTTATTTTCAGTTCAAACAAGGTATATGGAATTAGAAATGCCAGCCTCGGCCATGTGTTTGCATTCACTTATTCGGACAATATTTTTGGTTCATTCGTGCTTAACGACTCTACATTTGTGAATATCCCTCGATGGCGTTCCTGAATCCGAATCGATTCCCGGATCCACACCAAAATCTAATCGATTCTTCATTGGCCCATTCTCGAAAGGTCCTGAAAATTTCATGAGATTCCGTGAATAAATCCCAAAGTTGTGCTGTGAATAAACACACCGAAACACACACACACGAACGGGAGTGGATGCATACTGTCTAGATGTTGGTGGAAACGGTCGTATTGTGCTGTATCGAGGTTCTTCTTTATTACAGGAATCGGTACCTACTGTGTTTGGAGTTAACCTGGAGATTACAACTATCTGTTTGAAAAACAAGACGCTCAACTCTTTATTTAAATCAGGTTTTCAATCGGTTCGATGCATTCATAAAGTCTTTAAAAATCAGTTGCAGTCCTTTTTCCCCAACTGCCTCTTCAGAAATAATGGTTAATTTGAAATCAGAAGACAGTACTCTAAAGTACTAAAAGGATAGAAATGTGTAGCGTTTATTAATAATTTCAATATTTTAAACCAGGAGTTAAACCCTTCCATCTCTGGTAAAATGAAAAGGGTGTGTAGCCTCTTTACCCTGTTTAGATGGCTTTATTGATTCGGACAGAAATATTTATTTTTCACAGTTTCCCCCAAAACCCATATAATGTGTTTTGAAATCTCAGGTCAACATAAATAGAGTATACCACAACTTCGAACTTGAAGCTAAACACAAGCAGCATGATCGACCTAAGGAAACTATACAATGTATGGGGAGCGTTATGGCCTGACAGTTAGGGCGCTGGACTTGTGACCGCAAGGTTGTGGGTTCGCGTCCCGTTCTGACCGCCGTCTGCGCTAAGACTCCTAGGCAAAGACTTTACCACGAGGGTGCGCTCTCTCGACCCAACAGTGAAAGGGTACTGGTCATGGGAGGAAATAAACTTTTGGTGCCTTAAATGACTGCTTTGGTTGCAGGCTCCCCAGGTCGCCGAGATAAGCTACCAGAACGAACAGGCCCGAAAGACCAGGAAGACAAAGTATAAAGTCGGACGAGACTGACATCGTCGGTGATATGAGACTTAAAACCCCCACCACTTTACTTTTATGTACAATGTAACGAACTGAATTTAATTTAATGCACTACACTGGTCACAACTGGTTCCTAAGATATGCAATAAATATCAAGAAAACCATCAATCATTGCTATAAGGACAGGTCCATTTCAAGTTTATTGATACTTTCTATTGAATGAGGATGAAGGTGACCACACGATAGGAATTATAGTTTTTAGTCATGTTGATTTAGTGTTGATTAACCTGTTGTTGAGATATCAGAGTGAATCGCGGGACCCTCAGCTCCGAAATCGTACCCCGTAACCATTAGGCTGCGTCCTATTCTTTGTATCCCTTATAAAGCCAATACAAGTACAACTGTACTGTTTGTGAACATTCCTTAATGATATTCCTGAATCCGGATCATGTGCAGGATCCACACAAAGGTCTAATCGAGTCATGTTCCTATCCGGAAATGATCGTACATTTCATGATATCCCGTTCATGTGTGTGTGTGAGTTATGTTGTGAACACACATATAAACATACACACAAACACACGATCTAGGATTAACTCAGGCGGAGGCAAACAGGCAGCTATGACTAATGGAGCAAAATAATGGGAAAATTTCTTGTAATTATCCAGTTGATTAGGATGAATTTTAACTAATGACAAACTTTTGGTCAGTTTTTGTGTGAACAAATCAACAATCATACGGACATGATGAATCAATATCCACCCCAAATTTAAATCCATTAACCAATATATAAAACCAAGAAAATGATAATGAGTAGACAAGCAACGAAACGAACAAGAAACACAAAAAAAGATGTGACAACATTAATTCAGCATTGTGAAATCGTACATATATAACTGATGGATCACAGGAAAGGTAATATAATCAAAGTAATAATTTCTAATCAGGCTAGATGAAGGACGTATTTATAAAGCACCATTTGTTGGGTTTAATTTCGCGCTGAAAAAAATTGGTTCAGCTGATTTATTTGCCGGGAGCTGCACGCGGAGTCCTGACGACAAACTGAAAATACTGGCCATTGATATCGGATTTATACATAACACGTGATATAAAGGTAGAAAAAGTACAATTTTAGATATTAGGATAAGATATAATACGTTTCATCAGGTTTTCCCGTATTTCAATAACGGGATGATTAGACTTTGCGGGATGAATGAAAGGACTCAACAAAAAGGCCGAGAAAAAAAAATTCGTTCATCTAGGTCGGTGACATTTTTAAATGAACTCATTATTTCAAAGCTTCATTCGTAATATTTGTGGCCTAATGTAATTGAATCTCCAGACCGTATCTTTATGTATCTTCTTTATGATATCGTTTGAAAAATTTAGTTATATACTGAATACATATAACATTCTATCTCTCACTTCTAAGAGCTCTCATTCAATGTTTATTCCCCGCCAAACACCTCAGATATATAGTCTAATATACACACCTTATTAAACAGTTTATCTTACTCTGTTAATCTTACTTATATATACATATATATATATATATATATATATATATATATATATATATATATATATATGTGTGTGTGTGTGTGTATGCTTATTTTACTCTCCATGGCCGTTTCGATATATTTGATATTACTCCCTGATCCACTTCCCCTCACTCTTTACAATTATTCTTACTATATCAGGTCTTATCTGCCTCACCGTCTGTCTTTCTGTCTCCGTATCTCTGTCCGTCTGTCTGTCTGTCTGTCTTTCTCTCTCTCTCTCTCTCTCTCTCTCTCTCTCTCTCTCTCTCTCTCTCTCTCTCTCTCAATTGGTCGATCTTTCTTTCTGTCTATCTTTCCTTCTTTCTGTTGCTCATTTGCGCTCTCTTTGTCCCTCTGTCTGTCTCTCTGTCTACCTGTATGTTTGTATATTAATCTCTCGCTGTCGCTCCCTCTGTCTGTCTGTCTGTCTATATGTCTGTCACGCTTTTCTCTGTCTCTCTCTGTCAATCTCTCTCTGTCACTGTCTCTCTCTCTGTATATATATATATATATATATATATATATATATATATATATATATATATATATATATATATATATATATATATTTTGTTACAGGTGCTCTATTATGTGACACGGGCGTAATTCGTGTAGTTGTTACATTCCGTACTGATTGAACTCTCGTTGTCATGTGGGCCTTGAGTTTTTCACGCTCGGTAGTGGGTCACGTGATTAGCCTTGTATGTGTGGAGATACACACGGCTGTGTCTTTCTGGAGAGTTCCTGAAACGCCTGTTTACTGTGGAGTAGGGTACTTTGTAGACTGTTCGAGAAGTAGAAGGTTCCCGGCTTAGGGTGTGAAGGTATATAGAGGGCTGTTTTTTAGAACCAGGGGGCAGACAGCAGAGCAGATACCAGCGGACGCAGAAGCGTGTGTCAGATTCTAAAGATCTTATCCGACGAATGCAGCAATTATAGATATTTCAAGAACTTTCCTGGATTTTATACACTGGACTTCAGTTTACATTCTGTGTTATTTCAAGAATTTCCACTGGACTGTCATTCTCCGAGAGCTTACATTCAAAGGACTTATTTTGGTGACACTGTTGGTATTCAGGTATTGTACCATTATCTTTCTGTGTGATCGTATTGACTTGTTGCTATACCGCTGTTTCACTGTATAATTGTATTTATTAAGTGTATTGTATTGTTAGGATTATTTTAGGAATAAATTATAGTTATTTGTTAACAAAAAACCATTGACTTCTTTATTAATTCCCCTATACATTTCCCGCTGCCTAGTGTTACAGAATCTGATTTTTTTATCTCCAATGCAAAATTTGTGTTCATCACGCATACGTGATCTGTTCATATTAGGTTCCGTAACAATATATATACATAAAGCTTTTGGTATACAATTTTGTATATACCTATCCATGTGGTAAGCGTAAACGGTGTTGAATATTGGAACACCTATATAAATCCATGAAGGTAAAAAATATATTGAAAATGTTTATATAAGTCTTATCAGAACGCTTTGATGCGGCATGTGCGATTTGTTTGTCTATCATTTTGTCATATCAGAAGACAGGTGCTACTGATATGGCTTTGTTGGTTTTGGGCTTGAAACCATATCGTTTTTATCGAAACCAGACGTAATCGCAAGACCGAGAATAGCAATTTTCCGATTCCTGGCCCACAGCGGTCTTTAAAATAATCATACCATCTTTAAGACAAGTTCGCAAGTTATGCACAAAAAGTAAAACTTTTTGGTACTTATCTTGCAAAGTTTCACTGCTTGCTTAATATACTATATAAACTAAAAATGTGGGGGTGGGGGCTATTGTGGGATGCTAACAAAACCGTGTTTGCATTAACTTATTTGGCCAAATCTCCCAGGTTCATTCGTGCATAAGTAGTTCTACATTACTAAATGAAATTCCTTAATTTGAATCATGTGCCGCATCCACACCAAAATCTGAGCAAATTTTTATTTGTCTCTTCCCGAAATAGCCTAAACATTTCATGAGATACTGTTCAAGACTGCGTGAGCTATTTTGTGAACTAACACACAAACTCACACAAACACACACACGATAAACGGATACTCTCCTGGTTGAGGCAAAAGTGGGTTTAATATCCTCGGAGTTGAGTTGAGATAAAGTACACCTTGCAGTAAGGTGAGAGGCGTGGTGGGTCATCCCTTGTTATTGCATGTGGTTTGTATTTATTGAACATCTTAAGATCGTGACCATTTTCTCACTGGATGTTTCGGCCTCAAGACTCGATGGACATAATTACGGCCTCGGACGGGGTGTTTGACCGTGCGGTCATTAAATTAACAACATACAGACTCTGGAATAAACACCAGCCCTCCGGGGAGCAACAACTTGCCAGATTTCATGCTGTGATTAATCACACAATACGAAACTAACATGAAAACTGTAAGCAGCACTGCATGCACGTTGGAGTCCCAAGAAACGCGATAAATTGTGTTGGCTGGTGCTGGACCTGCATAAACACCTGATTGATCACGCTGCGTGAATCAAAAATACCAAACCGTTTATATAGTGTTTAGCCTGGTTTCAATGTTATACTAGATCTCCTGTTTATTGGTTTCTAGACAATTGTTGATTGATTTGGTCAGGCTATTTGAAACTAATTACCTCTTGCTAACCAGACAAACAAAATGAATATTACCCTATAGGGTGCCGAAAATGTACTAGTGAACCTGTACAAGTATGACATGTACAAATACCAACTAGTGGGATAGTTTTCTATAAAAAAAGTTTAGGCACAATTGATCTCACAAGATCTTGCGAGAAATGTTCCCAGGACAATAATGACGTTACAAAGTACGATGACGTACACGTCGCATTGACTGACGTCATCTTCAAGTGACTCTACTGGTGACTCTGCAAGTGACTCTACGGCTGAATCTGATGCTATATTTGGACGACCGTAATAAAATCCACTGTGGAGTCCTATTATAAAGCGTCTTCATTGTAGGACAACCTGTAGAGATTATCTTATCATTTGAAAATGGGATATGTGTATCGTTTTTATTCACTTTGATAAAAAAAGGAAAATATGAATAAAAATACCTGTGGGCATCAAGCAGGCCCTGGTGTTTTTTGGTCGTTATGTCATTAGAGGCAATGACAAAATGTATTTATTATTTTTTTTATATTTCCTTCAGGAGTGTCTTTTATTGTTTCTTTGTGTATAAACAAAGATCTTAAATGGGCCTTTTTCGGTGTTTGACATCTATAAATGGAAGATATTTCCCAGATCCTACAGTATATAGATTGTTTGTGTCGTATCCGCTTGCTGACAACGTGGGGACCCGGGAATATCATTAAAACAGATTCAAAAAGACAAATGAACCCGATGAACCCTTTCAACCTTGATACATATTGGACCATCCCCGGTAGCTTAAAAGATTCTCTTTTTTTTGTCAGCCTTTGTGCATGTCCCATGTTTACTACCAGCTTGAAAATAAACAAGCTTTATTCGCAGAGGTGCAATAAGCTTTTCTCAACAGGAACTGTTTTTCATATTTTTTTTTTATTTTGTGGAGGTATAACCACCTCCATTTTTAATGCTAAGTTTACTACGTATATGTGCATTTGCAGATTCCGGTTTCGGACTACGTGACTAGGCAGTATCACACGCTTCTACTTTTTTTTAATATTTTTTTGTTGGAGGCAACCGCTTCCATATTTTTTAATGCTAGCTTAACTAATTATATGTACATCTGCAGATTTCATTTCCGGTTTCGGACTACGTGACAGGGCAGTATCATACGCTTCCTTTACTTTGATACCCTGGCGTTAACCAGGCCCGGTGACTACTGCACCTGAGGGCCCTGGGTTGTTAATCATAGCACCGAGGACCCCTGAAAGGCGCACTCGTTTGTGAGTAAAACACGGCCGTTGGGCACGACCTTCCCATTAAGCCTGCAGAGCGCTCACCCTGGGTGGGGGCCGACCGTGAAAAACCTCTCCGCCTCGGCTGAGGTTCGAATTTTCGAAATTTCGCTCTTCCCCGCTCTACCCGCTCTACACGCTTCTACTTATTTTATATCGTTGCGTCAACCAGGTCCGGTTACTTATGAGCCTGCGGCCCTAATCGTTCCCATATCTGGGTTATACCACTGAGAAATCCCCGAAAGGCGCAATCGTTTTTGAGTGAAACACGGCCGTTGGGCCCGGCCTTCCCATTAAGCCTGCAGAGCGCTCACCCTGGGTGAGGGCCGACCGTGTAAAATCTCATCGCCTCGGCTGAGATTCGAACTCACGACCTCCCGGCTTTAAGTTCTGTCTTCTACCCCTGAGCCACAGAAGCCGGTCACTACAGAAGCTGGAACTACCTGCAGTTCATTAACACGAAGGCAGAGTAAGCTAGAAAGCACATAAATTGTACATAAATTGAATATGTATTCTCCTAAAAGCCTTGAATTAGGTATCTGTAAATTATCAAATGCAGTATTTGTTATATTAATTTTTTTCCATCAGTTAATATACAGACATTTAACTTAGGATAACAGTAATCATGCTAGTAACAATATCCTTGCAAGTAGACTGAGCATTCTTACATCGTAATACATCGTAAGACACGTGGTTACAAGCAGGAAAAGATCTGCTATAGCGTGGGGGTGCGTGATATTATCGATATATCTCAATATATGGTGATTTGCATATTGCATACCGCGATATTTTGTTACGTTTGCCTGAAACTGGTTTATTGTGGCCAAAGTGAGGTGTATGTTACAGATTTAGACATTTAAACAGATTAGGATTAGGAACAGGCTTAAAGTGAAGGCTTCTACTGTGTCTAAAAACAATTCTCAGTTCCTGATCAAGTAGGATTAATCTAAAGTGACCTGCATAAACTTCTATGGTGTCTTAATATTAAGGCTCACCAGTCTAGTATTAAAAGGGTCTATTTTGAAAGCTGATGTCTATCAACATCTTTGGGCCAAAATAAGGTATGGTTCTCAGGCACTACCCGCGTCAAATATAACCCCCCGCATGAAGTGTTTATTTTGATTTTCATCTTTCAAAAAGAGAAAGTAATATAATTTTGATAAGATTTCTTTTGTTATGTTTTGCTTTTACCTGTCTAGCAAAAATAAAATTTGTTACTATCATGTTTTCCCCTGATCATAAGACATTTTTACCGGAACATACAAAAAAAATCGCCCGCCCGCACTGATTTAAAAAAAAAGTGCCTGAAAATCATACTTTTTTTGCATTTAACCTTTTTTGTAAATAAATTAGAAAAACGCAAAAGCACACAAGCTGTTATTAATATCCACTTGCTTATAACATGTGGGGGCACGCCAATATACTCAAAAGTCATTCAACAAGCACATTCATTCTGGCTTCCTATGTGAATATATTAATGATGTAAAGGTTATTTTGGTTTTGAAAAGTTTTTATAAAGCTTTCATAAATTAATTAATGATCTGTGAAATTGTTAATCAACAAAATCTTTGTAAACACAGCAATGTTGACAAACGGAAAAAACACATGTTACCTAAGGTGGTAGGTTGCTTATATGCGGAGGTTGAATGGTCACTTGTTGCAAAATGCAATTTGCAAAACTCTGGCTTTCCAACTTGCTGTCAGATACTCTTGTTTGATTTGTTTTGATTATTTTGGCGGGCCCCCACATATTATAAACACGTAGATATAAACAAAACAAGCACCTTGTATGCGGTGATATCCAAGTTTTCTGGCCTATTTTTATATAAGCTTCAAGGGATTACCTTTAGTTTTTAAAGGTCAGATAGGTGATTCCCTTTAACAGGAATCATTTACAGGTCATTAATGCACATTAATGGGGTAAAATACCACATAAAATCTACAAACAAGAGCACCGCAAACGTGAATAATACGCCGTCGTGTATCTGGTGACCTTTGACCTCATTAAATATGCATGAATTTTTATGAGACGGTCATGCAGGTGAGAAACTCCAAAGTGCCTCCAAATTGCGGTGACACCTAACCTCATTAAATATGCATGGATTTTGCTGGAAATCAAACTTTGTCGAGACATTTCTTTGGTTAACATTTTTATGAGTTTTATCTAAATCCTTCATATTCTTCGTGAGTTATTTCGGCAAAACCACAAATTGACCCGTGACTTTATTTGATATGCGTGGTTGTTGCCATTATTCGAACCCCGGCGAGATAACCTGTTGTCACGTAGTTATGGTGAGTTTCATGAAAATCCACCAATGCCCCGGTTGGTATACGGCCGTATAAAAAGCAGTACAGGTGAATAGCTGGGTTTAATATCTGCACTCTTCATGCGCGGTTATACACTTGAGTCGTCATATGTCTCCTTCGCTTTAAATGCTGCCTTTTCTTGCAAGATTCTGCGAGCTTAACCACCAGGGCTTACACAGGGCAAAAATGTAATCAGACAAAATGATAGCAAGGTATTGCATTGTGCATCAATTTCCAAATGTTAAATATGCGACATCTCCTCTCATTGGTCTGATTCTTGGTACTGAGCCAGCCCTGGTGTTTGCGAATCTGAAAAAAAAAATGCTTAACAAAGCAGCGGTTGAAAAGAAGGAGAAAGGAAACGAGTGCAGTGTATATATAACAGCTGCGTAAGAAGTGTTTTCATATGAAGCCTTGGGTCTTTTACATTTTCAGGAACAATCTGAGCGCATGGGCAACTGGCTTTACGCGAAATAATCTTAAGAACAAACAATACTCAAGGCACCAGGTGACCCTTCTGAATATTTAATGAACCATGTGATTCTTATGACCAGGAAGTCTATGCAATCTATCGCTACTATTTTTTTTTAATATCTAGATTCGACAGATTTTGTCTGTAATTTATAAAAACTGTGTACCTCCGTATGGCCTCTCGTGCCTGCCATTTTTTTTTTCAAAGAGACCCAGAGTTTTATTGGAATTGTTTTCTAGCCGGAGTGGTTTGTTTGTAAAACGTTTTTTTTTTAAATAATGGTTGAAAGTCGTTCTATACCTAGAATCTGTACATATACTTTTTACAATAAAAAAACAAGATGGTGTCGGAGATCGGCTTCTGTGGCTCAGGAGTAGAATACAGGACTCAAAAGCCAGGAGATCGTGATTCAAATCTCAGCCGAGGAGCGGTGAGTTTTTCACGGTCGGCCCACACCTAGGGTGAGCGCTCTGCAGGCTTAATGGAAAAGCCGTGCCCAGCAGCTGTGTGTGTGTGTGTCACTCACAAACGAGTGCGCCTTTCGGGGGTTCCTCGGTGTTATGACCCAGCAACGGGGATGACACACACCCAGGACCCGCACGTGTGGTAGACACCGGGTCTGGGTGACACCAGGTTACAAAAAAAATGAACAGAAGCGAGTGCTACCGCATTTTAAAGCAGTCCTAAACTCAGCAAATGTACATATTTAGATTAAGAATTAGATGAGAGAGCATAAAAAATCTTTAAAAAAGATTTGTCAGATATATGAAACCCCCGGCAGGACAACCCACATTAAAATTTTGCTGGACATAGGTCTACAAACCTGTCACAGCCCCATCACACGAAGACCTCCAGTACAAAGTCACCCGCTTGTCCCGATCAATAGTTGTATTATAAGGCCAAACAAAATTTAAAGGTATGGTTCTCAGGCACCGCCAGCATCAATTTTAAAAACCCCGCATCAACATTTTTCTTTATTTTGATTTTCAATAGAAGCTTACCAAATGAGAGCTCCAACCGCTCGG
Organism: Sipunculus nudus; assembly: GCA_026874595.1. Lineage (NCBI taxonomy): Eukaryota > Metazoa > Annelida > Sipuncula > Golfingiida > Sipunculidae > Sipunculus > Sipunculus nudus. The sequence goes on from CM049321.1 coordinate 16,080,881, forward strand.
ACATTTCTTTCAATATGATAAAATAATACAATTTTGATAAAATTTCCTTCGTTATGTAGTGTTTTTACTTGTTCAGCACACAATCTGTTATTTACCTGCTTTTTCCTGATCATATTGTAACAGGTGCTCTTTTTATTGTGTGGCACGGGCGTAACTCGTGTTGTGACACCCTCGCCGGGCCGTTTGTTGCATTCTCAGTTTGGTCCGTATTGTTTGAACTCTCGTTGTCATGCTAGCCTTGGGCTTTCTCGCCTGGCCAAGGTCACGTGTGGAGCCTGGTGTGTAGAGACAAAGCGACGTTTTTCTAGATGATTCCTGTAATGCGTGTTTACCGTGAATTGTGTTAGTTTCTTCGAATGTTCGAGAAATGGAAGCTTCTCGGCTTTAGGTGATAAGGTATATAAAGGGGCTGTGTTTTAGAGCCGAGAGAGAGAGAAGAGAAGATTCCAGCGGACGCAGAAGCGTGTGTGTCGGTTTTTGGGACCTTATCCGACGAGTGCGGCAAATATAGATTTTCTTTAGACTTTATCCTGGATTTTGTGACGAGTCTTGTTTGGACTTCAGTTTACTTTTTGGATTGTTACAAGAGCTTTACATGGGACTGTAATTCTCGGAGAGTATACATTTAAAGTACTTGTCGTTGTGACGGTGGTGGTATCCAGGTACTGTGCACATTGTTTATTTTACTGTGTGATTGTATTGATTTGTTGTTATACCGCTGTTATACTGTTTAATTGTATTGATTTAGTGTATTGTAATGTTAGGGTTGTTTTAAGAATAAATTATAGTTATTTGTTAACAAAAACCACGGACTTCTTTATTCATTCCCCTAGACATTTCACGCTACATAGTGTTACAGAATTTTTTTTTATCTCCTTGACAAAATTTGTGTTCATCACGTATACGTGATCTGTTTATATTTGGTTCCGTAACAATATGACATTATTATCGAAACATAAAAAAAGGGTAAAAAACAATTGCCCGCCCGCATTGATTCCTGACAAAAAGTGCTTGAAAACCAGACCTTATTTTTTGCCTAATAAAACAGATTTTGCAGTGGGACAGAATCATTTGAATTATTTTTTATGGAGTTCCAGATAACCTTCAAAATTTAATGGATTGTTTCCTTACCCTCCACGGAATGTCAGCAAAATCTGTTCAGAACGTTTGGTGTAAATATGTGGACAGACAAACCGAGGATAAAGTGTAATACCTCTCGCCACCTGGCGGAGGTTTAATTATACAAGATACAGAGGAATACTGATGGCCCAACTCATGTACACAGGAAATATGATGGAATGCTTGTTTGATGGAAAAAGTTATTACATTGAAAAGAGATAACCTCAGAGTAGTAATCGGATCAGTAATGGTTCCGCGACAGTATGAGAGTATATACGTTGGTATATATCATATAATTAACCCATAAATATTACTTAGCAGTAGCTTTGCAGCATCATGAAAACCTCAGGAACTGGTTATAAATAATCTTTATAGCCAAATAATTGGAAGTAAAAATTACATGTTTGTCTTCATGCAATATCTCCGCTCGACAAATCAGATTTATACCTTGACCGTGTACGCTGTCTAGGCCTCATACACATAATCATGAACAATGCTAATCAAAGAAAATGAGTTTTTTTTCTGCTGACCGGGGAGTCTACCCGCGCGTTAAATAGTTTTATAACTGAACTAGCTGATAAACCCGGTATACCGGGCTTATTATGGGAGTTGGGGAGATATATTAACTGAGATGTGGAATGTTGGCTCATTTTTTATTCTAAAAGTTAACAGAAAATATAGGTTTTCAGTGGGAAACTGTCTCAATAAGATATGTAAATATATTTTTTTATATTTATTTTGTGGGGTTGTCCTCGTGGCAAGATCTCATATCCCGGTATGTTTTCTTTGAAGACCTGGTCAGTGATGTTTACATTGCAAACTGGAATGAGATGTGGGGGCATTCAGGTTTTCGATGATATTTGACTGGATTCCCGCGCGTTAAATAGTTTTATAACTGAACTAGCTGATAAACCCGGTATACAGGGCTTATTATGGGGGTTGGGGAGATATATTAACTGAGATGTGGAATGTTGGCTCATTTTTTATTCTAAAAGTTAACAGAAAATATAGGTTTTCAGTGGGGAACTGTCTCAATAAGATACGTATAAATATTTTTTTTTACATTTATATTGTCGCGCTGTGCTCGTGGGAAGAAATTCTTACCCTGGTATGTTTACTTTGAAGACCTGGTCAGTCATGATGTTTACATTGCGAACCGTAATGAGACGAAGGGGCATTCAGGTTTTCGATGATATTTGTCTGGATTCTATCGTTGGACGTATAAAGACTAGGTTGATGTGAGGAACACATGAAAGATTTATCAAATGTACATTGCAAGGAAACTGTATCTGAAGAAAGAAACAGAAATAAGCATACCTCGTAAGTAGCAGAAGCGGACCCAATAGGACTCCATGCAGAGGGTTCGTATCCCATATTCAGCCACCGCAACCTTTCTTTTTTATCGTATCTGACAAATTTTGAGGCCTGAAACCCCCGCCACCACACCACCCACCCCACCGCTGTTCCGGAAATTTGGACCTTGAATTAGGTTTTGTCATTAATCCTCCTGGGTTTAACTCTCCATTTCATAAAGCGAGAAACATGTGTTTTTCTCTTTTACTGACCACGCACGTGGGTGAGAGCCTCGTTCAAATGTAAGGCCAGACATGCTCGAATCCCTCACTGAAAGCAAGCGTTTTTCATATGAGCAATAGTCCTTAATAGTGTTTGAGGTTGAGTGACCACGATGCACGCATTCCGGTCATTGCCGAAGGCAGTTCGGCTGTGTACGGTCTAACCTCCGTGCAAGTCAGTAATAACGGAAAAAATCACTCAAAACTATATGTGCATTAAAAATTATTTATTCTTGTATCGCCTTTGATGTATGGCACAGTATTGTTCACAATGCGGTTTTAGAGAACATTGCGAACAAACGTGAACCGAATTCCTTTTATAAGTATTAGACCTAAACAGAAACGTTCCAATTAATTCTAGTTATGCATAAATTTCTGCACTCTTTTATACCACTGTATGTTATCGCATTTCATTTTATCTTAATTAACATGCTAGTTTTATTCTAAACAAAATAAACTCTTAACTAGATGTGTGGGTAGACGTGCGACTACCTGGTTAATCCTAAATTTTGGCTCTAATACCTATGAATAGAACGGTGTCCTTGTTGACAAAGTAATTGCTCTACCTGCTTCTATATGGCCCAGGGGTAGAGCACAGGACTCAAAGCCGGGAGGTCGTGAGTTCAGGTCTCAGCCGAGGCGGTGAGATTTACCACCAGGTTTAGCGCTCTGCAGGCTTAAAGGGAAGGCTGTGCCCCACAGCCGTGTATCACTCACTAACGAGTGCGTCTTTGGGGGGTTTATCATGGTGATCTGGAATATTTCGAGAAATTAATGGATTACACTTTGGGTGTTACCCTGTAAATTCAAGCAGAATTCTACCATTTATTTGGTTACATTTATTATCGTTAAGTCCTCTAACAGGCAAACAAACCAACAAACCAAGTTGAAGACATAATACCTTCCCTTCCTGGAGAAGGTAATCAGTTTTTATGAAGTAAGGGCTTTTAAGGATATATTAGTTTCGTGCTTGATAATGAAACAGTGACACCTGTCAAATAACAAACAGTACGACCGTTGAATTTAATCTCTTTTACTATGGTCAGTTATTTAATTAAATATCAGAATAGTTGACATGACCTTTAGTTGCAATTTGCCTTTTTCGTGAGCGTACTCTCAAATTTAATGACATCACGTCAAACATTATTTCTCAATGTCACATATTCAGTTGCAAACGTGAGAAAATTACTTAAATTTACTAAAAAAGGTGAGTAGAAGAACCCCTTTTTAAGCATATTGAAAAAGGTTTATACTTGTACTTCGAAAACTTTGCCACCGTTAAAATATTAACCAATAATTCAAATTATATATCTGATTGGTTACTATTATAGAAGCAAAAATGAAGCAGCAAAAATATGTTATTCATTATAGATTAACTAGTGGGTAGGCTTTCATTTTTATATTACGCTGTATCCTATTTTAATTCTGGCCACATTAATACAATGGTTATGTCCCACAATATGTTCCTCTAAATAAAATGGGAGGTTTTCTTTTCAATATCAAAATCATGTGCTGTCGTGTGCAAATTAGAATCGTTTTAAAAACTATTCCTTCCACACCAGAAGCCCCGAAAAAGTCATAACCTCAAAGATTTCTATGATTTAAGTGATTAAATTACCCTGCCTATGTACGTTGCACAGAACACGATTTAATATGTAATGTAGAAATTTGTCTCCTGAGAAATGCAAGCCTCCGCAATACATGGGGGGGGGGGGGGCAAAATGCAGCTGGCAATAAAAGACAACCACGGTGACAATGGAGAACGTTATTGTACGGCCTAATACAGCACGATGGATGAGAAGAAGAAAAATCAGTTGAAGACATGACAGAGGAAAAAAACTCACTTTTAGAAAATTGTCATGCAGTTTATTATTAGCCCGCTAAAATTTGCTTGCTGATACTCGGTTCTTAAAATAGCATACTACTTTAAAATTAAAAAAAAAATAAACGGTTTTAAATAAATTTGCATACTACTTTAAAATTAAAAAAATAAATAAATAAATGGTTAAACATCTTATGAAAATGTAAAATAATATGTGTAAAATCAGCACAAATACTGTTTCAGGTAAAGAATAATATATAATTTAGGGGTTAAATATTAATTTTAGATGATTGTTTTGTTGATTGTGAATTGGAGTGGGGGGGGGGGGGAAGGTAACAGTGCTGCTTTCTTAACGAAGAGAATTTTCGCTCACTTTTAATAGTATATATACATATATATATATATATATATATATATATATATATATATATATATATATATAATGATTCAATGAAACAGATGACGCATATAATATTTTATTTTCTAACTGTAAGATGTATAATTCAATTATAACATAAAACGCTGTATCAAAATTCATTTTCTATGGTAAAAAGTGTTGGAAACAAAAGGCACTTAGTTCCGGCCCAAAAAAGGATGAGGGCGACATGCCCCTTCTGAAACAAAGGTTGATTATTGAAACTGAATTAAACTGAGCGTCTCTCCAAATGTTTCAAATAAAATGACTGCATATATACAAACACAGGTATTTGTTGATCCAAAAATTGTTACTTTGAATTCGTTAATATATAGGTTTTTTTTCTTCATATCTTTTCTCTTTTTGTCTACGTTTAGTTCAAGTTAAAGTGACGGTTCAAGACTGTGGATAAATCAGTCAAAGAAATTTTAATTATTAGATTAGATCAGGGCAATAATCACCCACTCTGGGTGTCAAAGTCGAGCAATTTTCACCATAAATCAGGCCTGCACCAGACAGGCTATATGTACCGCCGGTGTTCTGCGTCGTTAAATTAATGAGTGCCCCGAGGGGATCATTAAAGCATTGGCTTACGGTGTACCTATACAGTCATGTTTACGGAAGCAGACATTAATCAACTGCTTGCCCCATCGGGTGGTTAGATGTCAAAAGGACAAGCTGAATAATCCAAATAATTATCCGTGATATCCACCCCGCAGAATTAACGCTCCGTTCACAGCTGCCGGCCGTGAGCCTGACCTCATTATCGCCCACTTTAAAATGCGGAAGTTTACGGTTCTCTTGGGATTACCGTAAGAATTGTTTGATTTTCTTATCTGTCAATAAACCTGGGCAGGGTTAATGTATTACCTTCCTGTGCTGTATTTTTTGTTTTGATTTCTGGTTGCAAACTCACACATTAAGGCCAGGATGTCTAAGCTTTAAACGTGCATCAGGTAATATAAGGATCCCACTTTAATTCATGTCAACCTGCCTTTGAATTAAAATTACTGCTACATTGAACGGGGACCAAACTATTGTTTTTTTTTTGTGAAACTTTTTGGTCGTATAAAGATTATTTTATAAAAAGGTTTGATAAAAGGGCGGGTTGTGTCAGTATCCAATTCCTTCCAAGATTAACCATTCTTGATTAAATTATCACCTTAAAGTTAAGGTTTGAGCACTTAGCTTATTCAAGATCAACAAAGAGAAGTAAAATACCACAAAAATACATATGAACCACTCTTCTACATTTAACACGAATTGTCTTACTATGTTTCATTCATATCGGTTCACCCTGTGCCTGTGCTATCAACAAGCGTCTCATCCCGTTTTCCTTTTTTTTTTTGTATACTTTGTATTTATAACCTCGCATTTGCATAAAACCATTTGCATATTTGTATATAAAAACATGTAGATACAGCATACAGTATGACCTTCAGTAAATGTACTCATGTTAAATTGCCGGTGTAAATTTAACGTGAAAGGCGTTCTTTGATCGTCTGAGTGAGGGTTTGTTCAGGATTGGCACGCTTCTACCAATCCCTTTCATCTATCGTGCTCACTCCAATACCGATCAGATGACTCTAATCCGATTTCACTTTTAAAGGGATGAACAGGGGAAATTTTACTGCTCCAAGTATTACCTGATATTTAAAATGCTGGCCTGGCTGGTATCAAAAGAGGTGTCCACAATAACAAGAGAATGCACGACAGGACCCAAGGTTATTAAATTTAATACGTGCATTCCCGAAAAGTTTTCCATCCAATTATATTGTGTGATAATATTTTTTTATAATAATTTAATGGTAATGTAATGGTCATGGTATTTTCATGCTTAGACACATAACAGCACTTTAAAACCATCCAAGATATCTGAAACAGCACTATGTTCTGCTTAAAACGACTCATAGTTTTCCCATATGGGACTTGTGATATCCAGGATTCAGTATGCATGCAAAAAATGGCAACCCACCTGAGAGATTCAATATTCTAGCGAAGTCAGGATTTGATAAAACACAAAAGGAATGGACACATGTAAATGTTGGCATCTACCCACGAAGAGATTATGGAGGCCTTTAACCTGTATCTCCGCCGGTGACCGCGCCTACGACCCGCAAATTATAGTGTGAATGAAAGAATCAGGACGTCCAGGGGCCTTGAACACATTTTTTTTGCATATGCTTGCAAGCTCACTGTCATATTTCAACCATTCTAATTATACTAATGCAACAGCATCTTCTCTCCATCCGTTATTTTACAAGGACATTAAAAGAAACTCTTTCCAGTTGATTAAGGGATAAACATCATGAATATCCATTCCGAGTCATGATAAGGCAAAGTCTTCTTAACAATAAAAAAAATTACCCTTCCTTTACCCAAATAAAAATTATAAAAAATAAAATCCACCAGAGAGAAAGAGGATGAGCAGGGCGGATGGGGGTGGGGGGGGGGGGATGGGGGTGGGGGAGGGGCTTTAGCCCTTATTTTGAGTCTCGCTCCGTTTTTTCCACAACCTCTAAATGTTAAAGTTATGTATAACGTCTATTGGCGTACCAATCATACTTGTTCAGTGGGGCCGGGGTATTGCGTAACCTCTATCAGAAGTCCTGTAACCCCCCCCCCAAGGTGAGTAACATTCAACATAAAAAAAAAACAGACCTATGATAAAAGGTGTTATTCGGATTCTATTATAAAAACACCTCAATTATATATAGTCATACATTGAAGATAATCTATTTCCAACAGCACGGAAAGGTATATATAAGAAATTCTAGCCAGATATTGGCTTTTGTGCTTAAATGCTTCATTCCCTCCATTCAAATACAAACGGCTTACAATTTTGTTCCAATTAATCGATAACATCGATGATTGGCCGAATTAATTCATAATCGTATACATCGACTGCATTTTTCGATTATCGATCACAAACAATCATGAATGAACATGCAAAATAGTCATATCAAGAAAAAAAAATATTCCAATCATATAAGGGATGTTAAAAGGACGGGACACAACGTAGTACACAGCATTCAACCTGAACCTTGCTCAGGGAATATAAGTGTCGACAACCCGGCCATTACCTCGAATCAGCGGGATTTACAAGTCAAACTGAATTTGATCGGTCAATATGTTAAGTAGAATTCTTTGCAGCAAATTTCATGGTATTATAGAAGGTTAAAAAAATAAACGATCATTAATCTGTCATCGGTCGGTGTTCTAGTTTCAGTCATCAAAAAATTTTACAACGAATTCTTCCCACTAATTGGATCACCCCTGAAAATGACATGCTCCATTAAGCACACTTGCTAGCTGGAGTCAAGGTAATTAAAACTAACATTGACTTGAAAGTACAGCTTGTTTAGAATATTGTTTGGCCCCAATGCATCACCTTAATCCGGGTGAAACAATTTCCGCACCTGTCCTTATGGAACTGTGCAAAACATCTCTTATCTACATCTAATAAGGCAGGTGCATCTTATAGGATTCAAAACTTGATTCAGTTTTGGTCCCATTTTAATAACTCCCGTTTTTCTTAAATATATTTTTATTCTTAATCTTTAATATCTGGTAACGTCTGATTATCAATTTGGCTTTAAAAAAGCTCACTCTACAGATATGTGCATTTATACCCTAAAAAGTGTAATTCAGTACTACAGAGATTATAACAGTCCAGTCTATACTTGTTTTTAGATGCCTCCAAAGCGTTTGATAGAATTGATCACTGGATATTATTTGATAAACTAATCACTCGTGGTGTGCCACTCATTGTGGTTCGAATCTTACTATATTGGTATCGGAATCAACGTCTATGTATAAAATGGGGTTACACTACTTCCAGTTTCTTTAATATCTCTAACGGGGTAAGACAAGGGGGTATATTGTCTCCGAAATTGTTTGCTTTATATACAGACTCCTTGTCGGCGAACTTGTTACTTTGTAACGCTGGTTGTTATGTTAGTGAGGTATGTATGAACCATTTAATTTACGCTGATGATATTTGTCTTGTTGCACCTAGTCCATCAGGCTTGCAGAAACTCTTAGATGTTTGTGTGTCTTATAGTCAATTACACAATATCTCGCTTAATCCTGCCAAAACGTTGTATATGGTATTTAAACCCAGAAAATGTAAATTAACTTGCCCTAGTGTTAGTATTGGTGACACACCGATCGAATATGCAAAAAATGCAAAGTATCTTGGTTATATATTCAGTGACAGTTGTAAAGATGATGACGATATGATGCATCAAACGAGACTTTTGTATGTACGCTCTAATATACTTTTACGTGACTTTTCCCATTGTACTAACGCTGTCAAAATTCAGCTGTTCAAAAGTTATTGTCTCGCTTTTCACTGCTTGTTTCTATGGACTGATTATAGTTCGTTTTGTTTCAATAAATTACGTGTTGCATTCAATAATGTGCACCGTAAATTATTAGGTTATCAACGGAATGATAGTGCTAGTCTTATGTTTGTGAAACATGGTTTTAATAATTTCGAGGCTGTGTTGAGCAAATGTATCTTCGCTTTAATTAGACGAATTGAATGCTCAGCCAATCCTCTCATACGCTGTCTTGTAATCAACATGAATGTACAAGCTAGTAGAATACAAACACATTGGAATGAATGTCTATATCATAAATAGAAGCGTGAATATCTAATGATGTATCATAATGTTTTTAATTGTATCTTATTTTACTATACTATACCAGTTTACTTTACTATTTTATATGGGCTGTGGCCTGAAATAAACTTCTATCTATCTATCTATCTATCTAATTAGCATGGCACACATAGCATGCGTCTCCTTTCAGTCACACCTAAATGAATTTTATTTTTCATGAATTTTCAAAGTGTTTATTTATTTATAGATGTCGCAGGGATTTCAGTTTTATTTCTTTTGGTGTATCATCATTGACATATGTTTTATTCATTAACAAAACATTTACAACATGACAATTTATGGGTACAATTATCCATCTACCATGTCACATAACACACATTAATCATGTCACATAACACACATTAATACAAAGACAATTCATACATAACACTAATGCACCAAACATTTCTTAATTAATCGTTAACTTATTTGTATATAATATACCACCTTTTGTTTTATTTTTACTGTGTGTTCTAGTTTTTCAATTTTATAAGTGACGGTTTATTACGTACAATGGATGGATGCGGATCTGACACCAATTCTTATTTCAACAAAAACAACTGTACTTGTTCTATACCAAAGAATCTACTCCAAATTTTTCCAACTAACTTGTTGCTCAGTAATGTGAATGCTCCTAACATACAATTATTTGCCATATTGGTTAAATTGTTCAGGATTATAGTTATAGGCTCCCATTTGTATTATAAATCCTCAATTTATTATTTTACGTTGTTATTTTGCATTTATAATTATGGATATTTTCAAGCGATATAAAAATCATGTATCAGTTGACGTTCTGTACATTCCTAACTTTTTTGTAATAACTCGTGGCTTTGAAATAGTGTTATAAAAAAGAAGCATAATATGATTAATTAAAAGGTTACTTTCAGTGACAGGAAGAATACCAAACAATGCAACTGCTTTGGACCAGTAGGGAATATTTCATCGCTGTTCTTCAAAATGTCTTTTTGTTAATAAGAATAAGTTTGTAGCTATCTTATTTTCATAGAATAATTGTACTGTTGATACTTCATTAAAATAACAGTTAGCACATATTTTTGGGTCCTTTAATTTCAACATATAGAGCTTGTTTAAACACAGCCATTTAAAGAACAATGTGAACTAAAATTCTCTAGAATTTGTATCAATAGTGACTTTGTGAATGGCCTCAAAACAATTTAGTCACATCTCTTTATCAATATGTTGATTTAATTTAAGCCTACAGAGCGCTCACCCTGGGCGGGGGCCTAAAAAAGCTCACCGCCGTCGCTGAGATTCGAACTCACGATCTCCCGGCTTTGATTCCTGTGCTCTACGCCTGAGCCACAGTGGTCTAATTTTGCTTTCCTGTGTTTCTTTTTACCGAGCCTTGCAAGCACAGATTTATTATAATTTACTTTAATGAGGAGAAATGCGAAATTTACCCAATATATTAAAGACAATTTAAGCGAGTGTTCGTCATAAAGGAAAAAAGTACTGTCAACAGCAGAAAAATAAGGTTTTATTTCGTTCCTTGCGACCATAATTCTTTTTCAATTTTTATTTAGCGGCCCAAACAGGCCATTATCTCAATTACCAATATAAATAGATAAGGAACAATCGGGTCTTCTTGTCTAATTCCTCGAGAGTTTAAGAGGAAAATATCCTGAAGCCGTTCCATTATTGATTATGCATCTTTCGAGATTATTATGTAACACTTGGATACACCTTATAAAGGAATCGTTGAAACCAATCTTTTCGAGAACTGCAAACAAAAATATGTGAACATCTGAATCAAATGCAGCTATAAAACCAGCAGCCATCATTATACCGGAATAAATTTCTTATTCTAGCTGTATATCTCAAGACATCTGATATAATTCGTAGTGGTTCTCCAATGTACCTCCCATATATAAAATGCACACTAGTCACCTTTTGTTAATTGAGTCAAATTTCTGTTTAACCTGTTGCTCAGTATTTTACTTAAAATTTTATTATCCACATCGATTAGGCTAATTGGAACCAATGAATTAAATCATTTAATATCTTTGTCTGGTTTTTCAATTTATGTAATTATTGCTTGTCCTTGGAGTCATTTCACCAGTTTGTAGCTATGTTACATTGTTACAGATGTCTCTTATTGCATGCAGCAGTCTTACATGTGTATGTGCAGCGCTAGCATTGTCCGTTGTATGGCGGTATAGCCCGGCCCACGCGTAGGGTCTGACGTGTAAATAGCGGTCATGCTAGACTGGGGCTTTCTCGCCTGGCCGAGCCGGGCCGGCACACGTGTGAACCCTGATATGTACAAACACAGCGTTCGTTGTTCTAGATGTTTCCTGTAACGTGTGTATTATTTGGTTCTTTGGATTGTTCGAGAAATGGAAAGTTCTCGGCTTGAGGTGAAAAGTTATAAATAAGGGGCTGTGTTTTAGAGCCGGGAGGGAGGAGAGATATATTCCAGTGGACACAGAAGAGTGTAAGTCAGTTTGTGGACCTTTTCAGATAAGTTCGGCAGTTATAGATTTTCTTCGAATTTGTAACAAATTTTATATAGTCTTCAGTTTGCCTTTGGGATCACTATCAGAATTTCACTTTTGGATTACAACAAGTTGATTTTGTGATTGAACTGGACTGTTATTCTCTGAGAAGATTTTTGTGAACTGTTCATCTGGATTATATGCTTTAAAGGACTTTTTTTGTCGCTGGGAGTGGTGGTATCCAGGTACTGTACACTTTATTTATATACTTGTATTGATTTACTGTTGTACTGTTGTTATACCGTGTAATTGTATTGATTTAGTGTATTGTAATATTAGAATTGTTTTAAGAATAAATTATAATTATTTGTTAACAAAAAAAAACACTGACTTCTTTATTCATTCCCCTAGACATTTCACGCTGCCTAGTGTTACAGAATCTGATTTTTTTCATCTCCATAACAAAATTTATGCGCGTCAAGACACCATGGGTTCCGTAACAACATATATAGAATAAATGTATTGTTGATTCTTCATTAATAACACAGTTGGGATATCTGTTTTATCCCTTTTATTTCCACGTATAGAGCTTGTTTAAACACAGATAGTTATTCAACAATTTGAACTGATATTCTCTAAAATATTTATCACTAGTGACTTGTAATTAAATTAATTAAATAATTTAATATCTCTGCCTGGTTTTTCAATTAATTTAATTAATGTTTGTCTTTGGCTTGGAGTCATTTGACCAGTTTGTAGCTAAGTTAAAAAAAACACTAACACATCTGGTCCAATATCTTGAAGGAAGTTTAAATAAATTTCTTTAGACAGACCATTATTCCCTGGTGAATTAAAGGGACATAATCAGGAACAGTACTATGCCTATTCTTTCACACTATCAATTCCGTTTTCTTCTACCAGCAGTTTTCTAGCACAAATTTTACATTTATTTCTCTTCTCTAGATTCAAAAATATTTTGTGTTTTTTATCTCACCCTGTTCCTACCACTGTGTGCGAAGTCTTATAATTAAACCTTCTGTCATATAAGCACAATACTTTTCCAGTTACTTTTTAGCTTCTAAATAAGCAGTTACTTTTTCTTTTTTGGACACACAGATGTTCTTTTATAGGTCGTTATTTTTTTCTAAATCTTTGTTTTCATTTTTTGAAATTTTCATGTCTTGTTTTTACTGCGTTTAGTGGTAAATTTCCGGATGTTACATTTTAGTAGCTCCCATTTTTTATTTGGATCATAAGACCTATGAAGCTCTTGTTTCCATTTCATTAAAAATATGGCCGAATGGTCCAAGCCACAGCCGTTATGAAATCATTTTCTATTACATATGGCTGTAAGATTGTGAACTTAAGGAAAAAATCTAATCTTCCATGAATCAAACGAGTATTCGGTCTAAAAAAATATCTTTAAACTAATTGTTGATCAAATTCCATGAATAAAAGATACATTTCGTTTTGGTGTCATGCAGCCTCCATGAGCCACAATAGATGAAAATAACAAGAGCACCACAAACGTGCATAATACGCCCGTCGTGTATCTGGTTACTCATTAATCTGGACCTCATTAAATATGGGTGAATTTCGATGAGAAGGTAATTCAGGTGAGAAACTCTATTGGTTAATATGTATTATGCGGTTCATGAAAATCAATAGGATAGTAGGTAAGTCATCAAAGTGCCTCCAAATTTTGGTGACCTCTGACCTCATTAAATATGTATGGTTTTGCTCGAAATCATACTCAAGCGAGATATTTTATTGATGAACATTTCTGATGAGTTTTATTTAAATCCTTCATATTCTTCTTGAGATATCGCGGTGACACCACAAAGTTGCCTAGTGGCCCGTGACGTTATAAAATATGTGTGGATGTTGCCTATAATCAAATTCGGGCGAGATAATCTGTTGGCAAGCAGTTATGGTGAGTTTCTAAAAATCCATCAAAGCCTCGGTAAGTTATCGCGGCGACACTAAAATTTAAAGGACAAACGGACGGACGGACGGATGGTAAACCATATGACGGGCGTATAAAAATTAAAATTTCCTTTCCATTTTTTGTATACTGTATCTTCCATGTTTTTTTGTTTTTGTTTTTTTTTTTTCAATTATATTCTGTGAATGTACTGCCGACCGTATTTGTTAACCTTTATCATTTTCTGATTCGTAATTTGGCCCATGTATATTGATCAGTAAAAATCGCTGTCTTGTATCATACAATGAGTTATAACAAAAATTCCATCTATATATGTGATTGTCATCAGTTAAGAAAATTTAATTTTTTTTTTCGATTAAAGTCAATATTGCTCGGCTCATAATTGCCCAATTACCAAGAAAGGAATGACCACGCCACCTGTTACAACATGCCATAGAACATTTACTATCACTTTGCGTTTCCTGTAAAAATAATATACCATCATCACGTCCGTGTTTACGTACCCAGTTATACATTTTTCTTCGCTTCTTATATTCTTATATTATGTACTTAATACTTTGCACTAGCAAACATAAAAAAACAAGGTATACTGATGATAAAAAATCAGTGGATAAATAGATTGTGTTGTTATAGATGTTTACCAGGCATGGGGATGTCATGAGTAGAGATTGATGTAACATAAATATAAACAAGAAAGACAAACCAAACATGGAAATGAAGGTATCCTCACTGTGCTTCCCTACTTAACTTTCTACAAGCCCCCCCCCCCCCTCGGTATCACTGAAAAAAAAAACAATTCCATTCCGTGTACAGGTTTGTACAGCCCTTGAGTCCTGCTTAACCCTATAGAATAGCGCCTGAATATCTGGACAAAGACCCTCAAAGTCTTTGTGCCTTTTAAACCCATGCCTGGCTTTCAACATCTGTGTTCTGTTATCCCGGTCCTTTAACCTGACCACAATAGGCCCTGGGTTTATTTCGGGTATTTTTATAAGTTTATATTTCATATGTGATGCAAAATATCGAAAAGGGTCGTCAGGAACCAACCTTAACTTACAAGACATGTAGTGGTGTCTATTTATCTTGCAGGTTGGGGGGGGGGGGGTGACTCTTAAACACGGCCAAAAACACACACACAAACACCCTCAAGTAAATAAAAATAAATATATATATATATATATATATATATATATATATATATACACACCTTTAAAGCGTATGTATGACACATTTCAAATATATTAGCGTCTGTATGACACAATGAAAATATTTATACTTCATTACATTTCAAATATATAAATAAGGTATACAAATATATTATTTACATATACAAATATATTATAAGGTTTACAAAATAAGGTTACATGTTTCCAGTATAAGTTAGTTGTAAGCTAGGTTAAAATATAATATTTCATAGTTAACACATATATGGGACCAAAGTCTGTAATCTTAATTACCATCCCCCCCCCCCCCCCCATTTTGGACGCCCCTACCTACATCAACCCCCTTTCCACGCTTCTTGAATAACGGGGCCTGACCAGTCCGTCTTTGGACAATTCAAGACTTTAGAATTTCATACAAATCATAGTGTTATCTGTCAATGTTGTGCGATATATGAACATCAGAAATTCCATGAGCTACTGGGGTCCACAATGACCTTGCGCTCCTAGCCGTATTTCACCCAAGACGGTCTGTTTAGCAGCGTCTGGTGATGGGTCGGTCATTTACACCGTGTAATCAATTTGTTATTATCTGGTGGATATCGGATTGCTCCACGCCGGACCACTCCCGTGTGACCACAGCCGCGATGATTGAGTCGCATTTCAGATCTACAACTCAATGAAACTTGTGGGATCACGCCCTGCCAATCTGTATTACACGGGCAGACGGTTTTGGTCTCAGGTCTCCCCCTGCCCTTTACTTCTTTCTGGCAAAAAGTGCTTTGTTCGTTCCTCTGAGGTTTGGTTTTCCTCGAAATCTATTGGATATTTGACATTCAACAAGATTTATCTGATGATAAATTAGGCCCTCCTGAATTTTCTACAATTGTTAGTGGCGTAGAGTTATTCCCAAGAGAGTTGTGTAAAATGTATGCAACAGTTGCGTATTACATCAGCGTTTAAGGGATCGTGTATTGCGTGACAAGGTTTTAAAATTGAATCATGCAGAACATAGTACTTAAATCCGCAATTCAATTTTTTTAAATATTTGCAATAAGAATAATTTGCCAGCATTGTAATAAAGCATTATAATATTTATTCTTGTTTGTATTTACTGTTATATTTTGTGGAAACAATGGAATTCTGCAGATGTACAGAGCTTAGGTTATTTTACAATAAGAATTACACTTCTGGTATTGGTAAGGTCCGGGGATTTATGAAAGTATCTAGAAACCTGCATTCCAAGCCTTCACCATGTTTGCATTCACTTATTCGGCTAATATTCCGAGGTTCATTCGTTCATAAGCGACTGCACATTTGTGAATATTCTTTGATGACGTACCTGAATCCGTATCAAATACCCGGTCAACACCAAAATCTAATCGATTTTTCATTGGCCAATTCCCGAAATGCCCTGCAAATGTCATGAGATTCCGTTTATGATTGCGCTAGTTATGTTGTGTACAAACACACAAACACACCAACAAACACACACACACGACAAGGGATGAACGCAATCCCTCCAGGCGGAGGCAGTTATATGATCACGAAGAGCGAAGAACTGTATCTGTGTATGTTGCCACGCCAGCTGACATTTTATCTGAGGAAGGGGGCGGAGCACTCGAAATTTTGCTAAATAATGCCTTGGCACTAATTCTTCCTTAGGAGAATCTCAGATTAAGTAAAGGTTAGAAAAATCGGATAAAAATTGTCTTTACTATAAATTTCTTATTAACCATTTCAAGATCGGAATTATTTTTTGTTTTGTTTTTCTCCGAAAGCTGAAAAACTCACGTTTTGTGTCTCAACAGTAAAACAGTGAAAGATAGAATAAAAATACGCCCGCTTGCACTGTATATTTTGTTCTCTGAGTTTGTATTACAACTGTTGTTTGTGTTGCTTGACCTAAGCTGTATATATATATATATATATATATATATATATATATATATATATATATATATATCTGCAGAATTGCATTTGGATTTGGAGCTCGTGCTTCTTCTGGTTTATATCATGGTGCTAACTAGCCCGGTGACTATGGCACCTGCGGATCCTAGGTCACACTGATTATACGACTCGGCTGCTAGGGTTTATGAGCTTCACAATCTGCGGCCTAAATTGAAAAATAACTTCTACATACACATGAGGCGTAGGTATAAATATAGTGAAGAGGGGAATGTAGTCCGTTCAAGAACGTTGAATAAGATAGGTGTATCAATATTTTCATCACGTTTTCATGAAATGAGACCCTGGAGGACGCTACAAGACGAATGGGGCTTTATATTGAATAATAATTATCACGATTTGGAATTAATTTTCACATAATTCACCAAAATCCTATGTTTTGCAATCTGCTATATACTCCGTGAAAATTAACTTATTCATATGGTGGACGCGCTTATTAATTTTGTGGCAATTGTACACGCCTAGTGTGAAAGGTCCGTAAATATGAGCCCAGTAGTGTTTTATGTTTCATCTTCTAACCCCCCAAAAAAAAACAGAAAATAGAGAAGAACGTTCAGAATGATACAGCTAGAGTTAACCAACAAAACACGAGAAATGATATTTACCCTATCATTTGCAGTGACAAATTTTCTCCAATTCTATAACAGAAAATTAAAACCATGATTAGATTAGGCCCTGGCGCTTATACACTTCGTATACACTTATTAGACATGGTGAATCCTTTGTGCGAGTTTTATTTCTATTGGTAACACGACGCATAGTAACGTAAAGTTTTATTACACCGTCCATAAAAACAGTGAAAGAAGTTAACGGATTTTACTTTTATGTCAACTGTGAATAGAGCAGTTATTTGTATTGTTATTCTATCATGAGTGATGGCAAAAGCTGGCTCGAATTACTTGCGTGACGAGATTAATGTATCCGGTTGTTAATCCAGGATTACTTTGTGAAGTTTCTAGACACTATCCCTAACTTGTAGCTTTAGTTCAATTATGTTTGATCTGACACAAGGCTAACGCAGCAGGTTGATTTTTTTTTAGCAATCTTTTAAATTATGATCAGCAAAAAAACGCATTAATGTAATGTAATACCAATTCATCATAATACTATCATATAAAGTCAGTAATTCAGCCGTGTATCAATCCATCATTTCCTGTATTGCCAAACCGCATGTATGAGCAATGAGTTTGTACTGTTCCTAAAATCATTTTTAAACCTTGATTGAAATCTACTTTAAAATGATCGAAATCATCACCTTGCTTGGGAATATTCATTTATATCAGATTCCAAGGGTCGATCCGACTGTATCCATATGGAGTCCAGTTAAACCATTCTATAAGCGTCCTGTTTTGTATAGCAATATTCTTTTTCCATGTTATATTTTTTTTGGCTGTTAGTGAAGACCTATGTTTATTCATTAAATATATTTGTTTCCACATGTAGTGTACTCGATTAATCTTAAATAATGATGTGAAAACACAAATTGACTATCAATTATGTCACCTCATATTGCACTCGTTCCGTTATGTCATTTGTATTTGTTGTATCTCATATTTAAAAACTGTAACATGACACAATTGAAAAAGAGCACTTGGGGAATGAACTATTCTGTTGAAATTTATTGAAACAGATAAAAATAAATATTACTCTACGATAGGCCGTCTTTTGACTTTTCCCCTTATGTCCATAAAATCCTTAATTACTCGGATAAAAAGGCGGATAAATAAAAAAGAATAAAGGTGTGATCTTAAGTGTGACTTATCCGTGTGACTCGTATCCATGAGACGTATGCTGTACTGTCAGTGACTGGCTCGAGTCAGGCTCACTGATCACGTGATCGGAAGTAGATGATAACTGCACTTACATCGAATTAATACTCGTATTTGGCCAAACCGTCCATAACGTGTCCGTAAACGGAGCGATTTTAACTGTCGAAGGAAAAAAAAATGTTTTTTGTCCTGAATAGTGGCGGCTCTAAAGAGGTTCTTCAAAATAACTGTCTGTTAAACGGGGTGTCCACAGCCCGGGGTTTCACTGTGCCTAACTTAAAACAAGAAAGGTTGTCATATTTTTCTAGATATCTATTTTGAAAAAAAAAACTTTGACCTTCATCATTTGCAATGATATGCGTATTATCTCACAACTTTACTTCATTTTGGCTAAATACAAAGGTTTCCTAGAAAACCATACCGACATAGGGCACACTCTCCAAATCACCTATTTGATACGTTGTCATGGTCACGTGTGTAAGGAAACTACAGTCCACATACCTTTTTATCTTAACAGAAGGTTGCATGACCAGATTTACGACCCTTTGTATGAGCGACATCAACCGAGCTTGAAAGAAGACGGATGAAACACAAGTTGAAAACTTAAAAAATATTGATTTGTGAAGTTCAGCGTACTGCAGCCAGGTAGTATGATCGCGCCTGGTCAATGTTGATTTCTGCTTGTGTATAAGAAAAAGCATTAGGTTTAAGAACGAAATATTGATATTACAGTCTTAGGAGAACACACCACTGGCTTACCTCATGAACAGTTAATATAAACTTATTTATTTTACATGGATATGTAAATAGGTCCCTCTATTCCACGAAATATTCAAGATTCCTTTGTATCAGAAGAATTTTGCACGATTTCCGATAAGAAATATCATATTAGTTCAGGCCTACGGAAATAATATAATTGAGTATAGACATACATCTTAATTACTCAGTCTGTTCTAAATACTGATGGATGCAGATTAAACTGGTTTATATGGATTTCTGAAACCAGCTCCATTCATGCAGAATTCATATTGCACAATTTATCACATAATTCAAGCCTGCCCATGCATTTCGTGTCGTTTTTTTTTTCATTAACTTCCTAATTACACTGGTCTACAAAATTTTGGAAAATATATGCCTCAAAGATAAAAATGGCTGAATCTTACTTGCTTTGATGAGATGGATTGTAAAAGAAATGATCAAAGTGCTGGTTGGCTAATGATTTTAAAATATTTAAAGGTAAAGTTTTATTACAAAGATGCACGGGCGTAATTATATTATACAATAGATGTATATATCTTACATAATTACAGAGAAGACATATTCTGAAAATTGTTAACTGTCCAGGTTCTAACCTTCCAATGATTAAGTTAAAACTATCTTATGATATATTTTGATTGAATGTGTAACAAATTAAAAGCTAAACAATTATTAAAAAAACAATGTTCCGGCTTTATTCAGTATCTGCATGGCACTTTTTGGCTTGTCTCTTGTACACAGCAGTAGGATCATCCCTTGACACATTCCAACAGTAGTCAGCAAGCATAGATGCATTTCATTTTCCCTGATATCTTTTCTGCATAGCTGCAATGTCCTGGTGGAAACGTTCGCCATGCTCATCACTTACTGCTCCACAGTTCAATTGGAAAAAATCCAGATGTGAATGTAAAAAGTGTATCTTCAGGGACATATTGCAGCCAAGCACTTTGTATAACTTCAGGAGGTTTGCCACCAGCTTCTCATAATTGTCTGCCCTGTTGTTTCCCAGAAACTCCGTTGCCACTGATCGAAAGGCTTCCCATGCCTTTTTTTCCTTCCCACACAAGAGACGATCAAACGTATCATCTCTTAGAAGTTCTCGAACTTGTGGACCAACGAAGACACCTTCCTCGATTTTAGCTTCACTTAGTCTTGGAAACTTCTCATAGAGATATTTGAAACTTGCTTTTGTTTTATCGATAGCCTTCACAAAGTTCTTCATTAGCCCAAGCTTAATATGTAAAGGTGGTAACAACATTTTCTGGGGGTCGACAAGGGGTGGATGTTTTACATTTTTCTTTCCTGGTTCCATTTCCTGGAGATTCTGACATCATTCTCCAAGAGGTTTCACTTTTGAAGTTGGGAGCCCAAAAGTTCTTCTTTACTCTTCGGCAGTTCCAAATCCCTAACCAGGTCATTTAGTTCACTTTGTGATATGAAGTGTGGTTCTGGAGAGGAATATGGTAGCCTGAAGTCTGGATCAGCTGATGTAGACGCTTCAGGACCAGTTGTATCCTGATCATCATCTCGATCATCATCTGAGTCTAGAATGAAGGATTCTGGTGGATCAGGAATTTATAGTCCTTCTCCGTGAGATACAGGGCGCAGAGTTGATGGTACATTTGGATATTGCACAGTCCAATTTTTTTCCTTCTAGACATTCCTTTTGCAATTGGGGGAACCATACAAAAATAGAAATTGCTGCTGTGATCTGTTGGTTCTTGCCAAATCATTGGAACTGCGAAAGGCATACATTTCCTTTCTTCATGAGCCATTGACAAAGATTAGTTGCACATGTGTTACAATAATTATGTGGGGCCCAACATTTGTCCTGGTCACCAAATTTGCATCCAAAATAAGATGGTATGCTTTTTTCACCATTGCAGTTATACTGCGCTTTTGTGATGCAAAAGTTACCTCGCCACAAATATAACAGAATTTATCCGGATTGTTGACACAGTTTCGAGGCATTTTTGCTTCTTAAGGTCAAAAACATGACAGTTCCTTGGAAATATCAGGCACGGACAATTTCAATTTTACAATTTACTACATTTGACTTGAGATGAATATATCAGTGTGTGCCGTCACTTTTGAATGTATCTACACTAATGCATTTTGTCCACTTCCAAAACACAAAGATATCTGCAATATTTTAAACAGAGCATATTCTGTCAAAACTCTAGCCTACATGCACATATATATGAAAATAGTATACAATGTTTTGAGGTAGATCTGTTAGCTCAGACTCAATGATTACCATTTCAATTAATACCAATTTTCGCCAAATTTGCATGGATTTTTAAAATCGGCCCTAAAGTGTTTTTTGAAAGCTATAGCCAATGAGCACTTTTTACATTATTTTTCTGTTTTAGTGACCAAAATAGGGTAAAGTCTCACTACTTTTATCCGGAAAATAATAAAATAATCCAAGAATTTTTACAAATGTACAGTCACTTATAACCCAGCGCCATTTCGGCCCTCTGACATTAGAGACTCTATGCAGATGCAAATATTTCGTCATTTTGATAACGCCTCAAGGGCTACAAGTAGGCTGTAACTTGACATAAACTAGAATAATCGTTATCTTTCTTTATACTTTCTAACAACACGAAAAATGTGTAAGAAAAATATAAGTAAATCCCCCTGCATGTTTGTTGTAATCTGACCGCCCGTATAGAAGCATTGTTCTCACGGGTTACTGGACGGCAGCCATCTTGTACGCAATACAGGAAATGACTCGTTACCAAAGAGACGGAGTTTCAGTTTGGGTTTTAAGTTCACACGTATACTTTCGTGTTAATTCATCATCCGTTGCCGACTCTTAAGATTATGGTCGGTTAATCACGATGTGAATGCAATATGATGGAAGAAAACTGCAATGCTTTTCCTCCGTATGGCATGTGTCACGACTCTAGTTTTTATAGCCCCTTATAAATGCCCACTGAGTAGTGTATTCACGGCTATAGTAATGAACCTGGCAATATGGCCCGAATAAATGAATACAAACATGATTTTGGCAGCATCCCATAACAGGTGCCCCCATATATAATTACGGTTACCATGCTTAGAATGCGGGTTTTAATTCAATTAATAATCAAAATGCATATAAATTCATTTTTTTATTATGTAAAACAGAAATTCAACTTATTTATTTATCTAAAATCGGGTACTTCAATGGATTATATTTTATGATTGAAATAGCTTGCCGAGGGAATTAATCCGTCGTCAATAGTTTATTGACCACAAAGCAAACGTATCGTTCTCCCCACAGAGAAAGGAACTTTTTCTTAAAGTGTGCATTGTGTTAGTAGTTGTATATAATTATACATGAAATACAGCATTGTTCTCGCTGTACGTCAGGATTAATGAGTCTTCCTGATCAGAGTAGTTTTTCCTAATAAAGTTAATTCTCCTGTAAATATTACTTGTGCCTTCTATCTGTAATTGAAAATAATTCAATATAATAATAAAATCGAAATTGACAATCATCTGAATGCTGTTAACCTTCATCAGGTCAAACGGTGCCTCAAGTTTATTTGTACCGGGCATATCGAACTTGGATTACTGACAGTTCACAAGCAATAATTTGGGATCAAATTTATAAAATAATAGATATTATGAACATTAATATGAAAACTGAACTGGTTGTTGCGTATATATATATATTGAAAAAGTCATAAGCTTAAAGTGAAATCATAAGCTCAAAGTCATAAGCTCAAAGTGAAATCATAAGCTCAAAGTCATAAGCTCAATGTGAAATCATAAGCTCAAAACAAAAGCCACGTACTTTATATATATTTATTGAAAAAGTCATAAGCTTAAAGTGAAATCATAAGCTCAAAGTCATAAGCTCAAAGTGAAATCATAAGCTCAAAGTCATAAGCTCAAAGTGAAATCATAAGCTCAAAGTGATAAGCTCAATGTGAAATCATAAGCTCAAAACAAAAGCCACCAGGGCACCCAGCTGTGGGAAAAAGAAATGATAAAAACCAATATTGCAATTAACTGAACCTCAGTCACCTGATGAGCCGGTGAGGCGAATTCGGTGGTAGCGATTCAGATTCATCACCTACCTTGGCATATCATGCTCTGTTGCAAAACATAGAGCGCTGTTTGACCGCGGAGGAAAGACTGCATTCCCCCAGATCATTTCTACTATATATATATATATATCACAGATTCGGCCGAGATTTCCTTCTGATATGATTATCTTACGATTAAACATGTAGGATATAAACTTGCACCCGCAACGATCCTTGGCCAAAGAACACATAAACATGGCGCTTTGCGTTGCTTGGATGAATCAAAATTCGACTACAGTAAAAATTAGTCTTATTTATTTATGGTACATGACTTTCATATAATTCTCCTTTTGCAATTACCTGGTTTTGTTACAGAGATCACACTCACTTGGATTGTTTTTTTAACAAACAGAAAAAAAAACATTATATAAAACAGGTAATAAAGGGACACTGCGTCTGTAGGCCGGGGCGCTTTCGCTAAGAAAATATTTTATTCAGACAAAATGACCTGAAAGCGGAAATAATAAGTACCTTTTAAAAGAACCAATACTGAAAAATGATCTGCCTTATTAGAGTAAAATAATGTTAATCTATCTGTCAGGCGTCTGTACTGAGGTGACGGGGTCAGGTGACCTTTTGACAAACGTCGATTGGCTGTGTGTAACTGTAAATATAATAACTCTCATCGTCAGTAAGCAGACGCCATTTTGAAAACTGCAACATGACGCACACAAAGATATATGAAAACTATAAAACTTTTTAAAACCGAACTTTATATATTGTATTCCCGGTGTTCTCAGGTTGTACTATAATGGACATACATTAAATATATAATAATTTACATGATTATCATCAAAACCGAAGGACCCATTATTCGTAACGGTCCATACTGTTTCGCTGTGGGTGAAGAAGGCAATTAAAATACTCAAACGAACTGATAAGATATATCGATCCTGATTCTACGTCTTGGTAAATGTCAGCTTAAAAACTTGGGTATTGTCCCCTGACCAATCTCTGTACAAATTCACGAAAAACATTCATAGCAATGTTCAAGAATTTTATATACACCGAGAAACTAACAAGTTGTCTAATCATTTTTATACAAACAAGAGCGAAATATAACGTCCAGCAATTTTCTCGTGCGGAAGTGAATACTCATTTCTTCGTGATATATGTCAATTGAAGACCCAGGTAACATAGACGCTGATCTATGCTAGTTAAACTTGGAACACTCCTGTCTCTCCGCCGCCCCCATCATTTCAACATCCAATCGATTTGTATTCTTTCAACACTTCAAAATTTGACATTATAGTATGAAACCATTTTACTTTTTTTGCCCTTAGATTTTGTCGTCTCCCATCCCGTTCAACCGGTAAAAGTCCGTCTGACCGTCCGGCGTCTGTCAACTTTAAATTTTTGTGAGCAGGATATTCCAAAAATATTTAAACATTTATTCATATAATACATTTTCAGTTTATTCATACAATGCGAGGACTCACTTTAAATTCAAACATTTATCATCAACTTAATTAAATTTGTTATTGCGAACTCGAAATATGTTTGTTTTGAAAGCTTCACGGAATTTTAATTTTGTTAGTTTGTTATCATCAACATATCGTTGATTCTGTGATTTCATGTGTTAGCAGAACGCATAGACACGAATAATGCATTCGAAACCTGATACAAAATTTTAATAATAAGATTTACCTAATGAAGAACGATACAAGATTAAACTACCTGGACAGAAACCCATGATAGATGGAAGCATATACATTGGTTCTTTAGTTTTAAAATATTAATTCATAAATGTTTCCAATAAAATAGCAGTTACCATATCGTTAATGGTACCGCGAACTTAATAGCAGTTAAGGCTAGAAATATGCAGTATTATTCCCAGGAATGCAATCAGGAATGGGCGGTCCCTGATGTGAGGTAGTCCGCTAACCGTGTTTTCATTTGCTTGACCCAATATTCCCAGGTTCATTGGTTCGTAAGTTCCCCCAACCAGTGTTTGCATTCACTAATTCGGCCCATATTCACATTTTCAATCGTGCATATGTGACTGGAGACTGTATTCCTGGAAGTCCTTCCTGGGTCCAACACCCCTATTAGTAACCCACACAAAAATTTATTCGATTCTTCATTGTGGTCATGATTGCTTGAGTTATGTTTGGAACAAACACACACACACACACACACACACACACACACACACGAACGGTCCTGGCGGAGGCAATAAGGATTTGAAAAGAGAAAGTTTTTTTTTTCGTGTTCTCTGGAATATTACAAAGATGAGAATACAAAACTGTGCCTTTTTCACAAGTGAAAATATTTTTTTAATAATTTGTAAATGAAAACAAGTAAAATGGAAAGACATGTTACATAATACAGTTTAAAAAAGAAAAATCGTAAAACCTATTTTTTTATTAAATGAGGTGTAATTACTGACATATGGAGCGGAAACCTGACATTTGAGCGTGGAGAAAATGTCTTTCTATGCATGTGAATTACAAACGTACGCTTCTGTATCAGACAAACCTTCTGACGTAAAACGCAAGCTGAATAAAAACAATTTTCGGAATCCAAACAAGTTTTGCAGTGTTATCTTAAGTAATGTGGTCAAATTCAAAAGGTTTAACAACGGACAGATAAAACATGTTAACAGCTTAACAGCTTTATGTTTACAGCGTGTAATGAAACATATTTGAAAGTACCTCCCAAATTAGTTATGAACTGACGATTTTTCAGATAAAAGACATCGGAGTTAATTTTCAATACCTCCTAGGCGAGAGTACAATTGAACTCTTTAATTTTTTGCTGCACGAGGGAAAAAAGAAGATTGAAAAAAAAAAACAATTGTTGAATACATGCCCTATTCCCCTCTTTGTCTTAGAGTTTATCCAACTTAAAGTTGTTTGATTTGTGTATTTACTGCGTATGTATTAACACAAAAAGGTGTTTGGTAAATCTTGAAGCGTCTTTCTCTGCTTTGGAAAGAATATACGGAAATTCTTCCGTCTTCGTGGGAAAAAAAACAAAAATGCAAACCATTACCCTGCATTTTGTGGGCTTTTTATGAAAAATTGTAATAGCATATAAACAAGATGATGCCATTATCAACTAAGACATGCATTCGTTGCGATATCACATGTTTTAATTGTGTACCTGCACAGGCATAGCTAGTTTCGGTGGATTTCATTAATATTAATACATCAAACAGTTGTTTTTAGGCTCGCCGTTGCAATCTTTTACATCTCAAGGCATTTTACCAACTCCATATTCATGCCGACATAAAGACCATAATCTAAAACCGATGTTCTCTGAAAAATGTTGAAACTGATAAACCGGACCTTCATCCAGTGTCTGCAATTAATGGTAAACGTTCACTGTCGAACTAGATAGCGCATATTTATGTCAGGTGTATGCTGCCTGTAGCTAAATCTTGTGCTATTCATGGTGTAACTGTGAGTAATTAGTCGAGAAATACATAACGAAACGCACGGAAAATAAGACAAGCTTCAGAAACATAGATAAAATTGTTTCAGCAGGCACAAAATGGCTTCTCAATGGACCTGGGATACGTCAACAGAGCAACACAGGCCCTACCGGTTAATACAGTAGCAGCGTATGTCAAATAATGTTAATTAATTACTTTCCTTCTTATTCACGTGGTTCCTAAATCGATTCCTTATTCCCGTCCTTTTATTACTTTTCCAATTATTCTGAAAGCTTAATAGCATATAACTCGTCCCATTTCAAATTAAGGTTGTATCCTTAATTTGTTGATGGCACTATCGCTTGAAGGGCGATGAAGGTAGATTTACATTTAATTATTTACCCTCGGTGTTTTAGGATTTATATACACGTGTTAATGCAATTAAGGAATTAGAAATCTCTCTGGTTCTATTGAGAATCCGTCAATTTCTTTTATTCATCATTGGCTTTGTCGGTCGTTGAACCAAGTATTTTCATCTCCGATGTCCCATGCCGTTACTCTTATGACACTTCCGGTCCTCTCCTTGTTACGTTAGGATCAGGATTTTAGTTACATCCTTGATATCATAGTAGGGTTTTGCTTGAATGCGTTGCATACTTAAAGCCAGTTTTCACCTACCTTTTCTGAAGAAATCATGCGACTCTGGCTGGATCTATAAATGTACTACTGGTAATTCCTTTCGAGGAAAGTTTTTATAATTCCTCTGTGATATAATTCCCCTTTATAATTCCCCTTTAAGATAAAACTATACGAAAGCTACCTTTGGTATGTATAGGAATGTATGAAATTGAGCCATAACTACTCCGTGAATTTTACAGCTTTGCCTTTAAAGCTCGTGCAGAGACCGTGCCGGGGACCAGCAACTCCCATGGTCAATAGCCACAACGTAAATGTATTACTCGTTTCAAAACGTAGCCGTAAAAGAAACACATAAGAAACTATTAACGTAGTTTGATGTGTGTTTATGGGGGATTAGGATATATTCTTAAGGTAAAATCCATTATATCGTGAAGGTCATAGGTATCAACTTTATATTCTTTTTAGAATTACATGCCTTGTTAAGATAGAGCAATTTCTTTGCCGAGAGCATTTTTATTTAGAATATTTTTGTTTTTGAGCTCCCCCTTATGTAGAAAACTAGAAAGTTTGATTACGGTCTAGGCGTAGGTATCCATGGAGGCTCAGACTGCAGGTCTAGTCGGAAGAATACATTCGACTTAACAATCTTTGATAAAATGGATAATTAGGAATTAATTGTTTGTATTAAAATCCTACAAGCGTGAGAGTATTAAAGCGTAATTTGGTTGTCTGAAACCAAAAAGATATCGCTGACTGTACCAATGAAATGTGTAATAAAAAAGAAATAAATATGTACAATATCTCTGTAAAAGCAAAAAAATTAAAACAAAAAAAAATATTGGTTTTGTCTGAAGTGGAATGTAGCCTTTTATAGCGATGTTATGGCGACGTAAGAGAGTCAATGGCAAAATATAAAAAAAAAAATCAAAATGTCTTACTGATATATTAGCCGGATATCACGTGACCATTATGTTTCCAGCGGGTTCACAGTAAGTATAAGAAATGTTTCCTTCATTAACCCAGGGCCAGGCTACTACAATACATCAGGAGTATGATTAAACTTTAACGTGATTTAACGGATGAACGTTATAGTTTTTGTACGAGGTAATAATGATAGATAGGCCGAGGATGCCTGACTTGTTTCGAAAAAGAAAATGTACAAAAGCATCGTTATGCGTCATATCTCACTAATACAATACTGCTAAATCTTTCATTAGTTTATACTCTCTCTAAAGCACAGTGTCATCTTATCGCCGCCCCGCAAAGCAACTTGTTTAATTAGGTTTCTTTGTTGAGTAATTACATCTGCGGTTCATGAGCCGAGTAAATACCTTTAAAACCCCAATCTTGGCAGTTCATTTCAACTACTGCGAATATTTAGTGGAACCTCCACGGTAAAGCTGAGATTAATCCACGCGTAATGCAACATTATAAATTACACTTTATTAATGAAAATGAGAACGCAGTGACAGAATTACAGACGCACCGGTTAAACAACTCATCCTTGCCTCCGAACTTTGGCTAACTATTAGCCCGTCGAAGATACATTGTAAGGGGAACTACTAGAAATATGCACTCTAAGGAATGCCGGCCTCCGCCACGCGCGGGTCCTCATTGTAAGATGCTCCAAAACCAATGTTTGCATTCATCTATTTGGCCCATATTTCCAGGTCCATTCATGCATAAGAGACTAGATTTGTGAATATTCCTTGATACGTTCCTGAAACCGGATAATGTGCCAGATCAACATAAAAACATTTCGTGAGATTCCGTTCATGATTGTGAACAAACACACCCTCACACACACCAGTACACACACGTGAATGGAGATAAATGCATACACCCCCCCCCCCCCCCCCCCCGGCGGAGGCATAATTGGTTAACATAAGACGCTTGTGACATCCCCGCAATTATGAACCATATTTTATATGGGTGAAAACATCAATAACTAGATGTAGGTAACAGTGAGACCGCCTGGATACCATGATATCCTGAGCAGGATTCAATGTTCCGTACTTAAGACTCGCGCTGTCCCTAATACCTATGAATGGGTCCTCTTCCGCAAGGAATCGCCCGGGACCCAATGGGATATAAATCTGGGAATAAATATAAATATATTATTAATATATAATATAAATATAGATTTTATCTATCAAACGAAACAAAACAAAACTTAATTGCTTCCTGGTTAATGTCAATTAACAAAGAGCAGCTACACGGCTCAACATTATATCGATTAATAACTTAATGATTAAGAGGGGATGGAGATCGAGAACCCCTCCTTTTCAACAGACCTTTTAACACTAGTACAATTTGTCTTTATATATATATATATATATATATATATATATATATATATATATATATATATATATATTTACATTAAACAGGTAACTATACTTTAACATACTTTAACATTTAAAAGTAAAAATTTTTAGTATTGCGCAAAGTAATAGCCTACGGAAGAAAAGAGTTTCTATGGCAACTAGTTTTGCATCATCTTGTATATCATCTATCTGATGGCATTAAATTAAATATAAACATCTGAATTTGCTCAACTGTCGTCACTATTTTAGGTCTTCCATTTGATATTGAAGGGGAGGTTAATGGTGTTATTATCCGTCTGGCGCAGTATCCTTGTCAGTACACCCACATTCTCGTAAATATATAATATACACGTATATATATATATATATATATATATATATATATATATATATATACATATGTATTATATATTATAATGAATAATATATTCTATATAAAGAGATATATACATTTCTGTATACATATATATGAATATACATAAAAATGC
The DNA here is from genome assembly GCA_026874595.1 of Sipunculus nudus. NCBI lineage: Eukaryota > Metazoa > Annelida > Sipuncula > Golfingiida > Sipunculidae > Sipunculus > Sipunculus nudus. The sequence continues at coordinate 16,111,444 of CM049321.1, forward strand.
ATTTATATATAAACGTGCATGTATGTATATATACATATATATATATATATATATATATGGGGCGGGGGGAGGGGTTAGTGTGTAGGTGTGGGTGTGTAGGGGCAGATTCGGTCTGTTTGGGGTGGGGATGTCTGGGTGCACCTGACCACCCCTACCCAACACACCCACACGCCTCCCCTCCCCCCCCCCCCCGCCAGAAAATACATTTTGATCCACGCCTAGTGTCTAAATTGTCTTATTTAAATCGGAAACGTGAAAGCAGATTATCGATTTTTATATAGCGAAGTATTCGTCGTTGGTGCGGTTTACTGGGAACGCTTTCATACAGTATTGCATTGATTATTATTTATTAAATTCCCACAGAAATTTAAATATTTGGTGAGATTTAAATAAGGAACTTCCCGGTAAGATATGTCAAGTGTTGACATACATACACTGAGAGGGCGTACCTAAAATATTATTATTGTAGCATTTGGGAAGGTTCCCCGACACAATGAAAAAAAATTGATTCAGGTTTATAAATTGTGAAGTAATTTAATTTAACAAGATGGGACATTTGCCTCTTGGTTTGAGTACAGGTACTCTTATTTATTTATTTAATACGATGCCCTGGGATCAATTTATATCAAGTTCACTGTTAATACGACTTTTAACATGAACGGGAGAATAAGATTCCATGTAGGATTTATCCTTTTATAATAGATGTTAAAATTAAAGCCGAAATATGCTATCCTGCTAGTTCTTTAACCATACGTCCCATCTAACTGAGCTGAACTGAATACACATTTTAATTGCCCTCATGATGTAGGCTTATATCTTTCATAAAATGAAACACCTGGGGCTAGACATAGAGTACTTATTCACAGGCATATAAGGGGCAAACATTGTACTCGTCCTTCCTTTGGTATTGTTGGCTCCGATCAGATCGTCTCTTTTACGCCGAACATACGTTCTTTGTATGGTTGTTCCGATTCGGACGGTGACATGTGGAGCGCGAGAGCGGAGCCTACTTTACCATAGGATGGACGAGTACACTTGTAGTGAAGGAGGGGTGTATATATGTAGGGGTATCAATGGGATATCCTACAACCAGATGCTGCTACAGCACAACAACTCCGTATATGGTTCTTCGGTTCCTTGGCAAATTAATTTCCTTAAAGGACTGGCAGTATAGCATGTTTCGGCTTAAATGATAATATTCATTCCAAATACGGGCAGATTACAATTGGTCTTTTGCTGATGTAAACCTCAAACTCTGTTTTGTTTTATTATATATATGGGAGAAATCCTACTTGCTATCTGATTTTCCCGGCCATGTTATGAGTCGTGCTAACAGTGAGCGGGATATTTGTATTAATCGCAGGGCATGATATATTGAATAAATGAAAAGGTATGTAAGCATCTTTACGCAAAAGAGGACAAACATATATTTTTTATATAAATGGATTCCATAACTTATTCCAAAATGACGACCGACATCCACCCTGCCATTATCACATGATCAGGACACACGAGGTATAAGCTCTAATTATGTTGTTAAGATATTTAGGATATCACCTACATCTCTGTCTACGTTTGACCATATTTGAATTTGTAGCAACATTTTTCCCCCCAATAAACACGTTGTCCTCATTAATGATATTATTGTCTTTTCTTAGCCATTTCTAAAACACACAGCAAGCTAATATACTATTTACAATATTGAACGTATGTGAATCTCTTCCAGGCACTACATCCTGCCATTGTATCTTTGGAAAATATTTTCGAGAGACATTGCCAAATCCATTTAAATGAGAATCATTGAAAAACATGTGTATGATTGACTGTATAAATGTCGCTACAACTGTTAGGCCAAAAAAATAGGTATGGTTCTCAGGCACCGACCGCGTCATTATTAACCCTCCGCATCAAACATTTTTACTTTAATTTTCATCTTTCAAGAAGATAAAATAATATAATTTTGATCAGATTTCCTTTGTTATGTAGTGCTTTTATCTGTTTGGCAAAAATATTCTGTTGTTATCATGCTTTTCCCTAATCATATAAAATTTTTATTGAAACATACAAAAAAGGTTAAAAAAAAAATCGCCCGCCCGCACTGATTTCTGAAAAAAGTGCCTGAAAACCATACATTTTTTTGCCTTAATTGTAGCATGTGAAATATTGTTTCATCGATATAAACTGTCACCACAAGCTATAATCCTGTGTAAATTTAAAAATTTAAGTACGCAAAATGCTTGTATGGAATATTTGTACTTTAACCCATAAGGATGAAGTTATATCGAGCGTTATGATAACAACCAATGCTTATCCATTAAATTTTGGAGGTAATGTGGGTGACCATAATAAAAATTTAATTTAAGGCCAAAATAAAAAAAAGGTATGGTTCTCAGACACTTTTTTAGAAATCAATGCGGGCGGGCGGTTTTATTATTTTTATTTTTTGTATGTTTCGATAAAAATGTCAAATGATAAGGGTAAACATGATAATAACGGATTTATTTTGCTAAACAAGCTTAAGCACTACATAACAAAGGAAATATCCGAGCGGTTGCAGCTCAAAATCGGTAAGTTTCTGTTGTTTTCAAAATAAAATTTTTTGATGCGGGAGGGGGGTGTTAAAATTGATGCGGGCGCTGCCTGAGAACCATACCTTTAATTTTTTTTGGCCTAATGATTTTATATACTTAAATGACAAGGGCCAGTTCATCGATTGCCATTTATCGTTATCATATAGACCGTTGTGCGTATAGTTCAAGCGTACCCTGAAAAAGAACATAGAAGAACTGTATTAGGATCATGGCAGTAATCGGTAGCTACGAACCCTCATCTGCTTGAGTTATTGAGTTACTGAATTTCCTGTCAATGGGAGATTGGCTGTCCTATTACTGCATTAAACTCGCCAGGAGATCCAGCAGAAAAAAAAAAAACAACAGATCCTTCAGGATGGGGGATGAGTCGCAGACACACACACACGCACATACATATATATGTATATATATATAATATATATATATATATATATATATTGTGTATGACACATTTCAAATATATACACCTAATCACATTTCAAATATATTACAATTAAGGATAAGGTTTTAGAAAATAAGGTATTACGTTTCCAGTATAAGTGAATTCTAAACCAGGTTAAGATATAAAATTTCATAGTAAACTCATAAATGGAACCAAAGTCTATAATTCTATTATTAATATATTTCATTTGCAATATATAAATATTATTCTCTAAATAGTGGGGGGGGGGGTGATTACATTGACCTCCCCCCCCCCCCCTTGCCAAAAAGGTGGCGGGATATATATATATATATATATATATATATATATATATATATATTCCCCAATCCCCCCCATACATCTATTGACGCCCTTGCAAATATGTGAACAAAATTTTTTTTCTCCATGAATGTTATGCGTCTTTTGACTTTTATTGTAGTTGTTTTGGACATTTGGACAGGCGGACGTTGACACTTTAACCTTGACCGTTGTGTTCTCTTAAATAAACCCCAATAAACTGACAGCAATACCCGAAAGTCTGTCACATCAATCACCAACCGTTCGTCGGTCTGATGATGTGAATGCGTCTTTGTCATTACCTCTAAACCCTACATAAGGTGACAAAAATGGATGAGTTACCGCTGCTTGACTGGATGACAAATGTTAGCAACGTCGAGCCTGCGGTCATACAGATAGCAAAGAGTCGTCATCACCCGCCGGTGACAAATCCGTCACTCTGTTGCCACGGGGAGGGTACCAGACAATTAAGATGATAGATTGGTTCCCCGCTCTTTTTGTTAATACTTTCATGACCTTTACATGAGTTGAACCACCTATACTTTAGCCGATGTGGACTTTACTTCTAATGTGTTTTAACGTTGCGGTGTCTTTAGCGTCGTTGTTACGTGCTTACTTATTTAGAAAAACTACACATTGTCTGACTAAGCATTTACACTATGACCTCACCACTTTGACCGTTGTCAACCCTCCTGCAGTTTTTGTCCCTGTTCCGATATCATACGACTATTAACTAAAGATAGAAAATTGTACCCTTTATAAAAAAAACAGGCCAGCAAACGCGGATTCCACCGCACACAGGCTGTTTGTTTTGTATATATGCAATTGTTTTACACGTGGGGCCCTCTAAATTAATCCAAACATGATCAAAAAGATCTGGCGGCAATAGTTTTGCAAAGGGGGTTTTGCAAAAGTTTACTTTTTAACTTCCGCTCATATGCAAAGAACCCCCTTAGGTTACATATTTTCTTTCTGTTTTACACCATTGACATATGTACCGTGTCTACTAACAACTCATATGTTCGTTGCAGGGAAGCTTATATAACAGGAACTAACTGCGGTTAATTAATTTGTTAAATGAGAATAAGACATAAAAAGAAGAAATAGAAGACTTTGTTGTTGAAAAAAGCCCTGTGGTCCATGGAACATATATAAATGAATGCAACATTGATTATTAAACAACACATGGTCGCTATGCTGTACGTGTGTCACCAAGTGATCTGACGGTTCTATTCGAGTTATCTTCTCCGCTTGTACTGCATGGTCACGTGACAATCCTGCATGGTCATGTGACATTATACCCCGTTACAATGGTGCATAAAACACAGACACATTACCCCCCCCCCCCCTCAACATCATTAACAAAGGATTAATATCATATCAATCCACCATAAAAGGGTATATTAATAGTTGGCTTGATTGACCAATTATTTCCGTTATAAACACAAAATGTGTAGTTGTACTTCATGGTTTGTGCAGTTCTAAATTGAAAGTTATCTGAATGTTATCAATCAGCTATATCAAGTCTTTTACTATGGTTTGAATTAAAAATCATTTTGTTATGCTCCTGTGATGAATAGATCAAATTAAAATTGTAAATAAAAGATAGTATGACAGAGCATGGGTTTAGTTTAGAGTTTTTATAATAATGAAACATTATTCTTAGATATACGTACACATCCTTTAACTTTGGACGTTTCCATCATTCAGTGCTATTGATGACTAAGTAACTTTAGCCTCCTGTTACTGTTGCTGAGTCGTACTTAGGATGTGGAGAAGCAGTTGTAAATTAAAGAAGAAGTCGGAGAAACAAAGATGGATAACTGGTGATGGTGGGTGAGCAAAAGGACGATCAGCGTCTGTCCTGGCTGCAGCAGTGCTGTTTTTCTTCCAGAGACTGTATGCTTTCATCTATTCCGCAGCATGACCTGCCGTAGACGTACAGGCAATGAACGCAGCCTCCGCACGTAACCTGAAACCTTGGAATGTCCTAGGGTTAATCAGTAACGCACGATTCTGGTTTTTGAAAGGTTGCAGACAAAGCCTGAAGCTTTATCAAATGATGATGAAACATGCCGTTTGACAGTACGCGATATTTTATTCCCAAGACTTATAGGTATCATGTGTTGTTTATTTGAGACTGAAAAAGTCGGAGCAGTTCAAATGAAGCTACGCTGCAATATAAATTAATTAATTACAATGTTTTCTTAATCCAATTAAATATCGTCTGATATCTTGGTGGGTTAAATTTTATCAACTGCTTAATTTCTCGTATTTCCTTGTTCTCTAATACCCACCAGATGTGGTGCTCAATCCATTTTATTCTTTGTGTCTTTATGTGACTCCCCCCCCCCCCCCCGTGATAATCAAATATTACATGGTTTTGTTCTGGACTGGTTACCCTGGAATTGCAAGCTGAAATCATATCAGATATTGACATTTAACTGATAGCTGTCCAATTGGTATTTTCTGAAGAACATGTATATAGGACTAAGTTTTCACCGTTATTGCTTTTGAAAATGTCGCACTTGCATTAATGTTTGAGTATGAAGACTTCTGACTTCAAATGCAAGTAAAAGTCTTTTAATCCAACATTGTGATAATAAGTAAATAAGAGTTTCAATAAAAGTTTTCAAACTCAAACATAATTTTCCGCATGCGCGACAGATCACAAACAACGAGTAGTCCACCCTAGTCCACACATGGACCTTTAAGTGCTCTGATATATCTTATTACGTTTCATGGGCGAATTTAAATTCATTGTAGAACCTGTAGCAACAGATTTGTACGATAGGTCCAGGGGCCTCAGTTAATATTACATGCACAGTGTGACACCGCGTTCGGGTCCCATGCCTCAGTCAATGAAATATGCAATGTTTCAGTCAGACGGAACATGCATTACATTTTTTTAGCCAAATTAGTCAGATCATCTCCTGATTGACAGGTGTTGTGGCCAGAGGTTTGCACACACGATTTGGTTTGTTGTATGTTGAAACCTGTGATCGCGCCAGTTCCACTGGTTTTAACGCTCGTTTACAGGAGTAAGTCAACGGTTTCAGGTCAATATTTTGGCACATACAAATTTATTTCAAAGGCAAGACGCTATTTTTCGTGTAAAATCAACATTCTGTATCGGCCTCATTAACAAAACCATAATAAACAAAAGAAGCTAAATCCGAAATTTCTGATGAAATTTGCCAATTAAATATTTTTAAAAAATTATATTCATGGTTTTGTAACAAATCTCTACTGAAATATAACTTACGGAAAACATTGTATTGTATCTTTGGTATCGCAGTATGTCATCAGATAGAGTTCTAATGTAAATATATATGAGTGTGCATTTATGCTATTTTTTGTCAAATGTGTATTTCCGTATATTTTACATCATTTGTATTTGGTAAATTTTATCTTTTTTTCCACTTGAGTTTAAATGGTTCCTTTCATGTGTGTTGTTTTGGTATTCATGTATTACGTTAATGATGAAAATTTATAATGTCACCAAATTCACCTTTTCACAAGTATTTTTGAAAATAAATGGCCTAATAATACTCCTTTTTTTCAGAAATGGACACTAAAATTTCGGGACCGTTATGTAGAAAGGAAACACTATCATTTATAAGTTTATCAAATGATAAAAATAAAAAAAATACACGCAAGTTTGAATTTCTATCCTGCATCTAACTTTGCTGGGAAAAAAATTCCTGATATTTTATTATGTGTAATGGTATAAGTGATTGCTATGAAAACAAATTGTGTTAACAAAATCGTCAAGCTTTGGGACACTAAAAGATTTATAAGTTCATATTTGTGGTTGTAGTAAAATTGTTTACTAAATTATCTATTCAACAGATTTTTAATAATCATTATTTAAATTAGACACTCTTAGCAACCTGAAAGTTTAAATGTTTTAATATTTCTTAATATTTTTTTATTTATAATAACGTTGAATTAAGTAGAGAAACTTCAGTTAAAACCACGGTACTCTATTTAATTACCCAGGGATTGTAACTCGGAAGAGTAGGAGCCAATGATCGCTAAAGTAATTGCTATAAGCTTACGCGAAGGGCTCACTGCGTGGGTTAATGTAACAGATCACGTGACTCAGGAGAGTAGATGATCGTGGTGAATATGCTCTTTTTGGTTAAAACGGTAATACAAAAAAAATGTGTGCACATTGCTGGAATTATCTTAAAGTTAAGGCTGCAAGTCGTGGTTTCTTGATTAATGTGAGCGACTTTCAGGGGAATAAAATACACGTTTATACGGCTTTTACATGTGACACTGACGATTTATCGGTTCATTACTACCCAGCTTTGGTTTAATATGGATTTGTGCTCACAAGGTTATCGATTGGTTTTAAATTGTTACATATATCCTAGCTCACCACACTCCTACACACACTCTTATGTCTGTATAACATTGTGAAGTATTCATGTTTATTGAGAAAAATCAAGAATCCACAAGGTTAAGGTTATGTTATACAAAAGGAACACCAAAATCTCGGTTATAAAGAAGTTCCTAATTACCACCAAATATATGAGCTCTACCCTTTCAGGGTTAAAAGTTCATCTTTATATCGGACAGAAATTATTTATCAGAACTTCATAGGTTCCATAGAAGAGATGGACAGAACGTTCAAGTGGTAACTGCTAGGGCTCACACAGCTAGCGACCGTGGTTCGATTCCTGGCGTGGACATGATAGTTGGTTGTTATCGCCAGTCTAAGGCCGGTAGTCAGTGGCGTCAATTATATTCAAAAGAGGGGGGGGGGGGGGGATGACTCCCAGGCGTGGGAGGGTCAAATTAGGACAACATTTTTTATAAACCAAAGTCAATAATTATAATGATTAATATATTTCATTTCCAATATATAAATGTTATTCTCTGAATAGCAGGAGGGATCATATTGACACCCCCCCCCCCTTTGCTTAAAGGTAAGGGGGGGGGGGGGGTATATACCACCATTACACCCTGTATTGACGCCGGTATTGTTCTCCTGGTTCTTCGGTTGCTTCTACCTGTAGAAATTACAAAAGCAGTAATACTTGATGCGATTTTAACCTGATTACAGAATAAATAATACAACATATTTTCTTCCCTGACCTAACATTTTAAGCCTCTCCTATTATTATGGGAATTGATGAGCTGAAAAGGGCTGATGAGTTCATTTCTATATCCATATTTGGGTAAAACTATTGTGGGTGGACCCACTGAGGTCCCCTGAAAGCAAAACCATCGATTTCAATTTTTGTTTCTTCTTTCTTATTTCTTCTTCTGTCATGATTATTTTCTTGAGGTAGATCCTTTCCATAGCTGAAAGTTGGGAACAATATTAGTGATAATTCACAGATTTGCACCTGATAATACCAAGGCCGTACACCACGTATACCCCATTATCATTCAGTTGCGGGCGTCCCGGAGAGGGGGGGGGGGGGGCGCTTCCAATGATCGCTCATACATCTAGTTGTTTTATATGTTCTGTCCATATTGATGTCCTCGTGATAATTTTACTGTTTTCCTTACCTTGGTTACTCTTTTACATGAGTAAAAACATTGCCCATATTATACCAGAGTAAGATGTCATAAACTGATCTATGTTTGAGCTTTTCGAAAAAAATCTCTATTGTGTGAATGGGCCTGCATGGGAAATTCATTGGAAGTCGTTACTGTCCCATAAATTTATTTAAAACAGATGTCTTCAATCGCAGCATAAAACTTGATATTATCTGTTTCATATTATAGGTCAAAGGTTTCCAAACTTTGAAGTAAACCCCTTTCTTGTCGATTTTACTAATACTAATGTTTCACTCTCTGACGGTGTCAACATACGTCATGCAGTTTAAAGAATAACTTCATGGTTTGTGAAAAGGAAGGTTATCATATGATAAAAACTTGTTATGTTACTGATAAAGCAAATGCTTCTGCGTTTAAAGTATTTGTATAAAGAGCAAAGAATTATCCAGAAGTGATTAGAACGGCTCTCTGCGATTTGACCATCTTTCAGACCTGAACAGTCGAGGGGTAAACGTACGGCTTTCCCCGCTTGCGACCCGAGTTCGTGGTTATGTGAATTAATGGTAGACGCCGGTCGAGGTCGTTGGTTCTCACCGGTTCCCCCTTTTCCCTCCGCCTCTACAAACTACCGAATGCCGCCATCCTAGCTACTGAGAATGCCTCGCATTAGTTATTATAACTATTTGTACAATCAATGTTAAATAAAGAATATTTGGAGTAATTTTCCTTTGAGGCATTGTTGATTTAGAATCAGGCATTCGTAAACACAAGCCCACTTCTCTGCGCCGTGATACCTTCTGAAACTTAATCATTTAAATCTTGTGCACACATAAGTGGAGATACACAAGAAAAAGATCCACTGACAATGCTGTTGAGAGAAAACAATAAAAAAGAGTTACTAAAAGGCAGTCGATCTGATACAGAGAAAGAATTTGCAAACTTTGTACCAGTCAAGCTTTAATTACACATCTCCTTATAAACGTGTTAGTTTGTCATTATCCGTATATCATATGTTTATACCATAGTTTAGACCAACCGTGTATAACGTGTACTAAACTGTGTGACGGATATACATAAAATATGATAAAGTCACAGAATGTATACAAATTAAAGATGATATTTCTATAATATATATAATACGAGTATATATTAATCACATACAGACATCACATACATTGTCTTTTTGAAAACTAAACGCGTTCTCATTGCGCACATAATCCTCACCAACTCGAAATATACCGAAAGTACTGAAGTGTTAACTAGAAAAAGTCATACGGTAGATAACAGCGCTATTTCGACAAGACGAAAGGTCAAATGTCCTTATTTTGGTTATTTATATATGTTATATATTATAACTTTTAAGTCAGTTATGTCCAGATAGGGTATTTACATATAGTCCATGATGTAGCTTAAATGAACAATAAGACATCAAACCCCAACAAACAACGATATCCAGAGAAAAGAAAGTAAGTAAAGGAAACTTGTTAAAAGAAACTGCTTACAAGAAACTGGAGGGAACTAGTAGGATAACCCTTCCTCACCCCTTTTGGACCACGAAGCAGGTCTTTGGCACATGATCTGGTTTAATACAAACAGTTGAAGTTGTAAATCGATAAAAAAAAACTCTGAATATCCTGATCTGAATTTAAATGAATAATGACTCCAGACTTCTGCTGTGTGCAGCATATGGGGCTGTCCCACTTAGGCGACTCTACAGGCGACTACAGGCGACCAGGCTGTCGCCTCATGGTCGCCGAAAAACAGGCGACAGGACCTCTGCTATGACAATAGTCTACGACAAGCTACAAATGGCTGGCGACTGTCTGACGACAAGCTGCCGACAACCCGCGACACAGTCGCCGCGTCAAAGGAAAATCACCCACGACAACCTACGACCACATCTGCGACAACCTACGACCAGACTGGCGACAACCTACGACACCAGTATTTTTGCCACGTCCTCCCGCGACATGCTTCGACGATTTTCTTCCATGTGCTATGTGAGGAGCCGGACACAAGAATGGGTCTTGTTTCAAGAAACAACAGCCCGCGACAACACACACGACAGCCCGCGTCACCTGGCGACAGCCTACGACAGGACCTACGACAACCCGCGTCAGCTGGCGACAGCCTACGACAGCACCTACGCCAGTAGAAGACAGACTACGCTCACTGGCGACATAAAAGCTGTCGCCTGAGAATTTTGAACATGTTGAAAATCCAGAGGCGACAGCTTCGAGGTCACGCGTCTTGGGGCGACTTCAGGCGACTACAGGCGACCATACAGGCGACCACCCGGCGACCATGAGGCGACAGCCTGGTCGCCTGTAGTCGCCTGTAGAGTCGCCTAAGTGGGACAGCCCCATAAGGTGTCTCATTACAGTAACATGCCATATTCATGGAATTTATGTCTTCCGCGTCTGCTTCTTGTTATTTCAGCTTCCTGTGATCTTCATGCTTGCCTTCTCAATATGTTTTAGTTTTTATTTTCCCCTGAAGATGTCTCCACATATCATAGTGCCTGTGTTTTAGTCTTCATCGTCCCCTGAAGATATCTCCACATGTCATAATTTTTGTAGTGAATTGGGAACAAAGGGCAATTTTTGTTCGTTTATATTGGTGATAATAAATATTTAGACAGACACTCCAAAGGCATTCCCAACCAAGGTATGCATGAGAGCAATCACTTTGAATGAAATCGGATAATATTTAGAAAAGTTATCGCACTGAAACAAAAACCTGACGTACGAAAAGAGACTGACAGCTAGAGGGACAGACAGACAAACCTAAATCAATGTCCCCCGTTCCGTGGAAGCGGGCGGACAATAATTCACCAGTACCTTGTACTTGTCTTTCTAATTCTTTTGATGGAGGTAACCTCCATTTAATGCCATCTTATATAATTCGTATTCTTAGCATGTACATCAGCAAAGTTCTATTTCAGTTTGTGAGCTTTTTCTCATTTTATTTTGCATTCCCGTGTCATCACGGCCAAGTATCTACCGCACCTATTTTTCCTGCGTGTGCAATTAAAAACGACTTGGTTAAAACACCCCAAAGAAACCCCTAAAGGCGCACTCGTCCGTGATTGATACACGGTTAAGGCTCACCGCCAACCCATGAAGCCTCAATAGTGTTCATCCTCGATGGGGAGCGACCGTGAAAACTCTCAACGCCTCGTAAACTGTACTCTACTCCTAGTCCACAGGAGCCGGTTGTACTTTTCTATTATTACCATCATGACGTATATATTTAATCGGGCTGGATTATTTCGTATTTAGGTGCATACATATGCTAATGCTTTTTGGCTGCCGCATATTTTAAACAAGTGGATCTTTACAAGATAAAACAGTATGTTTCCTTAAAATCATGTATTCATTTCATCTGCAATGATTTTTCATATTTACAGGATACAACTAAGTTAGACATATAATTTTTAGCTGTGGTCTTTGCTAATACCCATTTTCTTTGGTAAAAATCCTTTTTTTTTATTTTATTATCTAATGTTTCCCTTCAACATGTATGTATGACGTATGACTAATTTGTTCTGAATGATATTATATGACATTCCATACAACTTTCTTATGTATGTATGTATATATGTATATATACACACATATTTGTATATATGTATATTTATATATATGTATATAAAATCCTCTAGAACCTTTCATTGACAATGGTTCAAGGAAGTACCCTTCTGTATGGGCTTTGAAGCACCCATTATCAGGATTACATATAGAACCCTCAAGGTTCCCCAAATCCCCTTTGAGAGGGTTCCTAGAAGAGCCCTAACGAGAGGGTTCTACCTGGAACCTCTAAGGGTTCCCCACTGACTCCACTCTAAAGAACCCTTAAGGATTCCACAAGTAACCCTTCTTTCTTTGAGTGCTCTACTCTAGACAAGAGAGGCCGATTGTGCTCGTCTTTTATTACCACAATGACGTACATATTTATTCAGACTGGATGACCCATGGTACTGAATGGGTTGATTGGTTAAATATACATCTTAAAATATTTACCAGAACATGTGAATATAAAAACGAGAAACTGACGAGAAATAGGATGGACCGTAGAAGTACAAAATGGCGGAGGCGTCGAGGCGTGCAGACGTGTTTCCTAAGTGTGATGGCAATGTGCCTGGCGTCGTTGTTAACATTGATATCAGCTTGTCTCTAAACCGAACTAAATCAGGCTCCCACATGGTTTACTGTATCCTACGTGTTGTTATATTATGAACTAAGAAGCAAGCAATAAAAGGACTAGAAAAATTTCTTCAGATGCTAACGACCACGTCCACTTAAACCAAAATGGTGTGAAGATGAGTCTGGAGAAAAACAGTGAAGGAACAGACTGCTTTCTTGGATAAGCAGTCTAAAAGTTGAGATAAAATCACTAAAGGGCGATTTCAGAGTTGTGTCTCAAAGATTCTTTTGAAACAATGCGCGTAGATATAATACATTATTGATTCAAATTTCGCCGATTCGCATAGACATTGAAATAGGTAACCTGATAAAGAGAACAGATGACTTGCAGAATTGCAGTGATAGAGAAATCTGCGCACAAGATAGGAAACAAGCCGTTGATCTTGATGTCACTGTGGTTGCTAGCAGAGTAATGTTAAGTGACAATGAAGACCTTGAAAAGCTTGCAGTTGGAATCATTCAGGAAATTGTATGTCTAGACAATAGACCTGTGGTTTTGGCACTACTCTCAGCTTTAGAAATTAAAGACTTGGTTTACGTAAAATTGAGTTGGTAAATGAGAATGACAAATAGTAGTACTGCGCAATAAAACTCTTTATAAACGTGTTTCTGAAGTCCCCCCAGACACATGCCGAAAGGCTGTTCGAGGTCAATCTTTAGACTGCTCTGATCAGTAAAGCTTCACCGGAAACAATAAAACATAAGTCCCACTTACTATATCCATCTACGGCGTCTCACGGTTCAGCCACGGAAATACTCTCTCAGTATAACGTGGCATTATCGGGAATGAACGTGATAAATGTGAAGACCGCATTCGATCCGTGACGTTTGCGGCACGTCCTCCTAATGATGTTTCATGTTGTTCAAAAGTACTGCTGTGGCATTGCCACGCTTATAACCATGTCCACTCACCACGTTCTCGCTATCAGGGCAGCGTCACGTTCGGCCATGTTTGGTCCTTTGGTATCCTGCAGCAATGGACCACATTCTGGGGTGAAGAGAGTATTTTCTGTGGCCAAGCTCCCAAGGTTTGACACCATAAATCTCTCCATTCCATTTCTATACGTTCTGTCCCTTTCTCTGTAAACATTTAAAAGAGAACTAATTATTAGGTAGACTGTGCCCATAGGTCGTGTTTCATTCACAAACTAGTGCGCCGTTCATTGTATTAAAAAATCCTTGAAAACTCTCAGGCCGGAAAATTCGGTAGATGTGATGATAAAACCGAAAAATTCGGCTGAGTTACAACCTACTTTTATCATTTCTGACGCCGATATTCCGGGAGACGGAATCAGAAATGCCCAAAAAACCGGAAAAATCCCGTGATCTTAAAAAGATCTGTAGTTTGAAGGCCGGTTAAATGAACCAGCAACAGGGGTGACTACACACCAAGGACCCGCAAGTGAGGTTCACGTTGTCTGTTTGACGCCGATTTTATATATCTGCAGATGTACATACATAGATAAGCTAACATTACAATATCCGGATATTTGATTCGTTTCTCGTTCGGCATTTACGTGCATTTGCTCCACTAGTTGTCTCGCCTTTGACAGTTTAGACCAGTTTGACATGTTCTCTAAATGAAGCAACCGCAGAGGATGTACTTTAGCAACTACACGTCATGTATTTCCAATTTGATTGGTGGTTAAGGTGACCTTTAACGTGACCGCACTTATCACTGCCATTCAATTCGGGGGAACGAGGCTGTGTTTGAGTCATTATTTTCATTACAAGTGTCCTCTTATGTCAAGAGTATACACTGATATATTTCTTATTCTGTCACGTTTGGCACCTGTATTTTTGAGCTAGTTTACTGCATATACAAATGAATATATCTTCGGGAAAAGTGTCTCATTTAATACAGGTTGGTTGAGTGGATTATATATATCAACAACATGCAGGGGCGTAGCCAGGATCTTGAGCAAATGACAAATGAAGAAATTTGACAAATTTAGAAATACCGTCCCTGGATAGATCTCTGTAGATAGAGTTTGATTTATAATATATTGCAGATGATAAGACTTTGTGGTAAATTTGGTGAAAATATTACTGACTTTTTAAATTGCTTTCATTTAAATATATATTTTTTTTTCAGATATCTGTGCCCGGAAAGTGTATCCTCAGTTATCAAGTCTGATGGCGGGAGGGGACGATCCTGACAGATGGCATGAGAAATTAATAAGACAAAATTTAACGTCAAGCAACATAAATTTCGTGATCTAAAACGTCAATACCCCAGTTGCCTGTATCCTTATTAACAATACTTAAAAAATGAAGGTTTTGCCGACATTCAATTTACCATTAATGGAAATTGTCATGTTGATCTAGAGCTAACTGTTACATGTTTTCATCATCCTTTTTTCTACAATCAGATCATTATGTCGTATTTTACATATATTATTAACATTTGTGTTTCGGAATAAATGTCGAAAACATGTTTTAGATGTTTTCTTATTACATACATTAAAATTCCTATTCTAAGGTCGATTAGACTGGATATTTCGCAGTATAACTCTTTGTATGAGTCGTATACCTTAAATATTTATTTTACAATTTAAAAGTTTTCCTTTGAAAAGATCATACAATGATCGGATTAACAATTGATGGTAACGTAACAATTAACATATGTAACAATTAATTAATATATTGTATATTTAATACAATACGATTATAGCACATACATTATTTATAATTCCATTATAGAGTATATTGTATAATATTGAATATATCCACCATATTAAAATAATTATGACGAAAGCATGAATTATACAATGCGCATATCCTTGTATATCCTTCGAGGAGCCCAGGTTTCTCCCAGTTATCTGGCCAAAACAGCTGGTTTATTAAGAACTCCTAGATCATGGAGGTATATATACACGGGCGTTGATACAGTGGGTGGGGATATCCCTAAACTTTTGGCAAGGGTGATGATACATGTAATATATTCAGAGAGTAAGATTTATATACTTGATATAATAATTGGAATGAGATACTTTTATTTTTGCTTTACTGATCAACCATGGTTCTTATACTCAATATCTCAAATATCTTAAGGTACACACGCATATATATATATATATATATATATATATATATCCAAGTGATAAAGGCACCCGACCGGTCATCGGAAGATCATGGGTTCGATTCCCACCTTGAGCGAACTGACTTTTCTGTGTACCATCTCTCTCTCTCTCTCTCTCTCTCTCTCTCTATATATATATATATATATATATATATATATATATATATATATATATATTTATATATATAACACGGACATATTTCAAAATTCGTATAGCATGTTTAAAAGAATGTTGCTCTAAATGCTCCAAGTGTTATGCCCCACCCTTGAAGATAACTTGACGCCACTAAATATAAAAGTTAAATACAGAAAATTCGAAATTCACGGCGTTTTGTCATGCACGATTTTCTCACCAAGTCAGGGTAAGTTGACGGTAAATGATATACGTGAAACGTCATGAAGTCTACTTATTAAACACGGGTGGGAACACACGACCTCCGGTAGCACGTATGCCTCCCCGGGGCTAACTGGACCTTCCTCCAAACTCTTATTCATTGTCCTTCGTGACGGAAAAGAAGGGCACGTGACGGCTTGAGGCAAGACCTCTGAAGCAAGTATGACCTGTCAGCAGCTGTGTGCATCACTTTAGAAGGTCACAGTCATCTGTCATCTGGTGCAGGATGATTACAGTGAGAAGCCACTAGAAGTAAAGTTTCTCATCTGTCGAGTTATTCAAATTTGGATCCCCGTTTGAGGTTTTATATGATAGGAAGCTTTCGTATTTTTTTTAACTACATTTTTCTAAAAAAAAATGTTTCTTGTTGTAATACAAAGTTAGGGGGATTTTACCGAAATATTGTAATTTATAACAAATATTCCTGTTATTCTTAAGAAATCATGGCGTTAACTTATATTTACTGATCTAACTTCTCCTCTTTCAGGAGTATAATCAGCTGATTAATGATAAAAATGTATGTTTTTATCCTATTTCTTATTTTATATAGATAAGCAAGGAATATAAGGGGGTTCCCTGTAATAAACGTTACATTATCTGAAGCTAAAAAAAAATATATCTTTCAACTTAAATTTGTAACCGTTTTTTTGTATTTACAATAAAGTTAAAAATTTCTTCAGGTTTGCAAATGAGCAACAATGAAATGTTTTTCAACACGATCAAGCAGAAAACTTACTTTCATGAAGCCAATGATGAAGCGGGTAAAATAGTTTACCTTAATTTAATTTGGCATGTAAGAGTCGCGAAGAAAGTTACGTTAAGTTATGTTACCGGCTTCTGTAGCTCAGGGGTAGAGCACAGGACTCAAAGCCGGGAGATCGTGAGTTCGAATCCCAGCCGAGGCGGTGAGGTTTTTTACGGTCGGACCCCACCCAGAGTGAACGCTCTGCAGGCCTAATGGGTAGGTCGTGCCCAACGGCCGTGTTTCACTCACAAACGAGTGCGCCTTTCGGGGATCCTCGGTGGTATAATTACTAGTGCAGTAGTCACCGGGCCTGGTTAACGCCAGGATAAAAAAAATGAGAGGAAGCGTGTGATACTGCCCTGTCATGTAGTCCGAAACTGGAATTGAAATCTGCAGATGTACATATACTTAGTTAAGCTAGCATTAAAAATGGAGGCGGTTACCTCCAAAAGAAATTTTAAAAAAGTTGTTATGTGTAAAATACTAGCGGTGTGCCCATGATATAGACAAAGACTTAAAATGGCAACCCCGATGAGCGGTTTCGAGAAATTGGGAGAAATAAACTTCTCAGGATCGGATAAGGTAGCAACAAAAAAGCACTACGAGGACTGCGGAGAGAGTGCATCGGCAAGGGAATGTGAATCGGTATATTTTAAATAGGAATAGCCATTTTTTTACCACGCCCAAATCCTCGAATTCTACTTATTTACTCAAACCGTTGGTTTTTGCACATACAATCCACAGGCATGATATTACAACAATCTGATATCCAAAAAGCACAATTAAGGATGCTTTAGGAGCTGAATTATTAGAAAAGCAAAAATAAGTATGTAGAAAGTGTTCTTAAAAGTCTTGTTTATTTTTTTCTGGATTGGTGAAGGTATGTGATCTTTCAGGGATGCCTGGCTACATCTGTATATAGACAAAAAAGAAGACTAGCAGCAGAGCTTCGCATTAACTGGCTTTAAGAACAAATAATCAAGGTTGTGTTCAGGGTTATGCGTAATAAAAGTATTGTATTTATAATTATGGATTTAGAACAAAAATAAATCCTGCATCACTCAGTCACTCAGACAGAAAAACCATACAGGGAATCAGCGTAGAGCCCGGGGTCCATTATAATCATGTAATAATTTTCCTTTTTATATTTTTCTTTGGGTTTGATTGTTCGCCATGATCCGTGCAGGTCATTACGACAATGATAATTCTTAATTTCCCCCTCTCAAAGTCAGCACTCCGGTCATATGGACATTATCAAGGAACGTTAAACGATTCCCTCTGGAGGAACGACGCTACAAAAAAAAATATTGATCAGTAAATGCCATATTTTATTTCTTTTATAATTGATCTGCGGCAGCCCCTAATGTGCTCGTCTTCGATTCTTGTTCCGTCCCAAGATGCAACCAATCTTGGCAACAAAGTATCGACTGCTGATTATTTATCAAGTGGTTATTTCTGCCCATGTATCGTTATAGCTCGGCTGACACATTTTTTTCTGTCTCTTCTCACTTTATCATATAACCCAGTTACTTCTCATCAAAAGATCGAGCTAAGTTTCTTGTAACCGTGTTAATCTAAGCAAAAAGCCGACTGGAACCCATAACACTTTTCACTAACTGGATTATGTGTGTCACGAGCTGACACATAAATCTCTCGTACCCTTAACTTTTTCTAACCTACTTTCCTCTGTGCCCTCTGCATTTGGGATGGAAAAGGATTCATTCTCTGTTTCCATTTCAAAGGAATTACTTTTGTCCCATTTTACAATAATAGCTATGTAATAGAAATAGCAGTGGTTCTGACGAAGAAGTATTTGCACGTAAACGATTTGATATTTTACAAAAACTCGAGTAATTAATCTTCAGAGTAACACTTTCACTGAACTTGCATACATAATGTTTCTGACTCATTCAAAATGCTTCCCATGTATTCCAAATATTTTTGTAAATTGAATATATATATATACACGGTGCCTCGGGTCAAATGGTGTAAAGACTTTGGCTCTCCCCAATTTTAGGTTACGCCCCGAAAATGATTTCAGATTACCCCGGGGTCAACGGAACTTAATTTTAGGTTACCCCGCACAAATCAGAATACTCAGGATATATTCATTCAAATATAACAAGTGTTTTTAAATCTGCAAATAATACATGAAAGACATGATTTTTTACAAAAAGTTAATTATATTGTTTCATTTGTTTATTGACTCTTACATTTTTACCAAAGCGCATAACACATAACATACAAACATACGATATATAAAAGATTCAACCTAATTTGGGAAATCAAGGAGATAAAATTTTCAGATAAAAACTCAGAAATGATATTATTAAAGTTGGAGTTTTGTCAGTATGTATGTATTTTTTTTCACTGTATGTTTTGTTCATTTATAGCTGGGTATAGGGGAAATGTATGTATAGATACATACATATATTCTACAGACGGACTAACTTAATGTTGTTTGCCTTGTGTGTATTTTGCTGTATACTTTTATGTATTGTTTTTTGTCAATTAATATTTAAAAAAAACAAAAAAACCCAGAAATGAAAAATAAAACTTAAAAAAAAGACTTAATGAATAGGTTATCTGAAATTGCATTGGGGTTCAGAATACCGATTCGGATTACCGGTTTTCAGTTTACGGTTTTCAGTAAGTGGGGGGGGGGGGGGGTGGTAATCTGGAGCGGGGGTAATCTAAAATCCTAAAACCTACTTGTACGGGATACATGAAACTACGGTGACACCGCATACAAACAGGGCTTATGATAGACCTGTGTAAATATTGAGCCGATAGCTTTACAAATGGTCTGTCGTGTTAGTGATACGGCACCGAGAGCATGCAGGTCCGGCCGCAAGGGGTGTCGGTGGATTATATAAGCAATCTGACGTCCATTTATGATACATTATATACTGGCACTTAAAATGAAGCACGGATAGGAAAATACTCCATTTACTGCTTTCTTCCTCGTATTTAGATTCCATGATGCCGCGTTGCTGATATTCAACGACATATCATTTGGGAAATGTTTACCATTTGCACCGAGAAATATGTAAAAAAGGTAAAGGTTAGGGTTCATAATCTGATGTCCCTGACCATGTCAGTTTCATGGGACTTTACGCTTTGTCTTCCTGGTCTTTCGGGCCTGTTCATTCTTGTAGCTATTCTCAGCTCCCTGGGGAGCATACAACCCAAGGAGCCATATCAAGGGCTAGAAGGTTATTCGTTCTACATTTGCCTGTCGCCCATGACAAGTACCCATGGGTCGAGAGAGCGCATCCTTGTGGTAAAGACTTTGGCAGCATTCTCAGGGCGGGTGGCGGTCAGAACGGGACGTGAATCCACAACTTGCGGTCACAAGTCCAGCGCCCCATCCATTACGCCACCACGCGCCACATGTCAACACAAAGTTTCATGTCAGCTAATAAAAAGTGCCGGCCAAGTGAATTTCCGGCCAAGTGAATGTTTTCTTAAGATATGTTTTGAGACGTAATTATCTGATGTAATATTGTTCAAAAATATGTCCATATATATATATATATATATATATATATATATATATATATATATCATTATCATTATCATTGTAGGCATACTCGAGGGCAGACTTGGAAGTTTAGATGTTTAACTCAGAAGTTTAACTTAGAAGTTTTTAGGTTGGCTGATCACATAAACAAAACATTGATGTCTGTGGCCGATGGAATGGATAATATATTGTTGTCTGTGCCGATGGAATGGATAATATATTGTTGTCTGTGCCGATGGTGTGGATAATATATTGATGTCTGTGGCCGATGGTATGGATAATATATTGTTGTATGTGCCGATGGAATGGATAATATATTGTTGTCTGTGCCGATGGAATGGATAATATATTGTTGTATGTGCCGATGGAATGGATAATATATTGTTGTCTGTGCCGATGGTGTGGATAATATATTGTTGTATGTGGCCGATGGTATGGACAATATATTGAAACCAGTGGCCGCTGGTATGGATAATATTTTGTTGTATGTGGCCGATGGTATGGACAATATATTGAAACCAGTGGCCGATGGTATGGATAATATATTGATGTCAGGAGCCAATGGTATGGATAACCTATGGATGTCTGCGGCCGATGGCGTTACATTTGGGCCGCTTTCACTCAAATCTGCAGGATCTTTTTCTCTCCCCAGTCCGCCCCTGTATATTGTTTGTGGCCGTATGTGTACAGATTGGTCGAAGATAATTGTTAAATATAACAAGTGTCTGAATATTGATGCGCCAAAGGAATATATTTTATAGTTTGGTAAAATTGGTAAACGTAGTGTACGGTGGTATAATTTAGGCAACTCTAGCAAATCAAGAATAAAAGCACTCAAAGCTGCAAAGCACAAACATGTAGTGGGTTACAATTAAAAAGAGGCAATCTATAGGGATGTAAGTTATTATAAGGTTTAATATATAGTTAAAACGTGCAAAGGAAAGTTGCTATGATGTCCAAATGGTTCAGTAGGCTTCGTCATGAATAGTTGCATCTGTTCATATTAAAAAGCTGCATCATTAATATTAAATAGCCACTTCATATGTATTATGGGATTTTGGCGAATAGAGACAATTAAACATCAAAGATATCACATACAAATTATGCTAGTTATATAAAATGCTGGCGATATCATCACTCAGTCGTTTAGGTAAACACATCTCAGCGTAAAACGGGCGACAGACCGTATCTACGTGTTACATATAATATATAAAGTGCACATACTTTATCAGATATTATATTCATGGAACGGGAATGATGGCTTGGGAGGGAGATGGTCCATTGATTTGCCTAATCTATACCTCCTGGTCCCCTGATTCAAAGTGTGATAGACTGATGGTATATAACGTCTCCTTTTTTTTTTTTTTTATTTTAACTTTTTAAAATTTAAAATTTAAAATATAAATTTAAATTTTTAATTGAAATCTTTAAAAGTTGCGGAGGCTGAAAAAATGAGGAGGGCCAAGTTCCCCTATAACCCCCTCTAAATCCGCTTAT
Source organism: Sipunculus nudus (assembly GCA_026874595.1). NCBI lineage: Eukaryota > Metazoa > Annelida > Sipuncula > Golfingiida > Sipunculidae > Sipunculus > Sipunculus nudus. The sequence continues at coordinate 16,133,716 of CM049321.1, forward strand.
GAGTTTAGATTTTATATGCACGGGACTATAAATAATCAAGTAAATAAGACGAAATGTCATTAAGATATTTAAACAAACCTCTGAGATTCTAACGGGATCAAACCATTTTGCCTTTCGCGTGCTGACGGTCCAGAAAAATGGTCACGCATCTCAGTAGTCTTTCACGATCTCCAATTATTATCCAAAAAAGTATTGATGGGACCTCTCGATGAACTTCTTTTTAAAATATTTTGGAAATGATCCAGAGGTCATGGCAGAACTTGCGGCATCTGGCCAAAATCCTGGGATTAGTTGAAAAATAAATTTACCTGGAACCATAGCAAAACGAACCATCACAGGCAGTGATGCCAGCAATGTCAAAACACTTCATATCCCGTTCTAATGCACTGTACTATGGTTCTCTACATGATGACATTTAGATTCATTTAGTTCAAAGCATCTTCCGCCGATCTTTCATATATGACGCATATATTATTTAATGAATACAAAAGGTAAATTTGTTTAATCCATCTCTGTCCTTAGATGTATTTAACATAAATCAAATGGAATGTATTTGCTATACAGATTATCTTCTTTGATCTTTATAATTAAATCAAAGCTTTATAAACAAACATGTTTCCATTGCACCACTCGCCAGTTACTATTCACGAGATAAATATAATTATCTAACATAACTTTACGTCAACTCCGGAAGATACGTTCCTTTATATGGCTGAATTGACATTAGACCTGCTCCTTCGTACAATGGTTGTAAAAATTCAGACCGGATAAAACGACGACCAGACACTCAGAATAGATAAAAGGCTTTAACTTTTACATCTTGTTTATGGTTTTCTACAAGCTAATGGAACTCCTACGCGTTTTAATTCATTATCGGATTAAGAAGGTTTCGTTCTTCTAAACTACTGTGTTGCGATGTTTTATTTAGCCTCACATTTCCAGCGGAATTTGTGAATAGGGTGTAACGAAATCAGAAACGTAATGACGAAATCTTCTAGATAATTAATAGATAAAAGCTCTGGCGCTAAATGTGTAGCTTCTTAGGAATATTAAAATACATTAACAAGTATTTCATTCATCTCTTAAAAAACGAAAAGTCCTAATTATAATATAAAGGATACTTTCTACCAATGATAACTTTTTCCAAAACTAGATTTCAATATTATTTCAATATATTTTAAATAACAAACTTTATGTATTTAAGATGGTTTGTATAGATACTTATACAAAAATAAGGCGAGGCACTCGCAGAGGTTAGTTGGTGGCATTAGATTATCTGTATCAGTTGAAGAACCCTGCAGACTCGATGACCACCAATCGTGGAATGACTACTAAAATGATTTCTCCTAGCCACGCCGGGTATTATATATGCTGTGAAGTAACATAATATTTTACATCAGATTTCATTACTATATCGTTGTGCTAATCAGCTTCTTAATCACTGAATTCAAAAGTAGAACCTCGGTGATTACAACTAAGCTGATGGATGACATGTTTTGACAAGTGTGTATTTATTACACGCCTGACTTTAAATCTTTGTCCTATTTAAAGACAAACCTGCATGTCACTGACTGTTCTGTATTAGACTATAAAGACGTATTATCAGTCTCTTTCATTGAAATACCGGACTTTGTACTCCCACTCAATTCCAATGCCCCCATCTACCTGCGTTTAATTTATATTGTAATGTTAAGCATAATATAACTTTTTGCCCTGGAGTAAAACAGACACATTAAAATTTTCTGGCAACAAAATATTAATCTGCTTTGGTGAATTCCATATAATAATGAATTTAAAGTAAAATGTTATTAATGAGGTATACGTCATTGCAACATTTTACGGTTGGCCTAAGCTGAAGATCTGTAATTATATATATATATATATGCATTGAAAAATACCCAGGTGTATATCAAAATGGCATTTGTGTACGTTCTATATCCTAATTACATCTTACACTCACCTACCTACTATTAATTTACGGTCAGTTGGACGGTCCCAGTAAATATATTCATTTTAACTCATTTAAATGAACACAACTCGCAGCAAATATCCTGTGAAGAAAGCTGAATTTTTGTTTAAAACATAATGAATTCAATTGAAAATATCACGAAAAACTGGTAGGACAGTGTGTTTGACCGGATCATAATACTATACTCTGATGATTTGAGCGTGATCCATCGTGATCCAAAATGCGTGATTCCCCTCTATACACCTTGCCGATACATGTCCCGTTGCCACTTAAATTCTCTCCGCGGATTGATTATCACCTAGACATTTTCTACGTACTTAGAGTACTTTTGTGTCTCCTTCCACGCCCGTATCAGACTCTGACAGGTTTATTTCTTTAAGTTTGCGTACACGCTACAAACCTCGGATGTCACAAATCGCATGTCGGAATTATTGGTATAACGCTGCTTTAATAAAATAAACAATTTCAAATGGAAAAAGTTCTACCTTGATCTCACGTATGTAGCAGTCAGATTATATAAATTTATTTAACGGACTATCTTTTCATAACAACACCCACACCAGTAGTAGGTGTGTTCACCTGTTACGGGTGTATTGTTACACCTTTATTGGGTATATCATGAAACAAAACTCTGCAGCAAAGGAAAAGTCCGAGTAAGGTTGTAGCTCTATCTCCAGTTTCTTCCAGATCTGGCGGTTGATGCCTTTTTTTATATAGATCTTGCGGGGATTACCCACTGGGGCTGTCGTTTCACAAGGCAGTCATTTCACAGTTGACCATATGATGTTTATTACAAATTTGCTCCCATAACCGACCTCGTCTGTGCGCCTTCCGCTTGTAGCAGAGTCGCTTGCTTCCGTTTACGTTCAGTAGGTATTGGAGTTTGATCAACCAGGTGTTAAGTTTCACAATGAAAAGTCAAATGCTAGTTGTAACGTCATGAATGTTTCGGAATTTAGCTTTTAAGATGGATGATACACAGGATAAGAAATGAATTCGCAGGAAAATAAAAACGTTCAGTTCACAATGACAGTCCCGTCACTCCACGTGACGTCAATTCATTTCGCTGGTAAAGCTAAGAGATCATTGGTTCAATCCCCAACCAGAGTGGTCTGATACACTCTGCGTATCCCTATTCGATTTATATATAAGCTTATTTATTTAACATGAATTGCACAAATAGTTATTATAACTAATCGAGGCACTCTCCATGGCTCCGATGATGGCGTTCGGTAGTCTGTAGAGGTGGAGGAAACCGGAAAACCCGGAGAAAACCACAGGCCTTGGGCGGGCAACTACAACCCACTCTCATAGCCACACCGGGGATCGAACCCGGGTCGCCAGCGGAGAGAGCCAAGCGGTTTACCCCCCCCCCCCCCCCGACAGTCCAGGCCCCTATGTCTTACCTTATAATGTGTCACGTGGGCATGATAGTTCTAGGACAACACAAACACTCACACACAAACTTATTTTTTATCCTGTTGGAAGCTAAAGTTTGATTTGTTTGATGGCATGGTACCGGGTCGACGTGTATTTAAATTTAAAGAGCTCAACCTTGTTTATTTATTTTTATTTATTTATTTTATTTATTTACATTATGTTTATACAGGGAAAACCAATCAGTTTAAATTAAACTGGTCTTACTTGGTGCCCTGTATCAGTACATATAAAACATACAATGACTAAACTATCAATACAATGCATAAAATAATACCATGACTAAAAATATAAACATGAACATATGGACTCAAATCATAAAAGCATATTAAGAGAGTTAAGAAAGTATATCAATATACATCTATAGACAGAAGGAGTAAACTAAAATATCACATTAAATCAGTATATATATACATGCAAATATGCGAGGCGTACGAACCAATAATATTACAATAATCTCAAGCATTTATGGACCTGATCATTGTTAGATTCAGTTAAATACGTATGAAATTAATTTACAGTTGTTGTATGATCTATGAAATGATAAAAGAATGAGTGCTACATGTATAAAACGCAAATTTATGCAAATATAACATGTGTCATATAGAACATACAGTTGCTAAAATTTCCAATTTGATTCGTTTCTTAAAAGATGCACAAGTTATGGCTGACTTAGATTCATTGGATAAACTATTCCATACTTTTGGCCCCATATATAGTAAAGATTTTTTCAGATAGTTTGTTCTAGGTTTAGGAACGACTAAATCATTGCTCACAGCAGCTCGGGTTTGATGATTGTGAGCTTCATTGACAAAGTGAAAATTATTCTCTTGTAAATCGGGAGCTATTGAACAAACACATTTATACATAAGTACTGCAACAGAATACATATAGCGTTGACGTATATTGAACCAACCCAGTTCATTTACTATGGTTATAGAATCAACATTTCTGTCATAGTTTTTGGATATAATGCGGGCAGCTCTGTTTTGTATTTTCTGTACCGTATCATTGGTAGACAATAATGAACAACCCCAAATGCTTAGGGCATAGTCAATATGAGGCTGAATTATAGTTGCATAAACCTTAGTAAGAGATTGCATAGACAGATAGCTTGATATTCGGTAAAGAACTTCTATCTTTTGAGATAGTTTTTTGGATAGAGAGTGAACATGTGGTTTCCAGGATAAATTAGCATCTATTATAACGCCAAGTAGATTAATCTTATTAGAACAAAGTAATGTTGTATCTAATATTGATATCTTGAGTTTGTGATCAGCAATTCTATGAAGATTTCCAAGTAGCATAACATTAGATTTATTATAATTCAGAGTGAGCAGGTTTTCTCGTACCAGGTGGTCACATGATTTACTACTCCCTGTAATTTAATCTCAGCTTCTACAGCATTTTTACCATGGCAATATACAGTGACATCATCAGCGTACATTACAATACCATCAGTGTTTAGCACATTTGGAAGATCATTTATGTATATCAAAAATAGAATAGGGCCGAGAACTGTACCCTGAGAAACACCTACATTAACAACAGCAGCATTGGATAGATTGTTGTTGTATTTTACGATCTGTAGGCGATCATGGAGGTAAGATTGAAACCAGGCAACTGTTTTCTTATCAAAACCAAAAACGAACAACTTTTCCAATAATCTTTTATGATTTATGGTATCAAATCCTTTGGTTAGGTCGAAAAAACAAGCAGCAGTAACTTTACCCTGATCCATAGTTTTATATACGTCATTTGAAAATTTACTAAGAGCCGTTACAGTAGATTTTCCGGGCAGATATGCGTGCTGACTTTCTGAAATTCTATTGCTATTTGTGATAAACCTGATTAGTTGCCTTTGTACAGCTTTTTCAAATAGTTTCGCAACGTGAGGTATAATTGATATGGGTCTGTAATTACTCTTATTTGCTTTATCGCCTTTTCCTTTATATACTGGAGTAATTCGAGCTGTTTTCCAGTCAAGCGGGTACGTGGCGTTATATAGTGATAGATTAAATAGATAACATAACATAGGACTAATGAGCTGCGAAGCCAATTGGAGTAATGTGATGTCCATATCGATTATATCCAGAGTGTGTTTAGGTGGAAGTGCAAGTAAATCTTTCTGTATATCCTGCGATAGTAGTATAGAAAATTTGAAACGGGACTCTGTAATATTCAACGACCGAACAGGGCGGGTTTCGGATGCCTTAAAATTTACCGCTAATATATCACCTATGGTACTGAAATACTCATTAAACTCTTCACATGATATATCGCAATCTACTGGTTTAGCTGATGAGGAACCAGGTAATACTTTTTTAAGAGCGCTCCACATACCTTTGATATTATTATAGTTATTATCGATGTTATGTCTGAAATAAGCAGTTTTCGTCGATCTTATAAGCGTAGTTACCATGTTTCTCATTCTTCTATACTTAAAGAAGAGAATGTGAGATTTGTGTTTTACAGCGCATCTGTGTAATCTGTCTCTGAGCTTTATCATGCTACGGATTTGCGGTGTCATCAAAGGGTTATCTCTATGTTTTACCCTACGAGACCATATGGGCGCATGTTTATTACAGATATTTAGGAACTCAGTTTTCCAGCTGTTCCATGCAATTTCGATATTAGATTCATAGAATACATTCTGTAGTATAACAGATGAGGCGATATCATTTCGGTAATTCTCTAGATTAAATTTGCTAAGGTTTCTAGATTTTATTGTTATGACATTTCTATTAATATTTTTGAATGATAGTACTGTGTAAACTAAATAGTGGTCACTCAAAGAGATTGGTAACACATCCGTAGTTATATGTCTCCCGGGAATGTTCGAGAAGACTAAATCTATCACTGTTGATGAGGTTACAGTTTCTCTGGTTGGAGACTTCACTAACTGCTTAAGTTGGAAATTGCATAGCCACTGGTCAAAGACACTTGTCAAAGTTCCTGTTTTACTTACATCGATATTAAAATCTCCAAGAATGACTACTGGTACATGGTATTTTACCGATTCCTCAATAAGATCAGTGATTTTACTTAATAAGCATGTATCAGAAGATGGTGGTCTATATATTGAAGCAACAATAATATTGCGTTCAGCATACTTTACCTTTACAAAGATAGCTTCAGTATTGACTGATTGTAATTCGTCACATAAAACCGGATTCAAAGTATCATCAACATACAAGGCGACCCCCCCCCCCTCCGTGGCGATCTCGATCTCGCCTGAAGATTTGGTACCCAGGAATGTTAATTTCATCATTAGTTATATCTTCACACAACCATGTTTCATTTACTGATATGACTTTTGCGTTACACCTTAAAGCAATATCTTGAAATTCATCAAATTTTGGTAAGATACTTCTAATATTAAGGTGTATAAAACAGGTCTGTTTGTTATAAGATACATTTAATAGTTTGATTGGATAAGTTGGATTCTCACCAATTTGACCGACTTTGTCAATATTAGTGAGAGCCATCGTGTCAACATGGGATTCGGGAGAAAATTCACTGACATTTGTATTTATTATCTGGATCTTGGGGAGTGATCTTTGTGAAAATTTCTGTATGATTCCCATACTTTCGAGCTTTCGTCATTTGTTTGGTTTAGATGGTATCTCACGCTGGATGCAACCTGCCCTGTCATAACTGTTACACCATGGTAGCTGAAATGGACGCCATCTGGGCGATAATACCGCTCTCTCAGTGGTGGAGAACAGTCATTGAAAATGACATCGGCATAAAGTTTACATTTCTGTTGTATCTCATGGTTTAGGGTTAGAGTTTTCATGTTAAGATTTGAGTCATTTAGACGCCTGGGTAATGCAAGAGTTACAATTTGACATTTGCTACTTTTCCTTGTTAGTTCTAGCATTTTACAGAATTTGTTAACGAAACTTGAGCAGTCATCACATTCAACGTTATTTGTACCAACCTGTATCACTAGAGTATCATTCACAGAGAGATCTCGGCTAGCTTTAGGTATCTTGTACAGTGCCTCATCAAGCGTTAGCCCACTAGTGCTTAACGCACATATATGTTTATCCTGAAGATATTTGGCTAAACTTGCATAAGAATTTCTGACAAGTGAATCGCCAACAACCAGAACACGATTCCTAGCGCTTTTGTCATTCAAGTCAATGGTAACTGAGTCCGTTAAAGGATTACTAACTGCATCATTGTGTTTTGTTGCGTCGGCTACTTGGCTTCCTAACCCAGTTTCTATGTTTTGGTTGACCTTCTTTGTAGCTAGAGTTTCATTCAGAGATGGCCAGTCATCATTCACAAACTCCGTGTGGTTGTCATTGCCAGTTACCTTAGTTTTAGTGGTGGTTCCAATGGTCCCAGTTGAGCGTCTACGATAAGGGTCAACCATGGTTGCAGATTTACTGTTCTTACAAACTGCACTTTGGTTTGCATTTTTACATTTGCATTTTGTTTGAGATTTCATCTGAGATTGATTCAATTTTCTTTTCAGTTCAGTGCATTCAGCGGTCTTGGTAGACAGTTCACGTTCAAGTTTTTCATTATTTGCTTTTATTTCTAGGCATTCTTGCATTTTTTTAAGCATGGTTTTATTTTCCTGTTTTATAACTTGGATTTCAGAAAGTATCTGTGCTAGTAATGTTGGAGTTTTTCTGCATGTGGGACAGTTCCATATGAGGCCTTCCTCATCAGGCATTGTGTTTGTGCAGTCATAATGAAACCAATTGTTGCACATACAGCATCTGATCATACTTGTTTCAGTGGTGTTGTCATGTTTGCAGTTACTGCTGCAACATGAAGTATCATTTTGTAAGTTCAGTACATCAATTTGAGACTTATCTTGCGGTGTTCTTTTGTCAATCGAACTTTCACTTTCTTTTGAGGAAACCTCTGCTTTCTTGTTTTTATTTCCATATATGTTTGGCCACTTTTTACAAGCACATTGAAGACAATATAGGTCGTCATCGATCCTTGTGGTAACACTGTGGTTTTTTATGTGACAGTCTGTACATTTACTGTATTTAGGCATGTTGACAGTTATCTGCACGGAACTGAACTATAACACACTGCGGTCAGCCCAAGTTGTTTGTGGTCAGATCAATCAGACCGTGACAAGAGATTTCGCTTAAGGCCGTGACAGGGGATTTCCCTGGAGGCCGTGACAACGTAACAATACCAACTCACGTTGCTAACAACACTTGGTGGGCGATAATATGACTTAACTGGGCTCAGGCAATATCAAAAGTCACAAATGTTCTCAACAGGAGTAAAGCTTACCCAAAAGCAATTCAGCAGAAAGTTATTCATCGATTTTAGCATCAGATGAACAATAAATAAAACTGATATATATAAGCACTCACGATAAAATCAGTAAAATATCCACAGATCAAGACCTGAGCACGTCCGTCGTCGTGTAGCCTCGTTTCGCACGACAAACATGGCCGCAACACATAATTTCAGACACGTATCCTTATAGATAAACTCGGAGACAATATAGGTGCAATAATAATCATATTTTTTACAATATATATACAGCAACAGACAAAATGATAGAATTAACGTATAATAAAGCTAAACGAAGTCCCTGGTAAGTCCTGTATCATAAATGAAAAACTTAACTGAAGTTCATAATTTTCATGGATTCCTTGTAACACAATGCTGGAAACAGTTGACAATAGTCCACAGCGGTTAACGAAAATCCCAGTAAATCCGCTGGCGAGCGTTAATTATAATACGAAGTCCGCATAACATCGTCGGAAAGAACCTACAGCGACCAGCGTAGGCCACGGACCAGGAAACTGGATTAAAAATGACAATCTTCAAGTGAATTTGCGACTCACCCGTACTTTATACTGAAGTGCAGATAAAAGTTATTTGGTGAGTTTCGTGTATTGTTTCTGTCCTTTGAAGTCCTTTTGTTCCATGGCGAGTTTGCTTGTGCGATATATACATATATATATATATATATATATATATATATATATATATATATATATATATATATTTGATTCTATAAGAAACTCAAGTTTGAGTATTTGATGGTATGGTACCGGGTTGACAGGTAAACATGTATATATTTAAAGAGTTCGACCAACTTGGCCAGGAATATATTGTGATGTTATATATATATATGTATATAAATATATAATTATATATATATATATATATATATATATATATAATGACTATGTGCCTATTAGGAATTTTAACAAATAAATGTCTCGGCCATTATATGTGCAATACATAATGAGGACGTATAATTAAGTATAAAACAAATAACTTACTACAAAGATTCAGTCGAGGTTCAAAGACACAGTAGAAGTAATTAATTTAAGTGTACTAAATAAGTTATATAGAAAGATTATTACTAGAAATGAAGATTGAATATTGTAGTTAAAGCAAACAAAAATGTTAGCGTTTGTTATTGGGAGCACACGAGGTCTTTACGGAAATTGTTTTATGTCGGTGGCAAACTTTATTTCCTTGCTTATTCAGCCAGTGTTTTTTTATTATATACGTGAAGTCGATGTCATCTCTTTCAGGTTTGGAGTGCCGTTAGTAACTGATTAGCTCATTTTTCAGGTGGGGCCGTCAGCCTGGTTTATATTGTATTTCTTTTCTGTTTTTGCATCGGATTATTTATTTCCCGTAACCATCTTGTTCCGGTGTTTTATAATTTACGGACTTCCAGAATTTATGCTCTGATATTTTTACGAGGTGGTTTGTGCACTGTTAAAAGACAGTTGCGCTTGTTATTGTGCGGGTAATGGTGGCATAGATGTAATGGCTCCTGATTTAATGACACAAAAGTATCGCAAAAATAATTCCAGAATGTTAAATGTCACAATACGTATTCATTAGCAACGTGTAAGTCATGACAGCAACCATGACTTAATGTGCTTATAGCTGCAATTCTAAATAATTTCTTTCAAAACCAAACCCCAACATTTCAACTTGTCGATTTAAAGTTATAACAATCCGTGGAAAAAACATGGTTCATCATCGAACATATATTATTATTCTTTACAGCCGCTGTTTTTATTGCAGGATTATATATCGTTCGGAAAATAGGAGTTTATATACCTATAGAAGGTATTTTGTTTGTTTATGACTGGACTAGGCGGACCCTAGGAACCCGAGAATCCTTATTATAAGAAAACTGGGTCGGGTTCTTGCAGTAAAGCTTGCACAGATTTGACAAGATCCAATCATGATTGCCTTTTCACTACAGATAAAACACCAAGGAGAATCTAAAAAAGACAAGAAAATTGCCTTTTATTACAAAATACACTACCCGTTCAAGACAAAAAATGGACATTTTTACATTTAATCTACTAAAAGAACTCATTCCTTTTACTCACACTCATGTTTTATCTCCTTACTTTTCCTTTTTTCAATAGTTAAGCATGTCTAATTTTGCTTGAAAAAAGTTTAAATAAAAATAATAATAGATAAATCTTTAAAAAAAACCCAAAACATTTATTTCCTTAAACTTTCAGCAAAAAAGCCCCCGATTTAAAAAAAAAATAAATATTAGAAATAGTTTGCAATTCCGAAGTTTAAATTGGATTTAAAAAATCAGTTAAAAATTTAAAACGCAAAATATTCTGTATCGAAAGTTTGCAATCTTATAGTCAGGTATTCCACACAGTTAAAGGATAGGGACCACACCGTCTAAGGTGTCTATTGTTTCACTGGGCATTTTGAGTATACGTGAAAATTAGTGTTCTTTCATAGAAATATAATCCTATCTGCGTTCCGAATGTGTTCCGAATGTACACTTCTGACACCTATACAAAGTAAAATATAATTTACCTATACAAAGTAAAATATAATTGGAACGGTTTGGCGATTTCATATTAACCCCCACTCAAGATTATCCAAGGGGGGGGGGGGGGGGTGTATCCGTAAACGATTTCAGATTACTACCCACGTTTTCGGATTACCCCTTCAATATAAATATAATTAACCATATTATTAAATTTTGTCAACAATTTTATTTTTCATTTAACGATTGTATCTTTTCAATGGCATAGTTCTCACGTCGTCTTATGAATTGGTATATCATTAGTAAATAAAACAAAAAATTAATATCGTTTAATTAAAACGAGGGAGGTAATCTGATCAGCTCACAGGGAACCTTTAAAATTAGGTCCAGATCTGATTTTTTAACTTTTCTTGAGACAGATATTTGATGATGTAAAAAAAAAACCTGCTGCATTCGTATGTTGATCATATGTTCACCAAGCCCATGGGTGCTGTACCGCGCGCGGTATATGCGGATCCATTTCTGCACGGAGAATTCAAATTTTCCGCGTATCACATACCTCATTCCTAACACCGCAGTCCCGGTATACGGTTATGTTAAAACAACTGGAGCGGAAAAAATATTTTCGCAATCCATATACCGCACACCGCAAGCTCGGTATACGGATTATGATAAAAAAAGTTGAGCGATGAAAAATCTTTTCCCATATCGTATACCGCATACCCGGGCTCTTTATACGGATTATGCTAAAACAACTTGAGCGAAAGAATATTTTCACATACCATATACCGCACACCGCGGGCTCGGTATATGGATTATGATTAAACAACTTGAGCGTAAAAAAAATCTTTTCGCATACCGTATACTGCATTCTGCAGGCTCGGTATTCGGATTATGATAAAATTACTAGATAAAAAAAATTAAAGTTCGGAGTAAACCTGTCTGCATTAAACTTGGAAAGCACGAAGTATAATGGCAAATAACTGATATCGAGCACGCTGTAAACTGATATAAATGTCTTTTAAACTTCCATACTTCATAATCAGTTTACAGGTAATGTAAGTCATATTATTGGCAAAAGATAATTACAATTTTCACGGGGTATTCAGTATATATTCGCGTTGGATATTCTTTGGAGGCCGGAAACCCCTTTCGGCCACGTGTATCCGTATGTCATACATGGTAGCCATGCACTGATCGCGGATACGTGAACCAATTCTCCACTAAGCATTCAATTTTCCGGGTCCAGCCTTCCGCATACAGTATTCCGCATACCGATGGCCAAATACATGGTTGGTGATAAAGTAAGTGAATCATTAAAAACTTTTCCATATACCGCTCACTGCGTGCCTAGTAAACGCTGAGTTTGGGCATGTAGTATCTAACTTGTAAATAAAGAAAGGTTTACACAATATGTCAAGGATTATATAACAAAACATAGAAAACATATTAACTTAAAGATTAAATAATTGTGATGATGTTTGCCGAGAGTCGCCCAATATGCCTTTGAGCGGAGGGCTAATGTTGGCTTCACTTCGGGTTCGTTTGGGTCTACAACATTCACGTTCAACCAAGCACGGATCCCGCGGACGAGTATATATAGTAAATAGTGGCCAACCTGTCATCGCGGGCTATTTATGCCCTAGTATATAACGACATGCAGTAAATATAAACTGACTTCACGTCCAGGGTTATAGATGTAATAATATTGGGGCTTTAGATTAAGAATTTTTAAGTTCCCTTTGGGAAGGATACATTTTGTAACGTTTTATTATCTGATGAAAAATTCCTGGATTCCAGCCCACTATATATCGGAAACCCTCTCCTGAAGAAACTAGTAACAGTTGCCAGTCTAACACAGGCGTAAACTTCATATATTTATGTTGCCTTTGCTTATTTAATATCAATTGTGCTCGTTAGTCCTTGAGATTGACTGAAATAAGAGGAAGAACCAGTCTACAAAACTGGCGCGCTGCACGGATATCGACCATGTGTTGGAACTGAAGTTTTACGGACTCAACCTTGAAATTAAAAAAAAAAAAATTAAGACATCAAGGAAATGAGGCAAATAACAAGTCTATCAATTATCACAAGATTAAATAGAAATAAGCAATCCCGAACTTATGGCATGGTAAGTAATAGTTTTATATAGAAAACGCTTTTGCAATATCCAAGAAGTTTGCAATATCCAGACTTGATAACAGTTTACAAACTAATTACAAGACAAAGAAAGAAGTGGAAAATGAGTGATTACATCACATAGATCATGATAATTACCTTGCTTGCCAACTGGTGGATCGAAAAGTTTGATAAATCGACTCCTAACAGGGATATGTTTTCTCTTACAGGAATTTTAAAACAATCTTGGGAAATAAATCACTTTACTGAGCACAATGTGGGCGTAGAATTTTTGATTCAGAGTAAATATTAAAAAACTAGATATTATTGTAGAGTAGCAAGGCTTATAACATGGGCAAATCAAGTTCAGAGATCACATTCAACCCAGATACGGACAGCTTCAAACATGCAGTCTTACAGTATATGATAGTTTAGATGTGGCTTATAATGCCTTTGACGTACGTTGAATATTAAAACTGCATGTTCCCTATTCGTTCACAATGGGACTTCGTTATTTTTTACTATTATTATAATTATTATTATTATTATTAATATTTAATTACATTAATAAATTATACTTTGGGGGATGCGTTAATTAATGAGAATCATTCCCATATCTGACACGTTTTGAATTAAGATAACCTCTTGTTTAACCTTTGATTTAAAAAATCCAAATTGTGCACAAGTGGCCCGTTTCGTTTATATCCACTTTTTTTAAACATGAGAGGTCAGGCTAAAATCACCGCCGATTGTAATCTATACACGTGTAATATCTTGAGGCAAAGATTTGAAAATTAAAAAAGATCGTGTATCGCATCGTGTGCAAAGTATTGCAATGTTTACCGTATCGTTAGATAATGTATCGTTACAGCTCTATTTGGACGATCGTCAAAAACTTGTACGACAAATCACTGATGACATCGGGGAATCTTGCATCTTCACAGTAGATATATTTGTCGTACAGGGAATATTGGGCTTAATATACTGGCTTACCACAGCTTCTGTTCTGAGTAGTCATAGTTAAGAATAAGTCGTCTTAAACTGGAGTTAGGTGAACTCAAGATAAACCTCCTATTCACAGTCAGTTTAAATGTCTAGTAACCCTAAGGCCTAGACCGAAATTTTTAATAATGTAATAATGTAATATATAAATTCAATAACTCGCCTTTCCGTCGCATTAAGCTCTATATAGATTACACATATTCCTATCTGGCTTATATCTTTATCTGAATCGCTTGACTTGGCAGTATACCCATGATCACTTCACAATGTGGAAGGGGGGGGGGGGGGGCTCAGGAATACAATTTGCCCAGTCCTCTGCCACTCTTAGAAAATCTGGACTGTAATATATGTAAGAATTACCGATCAAAGTATGAGTAGACACGTTTCCATCCAAGATCCTGCTGAAACTGATGGTGCTCCTGATGAAAGGTTTGAAACTGGATAGTTACTAGTCGGCCTGTTATGTCATAATACGTATTACAATGCACTCCAAGCTATCCGCGATAATTATAAATCACAAGAATGTGTCACAGTACTTGAATAAAAACACATGATATATCGTTACAAATTATATGTAAAAAAATTGATTTAAGACATTAAAATTAACGATTACAGCCCTAATTGGCTTATATGTATGAAAAATGAATTATTAATTTAAAGTTTGTATTTCAATATATATAAATATATATATATATATATATATATATTTATATATATATATGAACCGATTTTTCTGTGTATACCATTTTCATCCATCTCTTTCTCTCTCTCTCTCTCTCTCTCTCTCTCTATATATATATATATATATATATATATATATATATGTATGTATATATATATATATATATAATATGAGAGAAAGATGATAAATTTAAAACAGTGTATATTATTAGTAAAACAACTTTTGGCAAATAAACATGTAAATATTACTTATGATATGGAATAATGTACACTTCTTATTTATTATTATAAAATAAAGCGAATTATAGTCAGTGAATAATTATTCAGGTTTTTATTCTGCAGTAGCTCTAATTTACTCTGTGCTGCATGACTGATTAACGCTGATAAAGGTACCAGCTGGGTACCATATATAAATTCTATAGTCCTGGGATTCTTAATTTGGTTTAAACATACATGTATGTATTTAACCATGATTACAAAAATAACCGTTAGGCTAATGCTAATGTTTTCCTGGGAAACATAAATACAAACAAAGATTCATTACAAATACATGGTGATGAAAAGCGAAAATATTAACACTGACTTAGTGTGAACAAATATATAAGTTAAAAATAACCACATACATACTTCCCATACAAAAGTGCCTATTACATAGTTACATCAGATCCATAAAAGTATCAGACAGTTGAAATGAAATTACTATCAAAATCAAAATCGTTTTGTGTCCCTTATGTATCTGTATACGTGATTAAAGAGTTTAAAATTATCTATAGTAGTCAGGGAACAGCTGCCACGAAGTATAATTCTAACCATTTCTAACTTAGTTTTCCTAGAGTAATTTTCAGTTGCGTCCCTGTTCAATATAAAGTTGGCAGTCTATGAAAGTTCAGATAGCATCTGGATGATATTTTCACTGGATGTGCGATGCAATATTATTACTTGATGTTTCTAAAACCACGGCGCGGGCCGGTAGTCAATTATATAAGCATGTTTGAGGCGTGCACGTTAATTTGAAACTTCTATCGTATGACGTTGTATGTCTCCAGAACATCCAAGGAAGCAATCACTAGGCAACAATGAGGCGGCTTATCTCTGTCACGCAGCGAGTCGATGGCACCGTCAGAGATAGATCCTGGTGACGTAAGTAGACCTACAGGGCCTTAAGAAAATTGAAGATCGGACTAAGGGCAAATCAACCCAGAAAGCCGAGGTCGTTTAATCGGACAGGATTTGTTCAACGATTTGTTGATGGACATTTCATGCCATATCATTGACGCCATTAGCACCTTGCTTAGTTATTCATTACCTCCGTATCTGTTTACTAAATTCACACACCAACGTTTTTATATAAACATAACCGTGTACCAAACTTCACCGGGGCGGATCCAGGATTAAGGAAGAGGATAGGTCCAACCCAGGAGGACTATTGATAAAACCTGCAAACGGTGCCCAGGTCCGGAAAAGGGGTGGGGGCAGGCCGGCAAAATTTTGTTCTGAATCCCTTAAAAAAGGTTGCGGCGCCTGAAAAAGGGGGACCCCCTCCTCTGGATCCACTTCTGTTCACTTTTCACAGTTCATTATTGTTAACAATGACCTCCCTACTAACATGACTACACTTGCTGGTAGCAGCAATGTTTTTTTTTTCCCGCGATGATTAACTGTGCAAGTTATGCGTAGTATATAAAGCCAGCTGTCCACTTTCAATTTCGAGAGAATTTATGTGACGTCTGGCCGACTCTGCTTACATATATATGTTCTTATATCACCTCTGTACTGGATACTTGAGTTTGTTTATCTACGAGCTGTTAATAAACACAGAGTTATTGACACACGGGGGAAGAAAAAACATGAAACCAAACTTGGTAGGTTGTATATGTGCTGAATTTGAACGGTAACTTGTCGCAAAACGCCCTTTGTTGAATCCTGTTTTTATCTCTTCTGAATTGTCGGTAGTTACTCTTGTAGAAAAAATGGGCTTTCATTGAGGTCTCTTGTTACATGTACTCTTATCTTTAACAAAGATAGCTCTTTGACAAATTTCCAGATATTCTGCAGGCAACATCCAGATATTTGTGGAAACATAACTAGAAATCATGTGTTTATCTCGGGAAATTGGCTCGTTTAATGAAAAATGTATATTAATAGATGTTCTAATGCTAATATATTGTATACTTAACTGAAATAAGACTTGTGTAGTGTCATTTGTTAGATACTGACCTTTTTCTGTGCGTATATACATGCCATTACTGCCATTAGCAATTTTGATCCACAATGGAACTCTTCTTCTGACGTTTCTTAAGAAACGTGTAAGTTACAAGACATTTGCTAATTAATTAAAAACCCCTACGTACTGTAAGACAAATAGCGACCTGATATTTCTAGATATTAAAATTTTCAGTGGATGTTTTTCACCGATGAGTTTAGCGTGTGGTTGCATAGCGATAATGAAATTGAATCCACTAAGCGATTATATTCTTGCTGTAAGAAAGCATAAATCCTTCAAATCATTACTTCTTAATGTGACGTTTGTTGTAATTTTGTCACTAATGGTGGTATCTAAATAAGCCTTTGAAAGGACGTGCCTTTGTTTCTGGATTTATGCTACCAGTTTTTCTTGAAATATATTCCGTTGTTTTTAATATTAATGCCACTTGTAAGATAACTGCTTTGTGTTCTTTACTTGTTCTTTTCCAGAAATCACATTTGACGAAAGCTAAATGACGGGAGCTATATTTCCATTTCCGCATTCCTCTTCCGTGTCTATGTACAAAGCATCTTAAACAATAGTATTTGATTATTATATGTTTTAGATATATTTATTGATTTTATAATCCAGAGCTGAACAGAGGTGGTCGATGTATGTTTCTGGCGTATGTCTGTTCATCTCTTTATGGTATTATAAGATTTTAAGAGAAATTTGCATTCTAGGGATATTTGATAACCAAAAACCGCGTTTGCATTCATGTATTCGGCCCAAATTCACAGGTTCATTCGTGCAAAAGTGACTTTACATTTGTGAACAGTCCTCGATGACATTCCCGTGCTCGACCCACACTAAAATCTAATAGATTCTTCATTAGCACATTAACGAAGTGATCTAAAAAAAAAGTTCAGTTGGAAACACACACACACACAGACAAATTAACACACACATACCAACACACGGGAAGACGGATAAACGCATATACCCTATTGGCGGACAGAATAAAAAAGGCAAAGTTTTTTTTCGCAATAGGAAGCTAGGCTTCCTCAGCAGGTAACTCTCTAGGCGTCCAAACATGGGTTTGTTTGTCACATTGTTCTAATATTCCAAATGTGTCATTAGACCACATTAGGAAGGGATTTCTCCATACGATTATGGCTATTTCCACAAACTGGAATATCGCTGACATTATGCATGTCTGGTTAATGTATATATTATAGTTGGCGTGAAGTTAAAAATAAAACCATGAACGTATTTTTTTTTTTCATTTACCACTATAATATAATGGCCATTCATTACGTTTTCAATCAAAAGTTATCACTATCATACTTTGGAAAGTATTTCCACGTATCACTTAACGGTTTGATATTGTTATCGGCCTCTTTTCAATCAACACATTTACATATATATACAATTCTATATCTTACTTTTACACTTAACTTTCCAATTCGATCACCAAAATAAATTTTCTTAGCATTGTGGTTTTCAAAGAATTCATGTCTTTGATTTGATTCTTTAATTTTACTCTGATTTAATTTGATTTTAAACGAAATTACGAAAGGCTTCAAAATAACTTTATTACTTTTCTCAAGAAATTGCCTTATATCTAACTACATGGCTCATCTCTGCAAACATATAAAAATAGTATGCAAATCCAGTGATTGAATTACAATAAAAAGTTACATTAGAGTTATGTGCAAAGACGACAGCGACGCCTAACGAGAAGTTAGGTGTCACGAGAAAATGAATTTTCGTACTTTTTCGCCTGTCTACATTTTTAACAAAATTACGACAGGCTTCAAAATAATTTTATTACTTTACTCAAGAAATTGCGCCAAACAAAGACGAAAGTGACACCTTACGAGAAGTGAGGTGTCACGAGAAAAGAAATTTCCGTAATTTTTCGCATGTCTACACTCGCGATACAGTTCACGATTAATTCCTCGATATGAATTATAAAACAAATAATCGTCTATTTTAAAGTTTCAATAAATATAACACAGATATACACTTACGCTGAATTTGAACTTGAACTTTAATTTCCAAGACATAATACAAGTAGAATCATACTTCAAAATTTTCTGATATTCCTCCGACAAATATACATTTTACGACATCGATCAAAGGGACCTTGACCTTAAAGATCATATTTGCCCCTTTCCTAAATACAGTACATTTCTTAATCAAAGCAAACAGGAAATATTGTGCAGTAAACAAAAAATATGCATGAATAACTGAACGCCATGTGTATTATTGAATTAATAATTCATATTGTGAGACATTAAATATTGTTTTAATCTTTTTTTTTTCTTAAACAGGTAGATACACGTGGTCTTGTAAAATACTTTTCAGTAAGTATTCCATAAATTAACACCTCTAAAACGTTAATAATAGTGTCTTTTGAAATTAAATATAGCTACACTTATGGTGAAAAATATTTAAAATATTAAATTGACCAAAAAAATCTTTTCCTTTTAAATAACAACTTGCAATATCCGTAAGTTACTAAGTCAGACCAGGGCTAATGTTTTGTAATAAGATGTGTTAACCATAGTTGATTTACTCTTGTATGTTTTTTTTTAACAGTTTGTAACTTTATATTTAGAATATTTGCTGACTTAGAAGATTGGGGTTAGGTACTGTCACCCACTTTTGTATATTTCAATATCCTTTATTACCAGAACCCAATATCAGTTACCACAACAATATCAGAACTCAACAATTTTACCAAACATCTTATTACATAACTCTAACATAACAGCCTTCATTCTAACTTGTTTAAAGTTTATTTCAAGAGAGTTGTCAGCTTATTTCGCTCGAGGACGTTCTCCTGTGCTTTATAAATCTTCCTGTAAATGGTACTTCGGAATAATCATTTTGGAGAAATTGAGATTTTCCAACGACGTGAAGGGAAAGATGTTAACGTGATGCAACTATTTGTATAAAGGCACCCATGCAAGTCACAAGACCACTTTTGAACAGTCGGTAGGATGGAGGGTCACATTTGGAAATGACGACATTACTTTGCAGATTGACATACCAAAAATTGGAGGTCAGGAAACCAATCATGTACCGAGCCACAGATCACAATGTTAGATTGGTATTCACGTGAATGGATACGGCGTGCTAGTAACAAGAAGGGTTGAGGCCAGACTGAAGAGTTAACCAGTTCAACTTAGAGGAAACCATTCATTCTGTAAAGGCCCGCTTCATGTATTTTTTTTTGTTAATCTGCGAAACCATCTTTTCAGGTTCTTTTCCAGCTTTTTCTTAAAACGATGCTATGATACTTTCTGGCTTAAATGTCTGAAGAAGGGAAAGTAATAGTTTAGTGCTGATTAATCGATTATATTCATGATTTGCGCAATCTTGAGGAATGATTAGATGACTTTCTGGGTCCTTCACATGATTACGTCACAGGAACGTCATCAAGGATAATCACAAATGTACAGTCACTTTTGCAAGAATGAACCAGGGAATATGGGCCGAATAAGTGAATGCAAACACGACTTTGAAAGCATCTCACAATAGGGACACCCAACACGAAGACTTCCATTTTTTAGAATTCAGATTTCTAGTTAAGGTTGGAATTGGTCAGGAATAAGAAACGAAAATTGAGGAAACTTTTCTTTCCGGGATCTGACAGGAATTTGCTTTCAAGAAAATCCTTGGTACATTTAATTATTTGTTCGTCATTACCTTGACCATGTCCATAAAGATGTACAGTTAGGAAAGCGGGCCTTAGCCTATTTGTCCGTTTGTATTGATGTGGATGAGGCTACATACCTGCACAAAGGAACAAACTACCAGTATATCAATGTGTGTAATGTTGAGTGGGTCTGATGCAACACGACTGATATGTTTTGAAAAATGGGCCGCTTAGCGGAGCGTCAACAGGAAACGTCTGCGACACTGTGGTGGGAGCCAAGTCAAACGGCCTACAAGCTGTTACGATACCATATTGAAGAAAACCGACCAATGTTGTAATAACGGCCAATATAGTGATAAAAAGCATTTCATATTGTAATAAATCCAACGTGCCAATTTGTGATAAGACTATTTTATATTGTAATAACGGAAAATATTATACTTAAAATGACAACCATTCTTATGATTAATAAAAATGTAATAAAAACGACAAATATTGTAATTATTAACCATTACCTTACCACTGTTGTAACAAAAACTGGAAGAAGTAAACGAACAATAATGTAATAACAAACATTTCTAAGCTCAAGAATGAATGCCAAATTTAACTTACCAAATAATGCATTTTAGAAGATCTTGAAATTAAGCCTTTAAGAGTGCATGCTAAGTGTGGCGGTCATTTGAAGTCAATCTTTGTTACTCTGTGAATGAAAGATTTAATAAGACCTTGTTTTTCCCCGTCGGGAGGAAAGGGACATTGATTATCCGCCCCCGCCTAGATTTATTTTCCGGGCGATCACTTTAACATCATCTGAGGTTATCCCAAGTATGGGCCAGTAGTTGTTCGTTATCTTTAAGAGATTGCTTTCTTTTGATCTGTAATTCTTTCAAATGAAGTATAATGGTTGTACTCAGAAAAATTTTGATGGAATTCATTTTGCATTGTCTGACTGTTTGTCCTTATCACGACCCCGTCAATAAAGAAAAATCATACAGAGATTTTTTTCTGGGAAATATAAAATGATGTAGAGTTTGAGAGTTTTCAAAGTTTGTCTTAAGCTAAGGTTAGAAAAACAACCTTCGACGAATTTTATCTTGGTCTATATGTCTTCAGATATGTGGGAAAAATAATATAATTGGTCTATGATCCTGTCATACTATTTTTATTTATATTTTTTTACATTTGCCTATAATTTAATATGATTATAAGCATGCTGTGCTTCTAGTGACTTTTCTATGGCTGGCTGCTTATCTATGGAGCTCTATACATAACTGGTATATGCTTACGTAATGCGGCCCTCCAGATTTTAATGGGAAGCGGAGATAGCGATGACCCTTACTAAGAGTCGGACCATGCTTCATACAGCTTTTTTACAGTGTCTGGACAAGACAGATATATTGAAGGTCGACCGATGTATATTTCATTGTCATTACTGGATTATAATCATACAACTGAGGTCATAACATATCAGTAATATATTACAATAAAACCAATAGTATCCGCAGGTGTACTACACATCAATAACCGCATATGTCTATTTCTTGTATTGACTGAGAGTTTTACATTTGCTCTGGGAGCAAAGTTTTCCCCCAAAGAATGCAAAACGTAGGTTAATAGATAAAATATAAAAAGGTAAATAAATAAGCAAGCGATCATATGCCATAAGAAGTTTTAAAAGTAATTGTCTAAAGCGCTCAGATCAACTCAGGCTTTATGGTGTTACAGTGTTCAGTGAATAGGTACATATATATAAATATATGATGGACAAGCTTAGTTTATGAAATCAGTTTTAATATTAAAAAATAGATATATGTAAGTTTAAGATTTAATAAGGGTCTAAAGTTGCACTTTGTGATTGCATATCAATTAAAATCAAGATATCCACAGTGTAAACCATGTGCTGAAAAGGAGCAAATGCAAGGAAATAGTATAAAATTGTCTACAATTATATTAAATCTACAAGAAAAAAGTTAAGCTAATCCTTTTCTTGATATCTTACCCCCTTTTCGTGTTGTAGGTTTATCATTACAGCCAGTCATCTGCGAGACAAATGATTTTGTATGAATGTACAAGAAAGTGGCCTCAGGAATCGTCTCTGCTTTTATCTTCTTTATCCAGACTCAAAATAATTGGTTAGAGCTCAAGAACAACTGTAGACACAGGTGGCGCATCACGACACTATATTTATGTTTTCCGCTTCTGACCGCGTCCGATGCAAATTTATTCCAGTTTGTGTAGGAATAAACATACGGTTTTTGACAGAAATATCATACTATTCTAAAGAGAAGAAACTCTAATCCATGTTTATTTAACATACGTGACATGTGAATTATTTAATCACTTTAATACATGTATCAGGAACAAAAGACACCGCTACCTGGTGTCAATTTCGGATAAAAAAGATGACCCTTAAACAGTAGTAGCTGCTAGACTTTACCAAGAGTCTGTTCCACTGAGGGTGAAATTTAGCAATTATTTTTTTAAATTAAACCTCATAACGCAGTTTTATACCATGTGGATGACGTAGTGAAATTCTAACATGGGACAATAAAAAATGTATGACAAAATACAATATTTTTATTTGACACCCTTCTGGTTATTCGTCTTGTGACCAAAATTGACACTAAATTGGCTTTTAAATGTAGTTCGTTGTGCATGTTATTATATAATACAGCCCGTTCTATTATCCGTTCCACCACCCAAATTTACTTGATTTTCCGCGACAACCTCGGACAGAAAGAGGAAAATGTGTAATATTTTTTTTTAATAAATTTTAACCTCATCTCATTTTCCTGTAAACCATGTAATACCATTTTATGAGAAACTATAGTCTCTTCTATAGAGACATTTTTTCCACCAGCCTATGAAATGGCGTAAAGCATAATTACGGGACTTATGTTGAAAAGCTGTCGATCCCTTTTTTAAGCGATGCCTATATTCTCCTGGTGCAAGCACTTCATTATAAGTTTACATATTACGTCATAACTTTTCTTTAAAGACGAGCAATGGTCAAATGTTTAGGACGCCACGAATTACAGCATTGGTGCACGTTTTCTTTGGCAAATTTGTCTCAACTGAAAATAATAGTGAAGATAAAACAGATGGACAGTGGAAGTTGAAAGAGCTATAGAAATGAAAACCATCGCCTACGTTCTTTGTTCATTGCTTCGAGGAACAGACAACAGTGATTTTTTTTTAAATAGAGAGCAATGCATTCAAGCAGAATGAATTTGGTAACTGTATATCAACGCTTTTATGACTCCAGTATCAAGTCAATCAATGGACAGTGAATCTTCTGCTGCTGTTGTTATTTGGCTGCACTCTGACAAGGTTATGTTATTGATGGCTTCCATTTCCCCGGGACCTTGATCCGACATCAGCGGAGCACTGATGCGAGAATAGCCGGTCTCTCCCACGCCTCCGCGCCTTGAGAAGAGACCAGCACACCAGCAGGGATACAGGTCACCTATTAACCGTGGATGATAAAAGTCCATTTATCCATTAATGTCGTAACTCAGCGTCCGGTTTATCATACAAGAAATTAATAAAAAAAAAAACCAAATGATTAGGCCATACAAACATATTAATAATTTTTCTTTTCGGATTCGCCAATCTAACATTTCATGGATTTTTTTTTTTTTTTTTTTGCAAATGTAGACCAATACTTCGCTCTCGTGATAATTTGTGACACAAATTCCCTAAAAATTCTTAAAAGTGTGGAAAATGAACTTGATTTTGTGTTGATCATATACACCATTTCTGGAACTGCCATGCAGCTAATTTTTATATTTTCCAGGAAACCAGCAAAACTCCATCAATTGCGTCTCGCCTGCTAGTATCATTTTTTTTTATTCCCACAGTCCGTAGGATATTTTTTCTGTGATCTTATTTGCACGGCGGCAACTCTGTTGCTTCTCAAGTAATATGTTTAAAGGGGCCTTATTACCTATTTGACCTTGATAAACTAAAGGTAATCACTTGGAGCTTTCATAAAAACAGGCAAGAAAACGTGGATATCATCGCACAAAGGCTGCTTGTTTTGTTTATAACAAAGTGTTCGTAATATGTGGGGACCCGCCGAAATAATCAAAACAACAATCAGGGCAACCGGTGGCAAGTCAGATAAGCCAGACTTTGCAAATGGCGTTTTGCAACAAGTGGCCTTTCTACCTCCGTATATATATATATATATATATATATATATATATATATATATATATATATATATATATATATATATATATATATTAGTGGTGGGAGTCGGTTCTTTTTTCATAATGGATCATCGGTTTCAGCAAACCGATCAATGATCAATTATTAATCGGTTCAGACAAATATAAAGAAATATGCAATTATCTATGAAACTGTACTTTCTTAACCTAGCCCACATGTCTTAGTAATTCTACCTTAAGAAAAGAAGTTTTTGCCTTTTTTTATTATTTTCCTATTGTAAGTAAGATATGATGTTCAAAGTTTCATTTTAATTATTTAGAATAATCAAGAATTAAACCACAATCCAGGACATCTACTTGCTTGCCCTCATGAATACTCCCGCGTATTAATTTAACTTAACCGCCACTAAGGACTCTCATATTATAACAATTATGATGACTGCCGTCATGCATACTGGTTTCACAGGCCCGTCAAGAAAATCATAGGCCCATACATCTAAAAATAAATGACGTACCAGCAAAATGCACTAGTAAAATATCAACAATAGGTGCCAATAATGCTGAACATATTTCATTTTTCTGTATTTAATTAATGACTGAGTGAGCATTGTTGATAAATTTCGATTAAAAAGCCGGCGTCATTTGCTTTATATTCTCACCGTAGGCCAGCGACACGATGTCATTCAACATTTTCCCGCCAAAATAATCATGAACGAAGTCACTTGGGGCGATTTTTTTACTACGAACCTCTTATTGGCTCTTTGTCTATGACACATGACCGCTCCGCCAATCACAAGAACGTTTGCATTGACCAGGCAGGTGTTCATTAAAATAAACCTGTAACATGGCTTAGATGCCGAAATCGGTCAGTTGACCGCATGAATGTCGGGATAACTTTCATTTAATGCGATAGAGACGAACTTTCGCTTTATTTGTAATCTAATCGCTCAATATTTTTTTCAGGCTTTTTCGCCCGAGTTACGAAACTGGATAGCGTTTTCCCGTCAGTTACACGGCACGAGTGTACCGATCCTTCCACGTATATAGGCACAATCAGACTAATTTCAAGGCTCAAATTAAACGATTGGGTAATACCTTTCATCATGTTAGGCCTATAGAGGGGCTGTTTTTCAGGCAAATGAAGGCATATTTTTACAGGCTCAGGTGCGCTTCCAAAAAAAACTAATTTGTAGACTAGTATATATATATATATGGTATATATATATATATATATATATATATATATATATATATATATATATATATATATCCTACCACTTAAGGTTACATGCTTTTCCCGTTTCTCAACATTGCTGTGTTCACAAACATGTTGATGATAAACAAGTTCATACATCCTTCACGGAGGCGTTATAAGGATTTTTCATAACCAGAATTAATTGTAGATCATTATTATCTACAAAGAGGAAGCCAGATATTACATAAATTCTTTCTTAAAAAAAAAGTGAATGGGCACTTTTAAAATAGTTTCATAGCCAAAGGCCAAAATAAAATAAAAGGTATGGTTCTCAGGCACCGCCCGCGTAAATATTAAACCCCCGCATCAAGCATTTGTTATTTTGATTTTTATCTTTCAAGAAGATAAAATAATAGGTGTTTTATATTATTTCCTTTGTTATGTAGTGCTTTTACCTGTTTAGCAAAAAAAAAATTTATTTTCATGCTTTTCCCTGATCAGAAGACATTTTTATTGAAACATACAAAAAAGTTAAAAAATAAAATACGCCCGCCCGCAGTGATTTCTGAAAAAAAAGTGCCTGAGAGCCATACCTTTTAATTTATTTTTTTTTTTTGCCTAAATGATCTCTTTCGTTCACAGATTCCTCTTCCATAGCGATCTGCTTACCATTGTGATGGACAGACATATACACATTGGTAAAGTCTCTTGAATGTAATGTTTTTGGTATCTGTATAGGAATGGATGAAATGTCACATAATGTATATAAAACCTGTTTAATATTTCAGGTTTCCTGTTTGGAAAAATGTTGTTCACGTCATGAACCGTTTCAAAACAATCGAAATACACTTAGATCGACACATTCTGGGTTTAATGGTTCTAGTTTAGCATAAAAAAAGTATATATTTTCAATGTGTCTTCAGAGATATAAAATCCGTACAAACGAGGCTGTTGGTTGTATTGAGTCACTTTGTACGTCCGTAAAAGGCTGTATTTATCTATGTCAAACAATAAGTTTTGCTTATGTTTTATACGAATATACAGATACGGTAAATTTACATTTTTTTTTATGTTCGTTACATTAAAAGATTATTTTAATATCATTGCCATACTTCCTTTCAACATTTAATTCTTGTAATAACAGTTCCTGTTGCTTTCCAATTTATTGCTTCTTAAAAGGTCCAACTGTCTTGTTCAGGTGAGGATTTTCCAATTTCACTGGATTCGAGACGTCGAGCAGTGTGACTTGTCTTCTCGGGATATAATCAAGTTCTTTTCGGCTCTGTATGAAGCCGGACCAAACTCTTTGATTTTTACCAGTGTCTGTCGTTTTGCTCCTATGTGACAATGGTATTTGATTTATGGCTTTCATATTCCTGCGAACTTAACCCACCATCGACGGAGTGTTGAGGCGACAAATACATTAAATGTATTCCCTCTAACGGTTGTTCGCCGATCTTATAAAGGAATATTTACACAGTCATATCTGTGTGGGACAAATATACAGACATACATGTAATATATATATATATATATATATATATATATATATATATATATATATATTACATGTATATTTAGCTATTTACTCTTGAAACTACTTTTTGTTGTTATTATTTCTTCTTGGCTGCACTCTGACAAGGATATTTTATTGATAGCTTCCATATCCCCGGAACCTTTATCTGGAATCAACGTAGCACTGAGGCGAGAATTCCCGCTCTCTCCCACGCCTTAATAATATATCGGTACCCATGCAGCGCAATAGGCCACATATCACACACCATCCATCCAATAATGACTAAATTTCACGTTCGGTTAATCAGGTAAAAAATTTAAGAAAATATGAAAAAACAATAGTATAGTACAACTTTTATGCTTCTGAGTTTAAATTTTTTTGTTTTTTTTTTTTTCATAATTGTGACACAACATCTCTGTCATAAAGAAGTTTGGCCACCATTTCGATATGCTTTGCATTTAGATAGACAAAGGACTTACAAATGTCTGTTGAAAGTAATGTTATTTGTAACTTATGGAAATGTATGATTTGTCTGTCATCACACATTCTGTACATACATGTATGTCGGGACAAGTCGGGAATAAATAGCGTGGTTTCAGAGTAGGATTAAAATGAAAGTATGGTGTTTCTGTGTCTTTACCACAGAATGTTAAAAGAAATCCCCACAAACGAGTCTAATGATGACTTTGGAGTTCCATAAAAAAAAACTAAACTAAAACTTTACGTTAAAAGACACAATCTTTCTAAATGGCTTCAAGGAAGATGAGTTTTGTGTATGTTTCATACAAATGATATATATCATACATATTTTATTAATTTCTTTTTATTTATAAAACAGATCCTTTAATTAGAATTGCAGGACATCTGTTTTACATTTAAAATCTTGTAACTTCAGTTTGTTGTTTATCGTGTTAACTCTTTAAAAAAAAGCCCAAGTTGTGTAGATTGGAAGTTTAGCTCCTTTTGGTCCCAGTAGCTTCACTACATTAACAGAGTGAACTTTCTTCGCAAGGTAGTGTTCACAGGCGTTTTTTTTTCAGTTCGGTATAACAAATCGTTCCATGGGCTCTGTTTTTTTTTCAGCAGTGTTGATATTTGCTTGCAGTATGACACTGTAACTTTATTGATAGCTTCACTATATCAATACGACCTTGATCCGACATGAACGAACCACTGAAGCTAAAATTCCCTGTCTCTCCGCGCCTCCACGGTAGGCACTGCAGCAACGCTACAAGGAACCCATTACACGTTGAAAAGTCAGGTCGATCCATCCAATCATGACGTAATACTAGCTCCGTTTTTTCCTGCAAGAAATATAAGAAACATCAAATGTTAATAGTTCAGCCTCAGCTTTGTTCTTTCAAAAGTTTGTTTTTTAAAATCGTGTCATAGCGTGAAGCATCCGTATCACTAAGACGTTTTGTCGCCATTTTGACATGTGCTTTGCAGTTTGATGGACAGATCTACAAAACCTTATTACGTCCGTTGAATATAATTTTATTAGCATGAAAATGGATGAGGCGTCTGTTATGTAATATTCTGTATATCACATTTTTTTATTTATTAAAGGTTTTCGTTCACGAAAGGCTGCTATCGTCAGGGACCACTTATGATCACAATAAGCGTATATCGGCAAATCCCGGGGAGCGCGTCTGTAAATCAGCATACAAATGAAACCCCATATGTGATTATCAGAAAAATAAAATCCCTCACAAAAGAGAGTCAAGTGATAACAACATATGATTATTCCTACGAAATGACATGACAATAGCTCTATGTAAAACGATAAATATTTCTAAAATGCCTTCTATATAGGTGATGTGAAGGTACAGAAGTCTTGTGTATGTCTAATACAAAGATGTAAATTTGATAAAAACTCCACTTTTTGTCACAATAAAAATAGCGAGGAACCTTCTGAAAGACCACCTTGCTCATAAGACTACCTGCCTGTTTAGGCCACCCTTGAGTAAACCCAGTGTATTCACGTTGGGTATTTTTCCAGTCAAATGGGTGATCTAATTCCACAGGTTTCAATAATTAATATTGTCGGACTTCTTCTTTTAATCCATTAATATAATAATGTTGTTTATCGGGTATGCTAGTCCATTACAACTTGTTTGTGGGTGTGATTATTCTGTTCCTTTTGGTCTCGATGTCTTGGAGACATTGACAATATGAGTGGTTTAGACTTGGCAAAGACTAAATTTTTTTTCCTTGCTCGGTCACATGTTGTTCCATATTCTTTGATTTTCCACCAGGTTTTTGTTACTTGGCAGCATTTTGACAATGTTATTTTATCGATGGTTCCCTTAAGCCCTCGCCCCTGAATCTACATAAAAAGGAGTTATGAGATGACAATTCCAGCCTTTTCTCACGCTTCAACGCCTTGGAATGAGGTTGGTACACCAGCTTTCTTCATTTTAAAGGGTCCATAAAGAGTAACGTGATTGAAAAATACATAAAAACTATATTTCGAGTTTTTTCTCTGTTGTTACTATTTCGTAGAATGTATATTTTTATCGTCGTTGTATGTTGCTTGCCGGTGATCGGAGATTTCTGCAAGCCCGATGGTCAGTTGCGTATGTCTGTTTGATTATGTGTTTGTTTGTCCCCATCTACTGGCAACAATGTTGTAGCAATCGATCTGAAACTTACTGGAATTCCTGTAAGCCTTTTGTGTTTGGCTGACAAAGGTCAAAGGTAAAGGTCAAGGTCATCGTAAAAGGTCAAAATTTTATTTTCGTCATAACTTCGTCAAAAAACGCCTTTCTGTGTGAACTATAGCTCCTTTTTTTTCCTCTATGAGAAGGTCTGGTCAATTGTCTTCTCAGATGTGTCAGTGTGTCAGTATGTCCGTCTGTTGGTCAGTTGTCGTCAATTCGACTCCCTGTTTGCTCTTTCGTCTGACGTATGGCATTCCAAAGGTCACAATTTTTAAGCAATAACTTGGAATGTTATACTGTTGATAGAACACCTAAAGTTCTGGGAGTCTGAAGTTTTAAAATAAAAAGGTCAAAGGTCAAGGTCATAAAAAAACACACAATTGTTTTTTCTTCATATCTTTTTCAAAAAAATTTTTCGTAGCCGCAAAAACCGTAACTCATTTTTTATTCCACATTCAATGGCCTTCCTTCTGATGTGTAGCTGCATCAATCTGCTTTTGCCATGGTTACGCATTTAGAGGGGGGGGGATTTATGAACTTTTCGTTTAAAGTTGAGATCAAAGGCCAAAGGTCAAGGTAATAAAAAAAACCATAAAACTGTAATTTTGCTTATAACTTTGTCAAATATTGTCTTTTCTACACAAACTACAGTTCATTTTAATCGTCTATGCATTCTCCATTATGAGGTCTGGTCACCTATCATATGTCAGTATGTCTGTCTGTTTGTCTACTTCCTGTCAACTTCTCCTGCCTGCTTGTTCTTTGGTCTGACATGTCATTGTGGAGTCCACATTGTTTTAGCAATGCTTCTGAAAGGCATCGTTTAATATAACACCAGGAAATAGGTTCTGTCTGTTTGTCTGTCCGTTCGTCCGCGAATTTTAACATAATATAGTGAAACCCCTTTGGTGCTGAAAGTCAGGGGACCGGACGATTTGTCCGTTATAGCGGAGTGTCCGCCCCAGAGGGGGTCGGGCCCAGGAGATCCAGCTGCGGCCACTTGTCGGAGGCCCAAGTATTGGACATAATCGATCATGAAAACCAGTATTTTTCATCTAATATTTGATCTTACATATATGTTATACGTGAATAAAATTTATTGCTACCGATTGTTGTGTTTTATTTATTTATTTTTTTTTATTATTATGGAATGAGGCTTTTAATATTAACTGGAACTTTATCGTCATTACTTGTGAGAAAATAATTTTCTAACATTGATTGATATTGACAGGACTTACTCCTCTCGACGTATACATTTCTGCACTAGGACCGTTATTTTATTAATAACACACTCTTTCCGTGATATTTAAATAATCGCTTATGGAATTAATAATATTTTGATATCTAGTTTAAGCTTTGTTTAACATTTTTAATGAGCGTTACCAAATATGACAAATAAATGCATGATATTATATACGCCTTAAGATTAGTAGTTGGGCTAATTTCTGTGATGCAAATGTTACAGGAACAGAGATTGGTTGATATCGCTGAGCCCCCGACCTTGACCCGTTACTTTTATCGTCTGGGTGTGTAACGGACACGTCATTATCCTCGGTCCTGGGCCTATGATAGACCAATGTGGACCGGATTTAGAATGCATATGTAGGTTCACTGAAAGTACGGCACAATAGAAACTCCATGAATTCCGTCATTTTATGGGCACTGCTATTGATAAAAGGATATATAAATAAATGTTCCAGCAGAAAAATAAGGTAAATTAAGTAAAACTAGCTCCGGTCTTATGGTCATAGCAATAAATATGCCTAAATCATAAGAACTTGTAAGTGACACAAGGCGTACAGGAAGCAGACGATTTTAAAGTATTTCTGTGGACTTCGATTAATACATACAAATGTTATTGTTTCTGCTCATCCAGAACATTGCTTGTTCAAATTACGGTTTTCCCTTGTCTCCCTGTTTTTTTTCTGTTTTGGCTGTTATATTTCATCTTCAGGCAAGCCATCGACCTATGGTCGTCTAGTTTGGTTACTTAGTTGGTTATTATTTTTACAGAAAGGGAGTCTCGTGAAATTTGTGGAGGGATAAGGTAACACCCAAAGAACAATTTATTAACTGATTGATGATGTATTCATTTTATTAATTAATAATAACATTTAAAATTATTTTTCCTTCCACAATGGAATTTGTCTATTTTGGCCGAGGACCGTTGTTATTGACCGCCTTTGTTCTTGCTTCCAGGGCTGACCTGTGATCCGATCACTGAGTGGATATTTCTGTCTAACACATCAAATTTTCATAAATATCCTTGCGGAGGTATATATGCAATTTCAGACCTTCTATTTTTCCATATTATATACTAGCACAATGTTTGGTAATAATCATTCAGTTCTACATAAATCTTCGATAGTTACAAAAGTGGTTTGAAGTCAAATATATTCAACTGTACTTTACTATTAGAATAGCTATTTATTTTTCTCATAAAAGATAATAGTGAACAGCGAAGTTGTGGTTTATCCGCAGTTTTTTTGCATATTACAAAACTTTGCAGACTGAGATTTCAGGGTGCGATGAGTACATGCTTATTTTCACCCATGTAGGTGTTGAGGTGTCAGCTTAAGCTAGCTTCCCATATTTCAACTTATTAATCATGGACGACAACATCAATAATTTACGGCGATTCTCTTTATTTTAATTATGGTTATCAGGAGTAAGACACAGCAAGAATAATGATGGATCGAAAAATGTTGTGTTAAAAGAAGTCGTTAAGACTCCCCAAAATGACAACAATGAATGATTAATCATATTACATCAGCAGAGGCCGGTACGTTTGTGTTCCATTTAAAATGAAGCAGTGTTGTAATTATACCCAGCCCCCACATGTAATTTACTGCAGAGAAGTGGACGGAAAACCTTTAGTAAAATACAAGACAGCTGAAAATTGGCTAATCATATTTCATTTTGTTGTCACTTTTAATAAATCGTGTGTCAGATTTGAAACCACGTGACTACAATACACAACACAAAAGTAAACTAGTCTGATACCCTTCTCATTTCTGATATAAATGATCGACGGAATTCATAAATTAACGACCGGGCGGATAGAAGGTGGAGGGATTCAGTCATCATTCACAAACACAACCAAAATACAATACTAGATGTAGGCAATCGCAAAGCTATCACTGAAAGCCTCCTCCGGAAGCCCGCAACTGAGCGATAATGGGGAATCCGTTATGGACTGTACGACCGAGGGAATGAGGTCAAGGTCAATAATAGATATCAGGTGCAAATCTGTGACCCAGGAAGTTGTGCCCAAATATTAGGGCCTACTCGAAAATTCGAATATGGTTTCGGTTCCGGGATTTCTGTATAGTTTCGACTTGTATTTATAAGTGGACGGTTTCCTTTTAATAGAAAAACTAGATGTGTCGGAACGACACGAATGCCCCCGCCTGGGACAAATTAGAAACATTTGTTAAATCTTGTAAATTTTTTTAAGTTCAGGAGGTGTTGTATGGTCAAAAGTAGGTCAACAAGGGCAAAATGCAACTTGATCTGTAACGGGTCTTATCAAGCAACACAACAAAAATCAGGCCAGTATCTGCAGGCATTGTGAAATAGGTCCATAAATGTGCATTTTTCATAAAAATTCTGTCTTTTATGAAATTTTCAATGTTCAGGATCTGTCATATGGTCAAAAATAGGTTAACTGGGACGAAACGCGAACTCGATCTGTAAGTGGTCATTATGCGCCCACAGACCAAACATAAGGCCAGAATCTGTAAGCATTGCATTGCGAAACTAGAATATTAGCAAAAGCTGATAATCAGTTATAAAAATAAATTGGACAGGTATGTACCTTGTTTCATAACAATTCACCAAATGCTATCTGAGAAATAAGCTCCTAAGTTTTTTTCTATACCAAGCTCTGTGACCTTGAAAAGTAGGTCAATACCACCCATCTTTGAACTTGACCAAGATTTTGTAAATATAGTGCAATAGCACTGAAGTAATGAAGTTCCTGTGTTGAATACCTTTGGAGATACCCTACACAAAAGGCCAAAATTGAAAAATCTGATTAAATTTCATTAAAAAATCAGAAATTGCAGGTGGCGCCACCAAAATTGTGCAGCACGTACAGACCATCAGTCCCAATGAGTCCCAATAAGTTTTGTGAAAATCCACACAATGGTTCCTGAGATATAAGCTCCTGAGTGTTTTTCTATAATCAGCTCTAAAATGTAGAAATTGGGTCAAGGTCACCTATCTTCGAACTTAATCTCAATTTTATCGATATACATCTTCACTGATGAAATAAAATTCCAATAGTGAATCCTTTATACATATCCCGCTCACAAGGTAAAAGTTAACAGACGCGGAACGGACGGACGGACGGACACCGGACAGACATATGGACGAGCAGATAGACGGACAGCTTGGGTGACGACAATAGCCCATCAGCCTATGAGCTGAGGGCTAAAAACGGCTGTACATGTACATTTGTCGTGAAAATTTTTATTTTTCATGAAATTTTCTATGTTTAGGAGCCGTAAAACAATAAAAAGTAGGTCAACCAGGACGAAACGCGAACTCCATCTGTAACTGGTCATTATCTGCCCACACACCAAAAATCAGGCCAATATCTGCAGGCATTGCAAACAAAAGTCCGTACATGTGGATTTGTCATGAAAATTTCTATTTTTAATGAAATTTTCTAGGTTAAGGAGCCGTAAAACGGTCAAAAGTAGGTCAAACGGGACGAAATGCGAACTCGATCTGTAACTGGTTATTATCTGCCCACACACCAAAAATCAGGCCAATATCTGCAGGCATTGCGAAAAAAAGTCCATACATGTGTATTTGTCATGAAAATTTCTATTTTTAATGAAATTTTCTAAGTTTAGGAGCCGTAAAACAGTCAAAAGTAGGTCAACCGGGACGAAACGCGAACTCGATCTGTAACTGGTCATTATCTGCCCACACACCAAAAATCAGGCCAATATCTGCAGGCATTGCAAACAAAAGTCCGTACATGTGCATTTGTCATGAAAATTTCTATTTTTCATGAAATTTTCTAGGTTAAGGAGCCGTAAAACGGTCAAAAGTAGGTCAAACGGGACGAAATGCGAACTCGATCTGTAACTGGCTATTATCTGCCCACACACCAAAAATCAGGCCAATATCTGCAGGCATTGCGAAAAAAAGTCCATACATGTGTATTTGTCATGAAAATTTCTATTTTTAATGAAATTTTCTAAGTTTAGGAGCCGTAAAACGGTCAAAAATAGGTCAACTGGGATGAAACGCAAACTCGATCTGTATTTTGTCATTATCTGCCCACACACCAAAAATCAGGCCAATATCTACAGGCATTGCGAAAAAAGTCCGTACAACTGTTTGATTTCGGAATGACGGAAGGACGGAAGGACGGACATGGGTAAAACTATATGCCCCGCCCACTTTGTTGCGGGGGAAAAGCGCCCACTCGAAAATTCGAAACTGGTTCCGGGAAACCGTTCACTTAAAAATAGCGAAACTGAAACTGGTTTTGGCGAAACATGCCAACATAAATCTACGAAGATGGATAAAGTGGTATGGATACCAAAGAAGTGTAAATTGTGATTATTTTATTAGTGGATATTGTTGATGCCTAATAGAGTAAAATAAGCAATGATTGAGGTATAAAAATTCTGTCTAAAGGCATGGATCGCTAACTTTTGATAATATTTTCATAATTAATTCCTTTAACTATATTAAATAATTTATGATGTTATCATATTTTTATAAAAATTTAGACAGAATTTTTATACCTCAATCATTGCTTATTTTACTCTATTAGGCATCAACAATATCCACTAATAAAATAATCACAATTTACACTTCTTTGGTATCCATACCACTTTATCCATCTTCGTAGATTTATGTTGGCATGTTTCGCCAAAACCAGTTTCAGTTTCGCTATTTTTAAGTGAACGGTTTCCCGGAACCAGTTTCGAATTTTCGAGTGGGCGCTTAATTACCTCTTGAAAATCAGCCATATGGGGGATCTAGCGCAAACAGAAAATGACTGAAGAAAGAAGATAAAAAATAAAAATCGACGAGTTTGCAATTGAAAGCAGGCGCAGATCCAGGTTTTTGCGTGGAAGTGTCAACGGGTGTCATGCATAAAATTGTCTCAAAAAAAGGTCGTTGGATATGAGCGGGGGATGGGGATCTCGACCCCGAAAAACCCCCGTCATGCATAAGATTTGTCTAAAAAAAGGTCGTTGGTTGAGAGCCGGGGGGGGGGGGGATGTTCAACCCCCAAACCAGAATCGGATCCAAGGGTGGGGTCCAGGTGGTCCGGACTGCCCCCCCCCCCTTTTTTTCAGCCGCCGCAATCCTTAGACCAATTTTTTTATATGGACCCCTCCCCCTTTTCCGGACTTAGGGACCTTTTGTATGGTATTATCATTACTCCACGAGGGTTGTACCCGTCCTCCTTTTCCTAAATCCTGGATGCGCCCCTGCAACCCCCCTCCCCCCCCCCCCCTCTGGATCCGTTCCTGCAAAAGGGTGATTGGTCCACCCACCAAAACAAAATTATCCAACAAACTGCATATTGGGCATGACGCTCGGCTGAACTTAACAATAGGGGAGATCCATGAATTAATAACAAATGTTATGATCTGGTGAAAAATGAATTGATAAGGAACCTTGAACAATGAATAGAATGACTTCTAGAGTGCTCAAATAGGTGTTTTCTCCGTAGGCCTTAGAAAATAGGATACAGCAAACTTATTTAGGTTTTCCAAGAAGATTTTACCAAGAACTCCCTAGATTCAACGCTCTATATCCAACTGCTTAGATCT
Organism: Sipunculus nudus; assembly: GCA_026874595.1. Taxonomy (NCBI): domain Eukaryota; kingdom Metazoa; phylum Annelida; class Sipuncula; order Golfingiida; family Sipunculidae; genus Sipunculus; species Sipunculus nudus. The sequence continues at coordinate 16,170,892 of CM049321.1, forward strand.
GAGCCCATCAAACTTATCTGGTGCTAAATGCTCACAGAATATGGCTCACAGTGACCTTATTTAGGGTTCCCAAGAAGATTTTACAGGGCCCTCCCTGGATTTTAATTTTATTAGAACTTTCTAGGTCCAACTGCTACCGTTTTTGCTCGTCTTACTAATAGGGTGCTAAAATCATGTTCTTTCACAAAGCTCACAGAATATAGTCATGGTGACCTAATTTTGGTTGTACAAGGAGACATTACAATCACGTTCCTGGATCCAACATTTAAGATCATGGCCACGCCTGACTTTCAGGGTGCTCAATATTAGGTTTTTCGTTCTTGCCCCACAGAATATAGGGCATCATGCGCCAGTCGCAGGTATTGAAAGAGGTTTGCCCAAAACCTCCATGAATTTTAAGTTACGAGGTTTTAGGTCCAACTGTTAGGCTTTGTACCCATCTGACTTTCATGGTACTAATATCATGTTTTTTACCCTATAGCTCACAGAATATATGCCACATGGACCTTATTTCAAGATTTAAAGAGACGTGCCAAGGACTCCCTGGATTTTACAATAGAAGGTTCTATGTCCAACAATTAAATTTTGTGCCCTGTGTAACTGTCTGGGAGCTCATTATCACGTTGTTTGCTAGTAGCTCGTAGAATATAGGTCACCATGACCTAATTCCAGGTTTCGGAGAAAAATTGTCCAAGAGTTCTCTAGAATATATGTTAGAAGATTCCAAAGAAAATGGATCCAATTTGTACCCTGTCTGTCTGGGTGCTAAAAATCATGTTTTTTGGTCCATGGCCTAATTTTAGGTTCCCAAGGCGATTTGGCCAGAACCTCTTAGAGTGTTGCCTTAGAAGATTCTATGCCTCGAAGATACGATTTGTGCAAACATATTTGATAATTTACTCCCAACCGCTAGAATACACCTAATAACCCTTGATAAAAATCTGAAACAAGAATAAAACCATGCATATAACATCCAGAAAGCATAATAATAACATACAGTTCATTATTATCATTTTCTAACATTCACCTCGGAATAACCTAGTCCAATGAAGGGTCAGTCGTTTTACAACTAATGATAAAAAGGATTTTTTATATACCGTGGAGTATCACTGCAGTCATTTATCAGCTATATGGCAAAAAAAAAAGATAAGGTATGGTTCTCAGGCATTGCCCGCGTCAGTATTAATCCTCCGTATCAAAATATTTATTTTGGTTTTTATCTTTCAAGAAGATAAAAATAAAACAATTTTGATCTTCCTTTGTTATATTGTGCTTTTATCTGTTCAGCAAAAAAAAATCTGTCATTTATATGCTTTCGCCCGCCCGCACTGGTTTCTGAAAAAAGTGCCTGAGAACCAATCCTTTTTTTGCCTAATGTGAAGAAGAAACGCTGCTGTGGTTGTGAAAGTGTGAAATAATTATCAGTAGCAGATTGACTTATGCAAAGTAATATTGTGTTCAGAACTTTGAGGCCGCCTCGGAATATCCTCTGTTACAATTTTGAAATATTTGATATGTAGAAATTACTATAGAGACTGATGCTGGACTGTTTGCCATATATTAGTGGTCAACATTGGTTGTAAAATCATGTTCTATGATAAAAAAATGAACGATGATCGATTATTAATCGATTATTTCATGTAATTTCTATATAACAGTGAAATATGCTTTATAGAATTATACGTGAAAGACCTGCCGAATGATTCAATCTGACTTGTAGAAATTATTGCCAAGTTCTATACACCTTTTTGTTGCACAAGGTTTTTTTTTTTTTTTTTTTTTTGCTCCCCGTCTTTCTTTTTCATTTGTCAGGATTATAGGATTTTCTTCTGTTAAATATGACTTCGTTGCATGTTTGTTATCGATGATGCAAAACTGCAACTTATTTAATTGATCATGAAAGAAAATAACCAATCATCGATATAATCGCCATACCACTAGTACATTTAGCTCGCCAACAAGACACTCCCTAGCTCCACAAGAAAATGGTTGATAAGCACTAGGTTATATTTCAAAGTACAGCTGACCTATATTTGTGTAGCTGTATATTTAAATGCGCAATTGCGCATTTCTAAAGTTTAAAGTTTTCGGCCTATCACAGACTGAAAATCCATTTTTATTCCCATGAGGGAACAATTGAATTTCATCTATCAGTCACATCAAAGCCATAAACCATATATTGTGCTCTGTTATAAGTTTGCAAACATCAAGTTATATTTTTCCATTTATTGTATATATTTTTATATTTTAATTCACTAGCTCTATATAAAACTTATCAACTAATAAATGTAAAGCCTTTTAATTAAAAGGCCTTTGTTTCTGGTTACCTTTTACCTTCTATTTTTTTTTTAAATATACCCTGATTTGCATCATTACCGATCCGTATAGAAAATTAATTTACTTCGCCATTCATCCTTGTTTGCTCCTATAAAACTTATTCGAACAATAAAAAAATACGTCTGTGTGTTATGACATGAGTTCTCTATGGTCCTGTGTTTCTGACAAAACGTTAGCCCCGCTCCAGCCAAAGTTTGAAGTTACAGGCCATTTGGGAATTCGGGTAACATCGCCAAGCCTGTTATAAAAAGGAACCGTTGAAAACAACCCCGGGTAATTAGCGTGTCCAGATTTCCTTTGTCTACTGTGATGTTTTACTTAAGGCTTTCAGGAGCGTCCCATGTGACTTCATACTTGGTCTGGGAATAATCTATCACACATTCCGGGTCTCACTAATAGCGGCCTCTCAGCGAGAGAGCAGGGGTCCTTTGATGAAACACGCTGATTTTGGAGTATGAACTCTCTCGGTAAATCACACAAAAGAAAGACCCACAAAAGGCTTGTCCATTTCTTTTACAAGCGATGAGGTTTACTGCCCCGGTGATGTTAGACTTCTCTTTCTTAAGACCCTGTGACAAAATGCTGACGATGAGCAAACGAGAAATACTGTCCCGTCCTCTCTCTCTCTCTCTCTCTCTCTCTCTCTCTCTCTCTCTCTCTCTCATGTTACTCTTTTAATTCTATATTTGGCACTTTATTTTATTATTGTCAATTTTCTCTGTTTGTCACATCTCTTCGTCTTCTTTATTTTTTGTTTGTTTTTCTCTCCTTCCTTCCTTTTGGAAAAAGGAAAAAGATCACTCTCTCTCTCTCTCTCTCTCTCTCGATCTCTCTCTCTCTCTCTCTCACACACACACACACATTCACACACACCTGTATGACACCTCTCTATCTTTCTATATATGCTACTCTCTGTACCCCCTTCTGTTTCAATATCTTTGTTTGATTCTCTCTGTTTCTCTCTGTTTCCTTTTCTTTCGTCTTTTGTCCTTCTACTTTTTTTCTGTTTTTCCGTTCCGTAAGTTTCTGTTTTTCCGACGTTCTATGGCTCTCTCTATGTCCAATACATGTGAAAAGAAGTTATTCATAAATTAAGGATACCTTTGAAAATTGTTGAGATAATAAGACTCACGTTAATGCTACAGGAACACCATGCATCAGCGCAAAAAGGGTTTTTCCCTCCAAATAATGCAATGATGAAAACATATTAATACAAACAGGACCAAAGTTTTCATTTTCCGGAAAAAAAACTTGACATCTTATATATATTCAAGATATGTTTCATTAATTTAATAACAGTGTTTAAGAAAATGTCAACATATGTATAATTATAAATTACGGTGGTTGTACTCAAACTTTCTGACGCATCTTTTATGTTGCTACGCCCGAAAATGCCCGTTTTGGTCTTGAACGTGTCAACTCGGACCACCGGTGCACTCGCGGCCAATGTCAATTAGTCTCTTGGATAGGTCTCCCCGCACAATTGACCTGTCCATGAACTCTATGATACCTTAATCGCATATTCATTCAATGAATATTCATAAGCATTGGACTAACAAGCAACCAATCAGGTGACCGTAAACAATGTAAGCGTCAATCAACCGACCAAACCAAATATGCAAAATTTGACATAGTTCTGTCAAACAGTTCACATTAAGTCTGTACCAGTACCCATGTCAGCATGTTCTCCGGGATATTTTTATTTATACAAAGGAGACAGTATAAAAAGTTGTAAGCTATAGGTTGCAGTCCTGAGCCATTCCTCCGATTACCGAGTAAATTATTATGTCTTAACTGGCACGTAATTCGTATGAAACAATTATTCTAAAATATTGCAAGACAGTTCATAATGACTGCAATATCTGAAACAGTGGAGAACAGCGATACTTGTTGATTACGTCAGTCAGTACGACGTCATGCGTTAACAACCTTTGTAACGTCATTATTATGTTGTAAACAGGGTGCACCTGTTAACAGCTCTCGCTACCATGAGCATGGAAGACCTGTGTAGGAGCGTTTTGGGGGCTTATTATGATAATTAGTTTAGAAGGGCGTAGCATTTGGGCTGTGTTGGATAGGCAGCCGAAATAGCACGGACCTGGCCCAACGCAAGTATAAATTTGATATTTAAAATAATCGAGACCCGAGGGAGAGGAGGGCCCGTGGTTCATGATGTCGGTGAACTAGTTCATTGTCCAAATAATAGGTTACTTCCCTTGGGAAGATACTACCGCTGCGCAGAGAGAGCTGAATTACTAGTGATACAGAGTTTAAAGCTGAGCAGATGAACCAAATACCCAGAGGTCGGACCGCAGAGCCCATTACTTTCAAAACTAACTGACCGTCTGAGATGATTAAAGTAACTGTAACGTTTCTTTCATATCTCTATATGTACAATAGTATGTGATATATTATCCAGAATAAATGACATTTACGTAATTAGGTATACATCGCATGATAAGCCATTAAACATTTAGTTAACGTTGAGCAAAGCTGATCAAATGTACCTTAATGGATATTTGTCCTGAAGGTCAGTTTCAGAACGAGACAGCGGTGACCCGAACAGACAGAAAGCTTTTATCAGATGAATGAAGATTAGTATAGTATAAAAAGACTGTGGGGTCGCTTTGTATTACACAATGTATTTTAAAGGAAACAAACCCCACTTTTTTGTCAAAACTGACAAAACTGGGTGCTATATACTCGGTTGTTGTACATGTATATAGATCCAGGTGCATAACCTTGCAAATCGGCTGCAAAGTGCTTTCAGGGAGGCGCCAATGTTGGTCATCCTGATGATCGGACATTGGAATATAAAGTAGAAAATATTTACATAGGATATTTTATTTGCAAATGATCTTTTTTATTTAGGCATACTACCGCATAAAATAAATCAATGGGTCGTAAGGCAAATCAATACAGGGAAAATCGAAATAGCGTAAAGGGAACCCACACTGCGCAAACTCGGACTCGCAAGAATACAGCTCTGTTGTTAAAAGATTGTTGGAGTCCAAATCTGACCCCAACAATGCACCAGTGCTTCTCAAAATATACCAGCGGCGTAGGTATAAATGTAGTGAAGAGGACAATGTATAGTCTGTTCAAGTGTGTTGGATAAGGATTGTTTAAAGGCCGCAGGAACTATTAAGGGTTTAAAAAAATCTTTTGCCGCCTGTGTTTGTATGAAATCGATGTTTGTATGTAATTAATGTCTTTATTAAATCAGTGTTTGTATGAAAGCTGTTTGTATGAAATCGACGATTGTTTGAAAATGATTTTCGTTTGAAATCAACGTTTGTATGAAAAGGATGTTCATATTTCATCAATGTTTGATGAAATCAAGGTCTGTAGTAAATCAATCTATAATTTGATCCAACTAGAACAGACACTGAGAGACTTATCTGGATTTAAAGCTGTCTATTCCACTTCTGTCTGTTTATAAAAAAGGGAAGTCATATTATCACTGCCATCACCGGGGGGAGGGTGGGGGTCCGTTTATATTATAAGAATTTGAAAATTTAACATAGCATTCAGTTTACTAATACATGGTATTGGTAAATATGTTAAGAGTGTCTCTTAATCGAAACACATTAATTTCCAGAGTTTGTGTGTGTGTGTGTGTGTGTGTGTGTGTGTGAATGTGTGTATAACCGTACTCAAGGACACGATATTGACTGCACACCAAACGCACGAGGACTTTTCTTCCTGTGAGGACTTACTCACGGGTCCTCGCAAACGAAAAGCTGTTAAAGCATTATAAAAGCATTTAAAAAGCTGGGAAAACTATGCTGGGGAAGTTGCTTGCAAATCCTTAGAAAGAACGTTTTGCTTGAAAAATGTGTTGTGTGTGTGTGTGACAGCGCTATCTATTGAGAGCTTTGCAAGATAGTTAGAAAAGTGTGTGTGTGTGTGTGTGTGTGTGTGTGTGTGCAAGCCGGGTGCTCGATAATATGTTTAAACTGGTTATTCAACCTGTTTTGCGGTATCAGATCTTATTTAGTAAGAATTAGAACCTTATATTACCATGGGTTCCAGGAGTAAACAGGGAAACAAATAGATTTTCTTATCTACATGATAGGTATACCCTCTGATATGTCAAGAAAACTGTGAGCAGCTTGGTAGTAAAGTTTATAATAGACACAAAACGTTTTACATGATAAAAAAAATTAATCTTTCGATCCAGTGTATATATGTAAATATATGTTTATCGTTTGTATATTTTGCTTTGCACTTTATCGAGAGAGCATGTTACATCATTATATTGTTACATTTTCCCTGGATTTCTTTCTAATCGTATTGCTTGTTTCTTGTTTCATTTTGGTGAAGATTATGAATTTACATAGAATAACACCATTTATCTAAACATTTTATATCTTCACATACTTTATGTACTTTTACTTGTACCGTGATGTCTTATATAATGTTGTGATTATATAAATATATATATATATATATACATACTTACATATAGGAAAGCATGTACATTAGCCTGATTGGCTACTTTTGTAAGCCTGTAATAAATAAATATGTTTAAACCAAGTGCGCTTGATATGCTGATTAGTAGGTCCTTTCTATGACACGAAGACATGACATAAACTGAATGTCCTCGCAGGTCAACGCATCGTTGTCTATAACCAGCCATTTTTCTTTTTAAAAAAGTGTGCGAGGAAACATGCGTATTCTAAGTGTTTAGGATCTCAATAGCTCGTCTTGCTAACTCTAACAGAACTGTTAGTCCTCGGAAGTATAGTGTGAAACCAAGGTCTCTTGTATACGCATATACGCGTATGTGTGTATGATTTGTATACGCTCGCTTCACATTTGAAGGCACATGCATGCAGGCACTTATTTAAAACACAACAATCTGATAAACGTTTCAATACCTTTTTTATTGTGGAAGCCTTTGAGTGATCTGGCAACAAATAGCTTAAAATTCCACACCATTGCATTCTGTTCTACACTAACTAGTATCTGCGATGTTGACGTCAACTAACAAGGCATGGGTGGCGCCATCTGATCCTAAGACGATAAACTAATTGATCTGAGAATTTACCGTGAAGATCACATGATGATCAAAGTTTTATTAAACAAATATACTTATCAATAGGAACATTTGTTTAATTCAAAATATCTACTGGGAGAAAAGGAAAGTTGTCATTGTTACAATTAATTAATTATCTGAATAATTTATACAAGAATAATTAAGGAAATACTGGGTATGTGTAAGTTGTATTTCGGCTATAAAGTGTAAATTATAAAGTTATCGGGAATAAATTTGGAATATTATTACAAATAAGATAGGAAGAATGCTGATGTATACTTTGTATTACATCAGTGATATCATCATTAACAATTATCCACAAACTTTGCAATCAAAGAGGAAAACGTTGTCTACGTAGCGAGGTAACTTGGCAAATGCCTGTTATAAATACAAAATCTGAGTTCATTAAATATCCCACTGTAAAGATAAACTGGTCACTTCTCATGAAACAGTTTATTATGGTTATCACAATAACAAATCATATTTTTCCTGTCCAAATGGTTAATTTAAAAATCATTTCTCAGTGGAAGAAACATTATATAACATTAAAATTTAGCTTGTGGAAAAATGTACCCTTTCAGTTCTAAAAAGCCAGTTATATCAGTTCTAAAATAATACCAATCATCCCTGAACCTATGCAGTGATAACACTGGTGTACAAGAGAGTATATAAAACATGACTAGAGGCCTTATATCACTAAGAAGCACCAACACTGGCCTGTTAATACATATTATACCAGGATTTTACAATGATCTATAACATTATAACATGATAATTGTTTGTGTGTATAAAAATAATCAACAGATCAGGCACGATAGTAAAATATGCAATAACAATAACAGTGCAGTCAAAATGCTTGTGGAAAAATCCCTTGCATTTAGAAGACTAAAGTCATTTATTCTTATAATCAATCTACTTTATTCTAAAATGTTGGTTTCTAATGGCAGAAATGCTTAATTTTTTTGTTGGTTCCCTTCAGTTTTAAAAACAAGATTTTATTGAGCTTATGCTTGCATATGTAAAAGAGGTCCGACTGAACCTTTGTATTTTGCAGCAACATCTGACGCTACCCCTGGTTTCACCCTGGGTACTTTACGTCCGGTAAGTTCAAGCTTTCCGTAACTAGTCATGAGATTCCCGACAGTCCCCTTATTTCGCTCGGCATACTCTTCAGCCTCAGGTTTAACGCGATTGGCTTGTCGACCTGAATTTGGCAGGTTGCCATATTCGTTTATAAGCCTACCCATAGTGCCTTTGTTTCTTACAGCTATATCTTCAGCCTCTGGACGGATTCTGCGCACGTCTCTTTTTGGAGCTTGGTTAAGATGCCCCTGCATAAATTCATTCATCATCCCTTTGTTTTTCTTGAATGTTTCTTCTGCTTCAGGTTTGACCGTCCTTCCTGCGGGTCGCGACGACTCATAACCCTGATTTTCGTCCTGATTCAGGATTTTCATCATCATGCCTTGAACACTTTTTCTTGCGAACTCCTGTGCCTCTGGTTTCACTCGTGATTCTGGCCGTGGTGAGCTGTACTGCTTGTTGGCATCTTGTTTCATAAATCGGTCCATCTGACCTCGATTTTTTTCGAGCATTTCTTTTGCAAGAGCCTCAGGACACCGTGGTGCTGGCTTAGGATCAGCATAATCCTTGTTCTGATCATGGTTAAACCAAGTCGTGGCACTGCCTTGACCACGAATAGCGTTGCCAGCAGCATCTGCAGTAGTTACTTTCGGATGATAACCTTCACAGGGTGACACCTGGTGGTCATGTTGATACCATGTACTGACAGATCCATGCTTGTTGCGTTCTAAATATTCCTCCGCTTCTGGTCTAGTTAAACGAGTAACTGGCCGAGCATCAACCATCAAATCCCTTCCATCATTAGCTTGGTTTTCATTGAGTTTATACCATTTTACTGGTGTCTTGGGTCTCATTTTCTCTGCACAATTTGCAGCTGTGTGAGTAACTGTGCGGCTTTTGGGACGGGCAGGTTGGTACTCATCGGAGGGACTGTGATCATGTTTGTACCACTGCATTGTGGGAGCAGTGTCCTTCATTTTAAAATCCTCAGCTTCACTCCATTCTGCTAAACGTGACTTTGGCCTGGGAGAGAAATACTGTCGGTTCTCCTCGTGTTTGTACCATTTTTCGTCCTCTCCGTATATTTTCTTTTTTATCTGCTTCGACTCTTCTGTGTTACAGCGGGACTTTGGCCCCGGTTCTGAATATCCGGCATTTTTGTGTTGAAACCACTTCCCGGGATCCCCTTTGTTTTTCACAGCTACCTCAGGTGCCACGTAACCTGCAATACATACACAGAAAAAAGTTTAAGAAACCTTTTCACATATCAGGTTTGTTAAATAATCATGAAATAAAGTTTCCTCAGCAAAATTTCACGGGATCTGCAAATAATTTGTTCTAATACCATCGGCTTGCTCCTGTACACAAGTGAAAAATCTTGCAACAGTGTGATCAGTGGTGCAAAAATAAACAATTTAAGCACGAACACCACAGTTTCCAGCCATCTTTTTAATCTGTGTTTCATTTTTTAATGTTCCTTTACCCTGTTTGTTCAGAAATCATTTAACTTTTATTAGAGATTTTTTTTAGTGGAGGTAACCACCTCCATTTTTTTAATGCTTGCTTAATGTACCATATACATCTGCAGAGTTTCATTCCGGTTTCGGACTGAGTGACATGGGCTTATACCCGTTTATCCTGGTGTCAACCAGGCTCATTGTTCCACTCCTGCTGTTCCAGGTGTTTGTCATTCCCATTACTGGGTCATAATACCGAGGAACACCCAAAAGGCGCACTTGTCTGTGAGTGAAACATGACTGTTGGACACAGCCCCCCCCATTAAGCCTGCAGAGCTTACACTGGGTGGGGGCCTACCATGAAAACTCTCACCGGCTCGGCTGAGATTCCAACTTGAAAGGTGAACCACATAACCACAGAAGCTGGACACAGAATGTTAACTTTGGTATTCCGCCAAAATGAACTGATAGCATGAGATACTGCACACATTTTTGCATATGTTTATGCCCCTTTTAGGAAAATGAATAAATAACTTGAATATTATTGGTCAGACTTTCATATTAACTGGCCAACCTGTAATTGGGTAGGTGAGACTGGTTACACAAGAACACAACAGGTGACCAGTACTTAAGACCAAGATGAAGGGACTCGAGACGAGGCTTTCAATACCATGTTTACTCAACTGTCATCTACCGTAATACACCACACCCAGTGTTCACACAAAATATTTTGTGAACCCTCCAGGAGCAGTTATAGATGGTTCAAAGGTACCGTATTTATTCCAATTTGGCGATCCCTCTTATTTCTAGACCCCAAAGAATATTTTGAAAGCATAATTTCTAAAATGACTCTAATTTCGCGACTGCCGACGATGTTTTCTTTCGACCATTTTTAGGTGAAATGCCTCCATCTCTCGCGGGCTCCGCAGTTTGTATCTGACTAGATTCTTATTACACTGAGCATCCACATCAAACTTGTGTGCAATAATTTTTTTTTTAATTACAAAGATGCGTTTTTCATTATTATATATAAACATGATAAAGCGTTCAAGTTCCAAAATGGATGTCCGTGTCATGACGATGCAAACTCGTGTACCGTTCCAGATACGCACGTGCCTCGTGTGCAATTCACGTGGGATATTTAGCAATAATTACCAGATTCGTGAAGGCACAACTGGAACACAGTTGGAATAGTCATCTCAGTTAAGCTTAAACGACCCCGGTTAGGTTTTGGATGGGTGACCGCGCGTCATAACAGGGCCCGATTGAGGGCACGCGAGCTAGGACCATTGCCGGTCGTATGTAATTTAAAGCGCCTTTACTTTCCTATATTTATTACGTATTATACAAATAAAAGTTATCTGATGATAGGTAGTTATTTTATTATAAAGTCTTCTTCCTAATTCCTTGCAGCTGCTTGTCCCTTTCCGGCCCGCCGATATCGCCGCCTGGTGGGTAAACTTGAAACAACTGGTAGTTACAGTAGTTACATGAGTTGCCGTCTATGTCAAGTGATCGTACCATACGCGAAATAGTGATCATTTTGTAAAGTGACTGAGTTCAGTTTGATTAATCATTGACGGACTCCGTATTTTTCATGTGACGGTTGCAAGCCCGTTTGAAGGAAATTAACAAAACAAACTTATAAACACCCATATTATCACTCAATCCATATGACCGCTCGAGTGTCAGAGCAGCTCGGGGTCTCTAGGGAAGGTTGTCCCGTCGCATGCCTCTAAAATCTCAACCACCGCAAATTCTGCAGGTAGATAATTTTCAAATATCCTCCATTATCTCGACCTCTGAGAAAATTAATTATTTTAAGACCAAAAGAGAGCTCATTATCTGGTTTACTGATAAGTTAAAAAGATAGCAAATTATTTATACTATTACAGAAGCCTTTAGACATATTGGAATGCCACTCATTTTCTATAGTAGATGTTTTTGGAGAATGAAATCTAGGTATTTTTGGAACAGACATTTTGAGGAGGCACCCCAGTGATTTGTATCGACATGTTTGATCTACTCATTACTGGATAATTACAGAAGCAATCAGATCAACAGGCAATAAATTCTCAAACAGTGTAAGCTTAGACTGGTTTACCAAATTAAATTGAAGTGATTATTAAATTTTAAGTATAATTACTCAGCTTAAGGCTTACCCTACTGTACAATTAAAACACCCCTGGAGTGATATATTCTAGTTCAGGTGACCTATAATACTGAACTATAGTTCAGGTGACCTATAATACTGAACTAAAGACTGAACAAACTGTACAAACCACATTCCATCCCTTGGACTTTGTTCATTTAAATTGTTCAACAAAAGATTACTCCACTGTGCCCCACAGTCACACCCAAGTGACTCTATCTGACACCTAAAAGGTTTCTTTGCACATCTCTTGCATTTAAAAGTTTGTAAAAACAATCCCCCTAATTTGTTCTGACATGAAAGGCCAAAGTATCATTTGAAAAACAAAAATGACATGTATGTTGTGACTGTATCTCTTCCCTGGGAAGAAATGGTGGGAAGAAAGTATTTCTTCCCTTCCAGGAAGAAAGTATTTCTTCCCTTCCCTTCCTTTCCCTCTGGGAAGGTTGTGCCAACCCTGGAGCAAATGACATTTGTACCTATCCAGTGTGTGGGCCATGCTTTATAAAACCTGAGTTTCTGCTTGATAACAGAGGTGAGAAGAAAATAAAGACCAAAACTATTTAGCTTCAAGCCAGTCCTGACAACATGATGCTTTAGACCCACAAAATCCTCTCTTACATATGTATGGAAGATAATGTTACAAACACCAAAACAGAAGAAATCTCTTTCATAAGACAGAATTCATCAACAGGTGACCAAGGGGTCATGGTGCTCAACTGACATCAAAACCTTTAACATTAAGGTTAAGCATCATCTTGAAACATTTAGTCCTGCCTGGGCTTTAGTATTTGTGTTTACTATAAAAATGCTTGAAATAAAGCGTGCTTCCATGCATGTACTGATAGACTTTAACTCAGTGCCAGCTCTTATCACTAAAATAAGAGGGTCAGATAGAGGAAATTTAGTTATATGATTTGCCGCAAGATGGCGGTACGGATACTAAGTGCGATATGATTGATTTCCCTGACAGAAGCAACAATTAAGTCATAACTATTTCACGGACTGGGCCAGTCTAGGGAACATTACGCTCCTTATGCTGCGAATATAAACTTTAACTAAATTCATCCCAGATCTCTTTCATTTTAACCACTGTTTGTATAGCAAAGATCTCTGGGTTCCACCACCAGGGTGTGCACAGAGCAAAGAATTGTAATCAGACCAATGAGAGCATGGTATCACATTGTGCATCCAGCTTTAAATTTTAAAAATGTGACACACACTCTTGATGGTCGAAATACTTGGACCTGTGCCAGAACTAGGGTAATCAGACCAATGAGTGGGTGTTGCAATTTTTAAATTATAAAACATTTAATACTAACAAAATAATTTTACAAGAACATTAAGTATTTTATATTTAAAATGGTCAGTTTATTCCTAAGGTGGTAGGTTGTATATACGGAGAGGTAGAAAGGTCACTTGTTGCAAAAAGCCATTTGCAAAGCTCTGGCTTATCTGATTTGCTGCCAGATGACCATGTTCAATTTGTTTTGATTATTTTGGTGGGCCCCCACATTTTATAAACAAGATAATATTAACAAAACAACAAGCCTGTGTGTGGTGATATCCACGTTTTCTGGCCTATTTTTATAAAAGCTCCAAGGGATTACCTTTAGTTTCTAAAGGTCAGATGGGTGATTTGGCCCCTTTAACTAATTTAAAGAAAAATTTTAATAAAACCCTTGTGATGTATTTACGTGCTTGTCCAGTTAATTCACAAGCTTACAGCACAGTACATGCACCATTGTTTACAAACAGATATACAAATGGGCTGATTGCACATTCGCAGAAATTGAATGGTCATTAGTTATTGTTGGTGAGAGCATGTGAGGCAATGTCATCTTTTATCATTTGCAAAATTCTAAATCATCTAATTTGTCACCAATTGTCCTTGATTAATCTGTTTGATTATGACTGGTGGCCATTTAGTAAGCCCAACTAATTAACATGTGCACAGAATTGCCCATTGAGATAAGTCATTTTTTAGCTAATTTAAAAAAAAAAAAAAAAACATTAAAAGATCCTTTTTAAAAATACAAGTCAGATATATAGGCGTATCCTTCTTTGCGACCACTCCACAATTTTCTCCACTTTTCTTGGTCCCAAATATATGATCCAGGTATTGTAGGGATCCACTGTAGTTCCTAGCTTCATCAAGCAGAGACAATATCTCAGTATGCCTGGAGATAACAGTGTAACATGAAGACATGATTGGTACACACCAGGAGATACTGAAAGCCCGCCACCGCTGCCAATTTTTCGCCATAGCCGATTTTAAGATTCACCTGAGCAATTGAGTTTATAGGGAGGTGCTGCTGATATTTCATTAAGCCAAAGTCAGTGGATTTTGTGCAGCTCAGTTTGGCTTGAAAAAAAAATTAATCCAAAAGATAAATCTTTTTACAATAAAAAATGTCTGAAACAAATGTTCAGGTTTTGTTATTTTTCTTTTCTTGTAGCTGAGAGGAAATGTGTGATTACTGAGATATGATAATGTTGGCTTATGAAACCACCAGAATAGAAAATACTCAATATTTAATCACAAACTAATTAAATGTAAAATGGATACAATATGTCATACGGAATATAAATAACTTGTTTAGATCAAATGGATACTTTGTAATATTGTCAAATGAATAGGCTTTCAGGTCGCTTTAAGCCAGCTGACAGTTTGCAAGCTGAGTCGAGCCACGAATCTCAGCTTACTACTAAAGTCAGCCATCTTTGTCTCCAAGCCAGTCTCATCTGTGTGGCTTACTCAGCTCTGGGCTCTAGAGATACCCCATTAGATATTTTCATGTACAGTTTATTTTACTTAATACAACCCTAAATATGTTTATATTATATTATATTGCATTGTTGCTAAAATTTGCAACTTATGCTTGTCATGAATAATGAATCACAAATACTGTTTGTTGCCATCTTGGTTTATGATAATCATACAGGATGCCGCATTTATGTATTCTTTTGTGCCACTGCGCATGCCTTGTACAAGTTTAGTTTTACTTTGTATATGCTTTGAATCATAACTGGGGCTGGCCAAAATACAATCTGATAGTACTGGCTCTATAGAAAACCACATCTATTCCCCTGCTGGAAATACATGTATGTGGCAGGCAAAGTTGTGAGTTAAAGACAAACAAAACCTGGATAACAAATAAGATCAAGCAAAGAGCAAACGGAGAAAGGAATAACACCCTAATATAAAACATCCCCAGCTGCCTCTCTCTCTGCCAATTGACCAACCTTCCACAGCACTTATGCTCCGCCCCTTTGACCTGATTATGCTAATGACCCCCACAAATGCTCCTCCACAGAAGGCTTGCCATGCCTTTGGTTGCAAGAGCTGTTTATAAGACTACAGTGACATCACAATGGTCAACAGCGTAATAAGTTGCATTGACTGATGTCATCAGCTTGAAAGGCACTGTTTATATCTCTGTTCTTGTATGATGAATATATCATGTTTTGACATATTTTGGATTATTCGTCTCAAACAAATTAAGTGCAAGGTAAGACATAATTCACTCTGCAGTCGTTAGAACAAAAGCTCCAGCAACCTTTGGCCTAGAACTGTTATACCATCTTCTTTGTATACAAAATATCCTTGAAAAAAATGCTGACATGGTTACTGATAAAACTAAATGTGTTCTGTTTGTTAGAGTTGCCCAAATTATGCAACTGTTGCACTTGTCGGGTAATTTACCTTTTACATTTCTAACAGTGACTTGATTGGTTGCTGATTATTTACTGAACGAATATGTGATTAGCGTCACAAAGAGTTCATGGTTAGGTCAATTGGCAGTAACTACATAAGGCTAAAATATTTTTTTATATCCCAGACAATTTGGGACTTGTTTAAATTAGTATGATCTTACCCTGAAGTCTGGTAGGTGGTGGTGGAGCATACTCAACATTTTTCCCATCGTGTCTGAACCAATCACCCGTGGCTCTCATTTTCATTGCCACGCCCTCTGCCTCCGGCCTCGTACGAGGGTGAATTGTCGGCGAGTGAGGTCTACCAGGGGTAGCCATGATTGGCCCTGCAAATATATATTATGACTATTGTTTATGTACAGATAAATTTATATCCAATATACAACAGATAAATTTATATCCAATATACATACTCTCTGATATTTGTCAATTTTATGTCCATGGTGTGAGTACAACAGGTGATGTGGTGAAAAACTTTTCAGTGAAATGAACCAGAAGCATGAGATAATACGCATGTTATTGCAAATGCTTATATACCTTTAATCTATGATAGATTATCTATCAAATATAAAAAATGGTTCAGTCTCAATCAGTTTCAGTTAAACCATAGACCAAGTTGTCCCGATGATCCAAGTTTAATTTTAGTTGCAAACGAAACCACATATGGGCATGAAACATATTTATTGGTGTCAAAATGGTGTTATCTTGTGTCTTAAATCTTGTAAGGCAGTAAACAGGCAGTCAAAGAACATGCACCAGATCTGTTGCATGTACTGGTTGTAATATTAGATAACTGAGGAACTACATTAACCAATATTGGCCCTGCCATATATTGAGCCCAATATCCTTTCAGTGACAGTTCAAATAACATAAGTCCGGGACTACCCGAAACTCTGTTATCTTGTAACCAGAGTTACAAGTAACAAGTGTTTCCAATACTGCATGCCAGCATGACACTCTTCAGAGGTGCCCTGTTTAAACAAAATGTAAGAAAATTCTGGTTCTCAGTCCCTCCAGTCAGCGAGTCTCCAAGATTGGGCTCCGAGTTCCTAGATTACGATGTTCTTCCCTGTCCCTAATAAATTCCCTGATATGCCTCTGGTAAAACACTCAATTGATTAAAAATGAGGTTCTGATTTTAATTTTTGTTAATAATGAAAAATAAAACATAATTTCTGGTGCCAATATCATTTAATCCTGTGTATTGCTGTTACAGGCCTCAAATTTCATTTTTGAAAATAACAAGCTACTGCTGCCTGTCAAAATTGAACTTGACAGGCAACAAAGAAATTTGACAGGCAGTTTTATTTTTTTTCATTTGTTTGCATAATTTTATTTAGAATAAAGTCTATATAAGGAAAAAAACATATCCAAGTATGTTTAATTCATCGTGACAACAGTGGGTTAAATGGAGACACGGACGGGGGCTAGGAAATGGGAAATTTTTACCTGGTCATAATTTTATAGCAGGCCTAATTTGGACGATGACAGACCTTATGATAGATATATTTATGGTGTTCCCAGTATTTATTTATATACTATATATGTTAAACACGAGGTATGTGGGTTTTTAAAACTGAACACAGCATGGATACGATGTGGTTTCCCACGAAACTGTATTACCAATATCCTTATACAGCAGACCAATCGGATAACACGTAACATAATGTAGACGTGTAGCCCACACTGCGGTACCCGCTAAGCTTAGGTATGATTGGCTGATAATAGCCGGCCATTAAAGATCATTTTTCTGATTGGCCTACGGGTAGCCATTTTTTATCTGAAATGTTCCTGTAATTTTCACCAAGTAGATCCGAATGTGGCTAGCTTAGCGCCACCGTGTGTCACAGTAAGAGACTATCGGCTCATTTGCTGGTTTCCCAGGCCAGTTTTCTCATAAACGGGAAACCAGTAATACTAAGTTTTTTTCTTTTAATGAAAAAGCATATAGAGTGGCTGCGATTGTGATAGTGTACAGACAAGAAGGACGCAGTGAGGAATTTTTTTGACCGGCAGCACGCTGCCAGTCAGGATCATGGCTGACGGCAGCCAGCCAATTTTAACCAGCATTTGCCGGTTGCCGGTCATCAAATTCGAGGCCTGCTGTTAGGCAGTAAACAGACAGTCAATGAAGATGCAATGGATCTGTTGCATATATTGTGCCTTATTTGTAGAAAAACACTATGAATATTGGACTCCATATATGGCTGGGCCTAATAGAATTGAGTCTGAATAGACTAGGCTAGAACTGTTTTATTTATACAAGGAATAGGTTCACACTGCAGTAAGAAGTGGAAAGTCAGCCATGGTATCTACAAGATGTGCATTATAATTATAATTTATAATTACAAATAAGTGGTTTATATGTAAAGACTTCTCATTTTACATTTATCACAAAAAAAAACATGTGGACAAAGGGTCATTGGACCACAGGTGCTTGAATCCCTATTCATAAGGCCAGACTTTTTTAATTCTTTGGTTTACGAACATGTTTGACAAAAGTGATAGGTAGGAGGTAGGAAAAAAAAAAAAAAAAATGGAACAAACCTGGATACTGGTGTTCGTGAATCCTGTTTTGTACAGTTGGGTTGTAAAATTCATTTTTAAAAAGGCACTTTATAAACCTATATAAAATATATAAAATAATATATAAAAATTAAAATATTATCATCATCCTCTTGAGTTTTCCACATGAATCATGCGTGTGCCATGTTATTTCAAGCCATTCAAATGTCATCGAAGGTAAAATAATGACAAATCATAGGTTTAAACAGTATAACTTATATATGATTTCATACACACCTGAAATAAAACTTTAGTCACTGTCCCTGCCGAGTGAACTGCCTATTTTATAAAGTTTTACAAATTAAAGACCAGTCAAATACTTATACAAATACAAAATAATATATTTTTGTCAGATATGCAAGGAGAAAACTGAATATTCACTGCTAGCATGATAGACTGAAGTTTTATTTTTCAGTCGTAAATGACAATATCAATGAGCAACTTGCAGCTATTTGCCTATTGTTTATCAAATGTCAACAACATGGAACTCGAGTTGTTTGAGTCATAACTATGACCTTTCCTTTTTGGTGTTGCGCATGTTTGATAGTCCTTTGATTATACAACTGCTAATAAAGTGAGGTTTCCATTGGAGATCACATTGAATGATTATACAACAACTGCTAATAAAGTGAGGTTTCCATTGGAGATCACATTGAATGATTATACAACAACTGCTAATAAAGTGAGGTTTCCATTGGAGATCACATTGAATGATTATACAACAACTGCTAATAAAGTGAGGTTTCCATTGGAGATCACATTGAATAATTCAACTATTTTAAAAGTTTAAAAAGTATATATAATCTTTTAATATTTATTAATAAAGTCTTAAAGATCTGCATTTCTTACCACGGCCGTGACAGTACGTACCGTACTCGGTTTAATATGCCGTCACTTGGCCACTGTCAGTCAGGTACTGCTTTTCGGCATCCATACACATTAAAGCTTCCAGCTTGGAACAATTAAATGAATCCTTTCAAAGTTTCTGAATTTTAAATGGCTTTGATTTTAGCTTGCTTTTGTTTTGACTATAAAAAATACCCGCAAAGCCTATACGCTTCAACCAGCGCCACTAAGACTACAGGTAGTTGGAAATCCTGCAGAAACCCTGAGAATTCCTGGAGTTTTCAAAGAATACATGACGACCTCCTGCAGTACATTTAATTTCATCTGTTCAGTAATTTTCTTTTAAGCGTTAAGTTTAAAGTTTTGACAAGTAATAATATTTTTTAAGAGTAAACTTGTGAAACTTAGCCAATTTGCAGTAGTAAATAGCATCTGACTTTGAATGCAATAATTAGTCTTAAGAAGTAAATTTGTTTGTATATCCAGCAAGTTATTAACGGTGGCAAGCTGGTAAAGCTGGTAATTTTCTTTTCTCATTCACATCTATCTAAAACAAATATGTTTAACGAGGTAAATATGACATAAACGCTGCTTTGGAAATGCAACTGTAGTGCAGAAAAAGAACTTTGAAAACTCTCCAAGAATTCTCATTTTCCCTGCTGAATCTTTTGACTACTTGATGGCCAATCAATTGCATTTATGGCCCAAGGATACCCTACTGTGATTGGCTTAACCCCGCCATCTGTCATTACGAAAGTGACCTTATTAGCCAATCATAAGAGTTCTAATGTTTGATCTAATACACACGGTCAATAAACATATCATTTGTCCAGAGAGCTTAGATGACTAAGCTCTCTGATTTGTCAACAACCATGTTGGATACGGCGACGCAATATAAAAGGAAAAAAAAGTCAAAATGCCAATTTTATTTTTTTTTCTGAAATGAGGAAATCGGAGGTCGGCAGGTTTGTAAACCGAAAAATTAAAAAAGTCTGGCCTAATGAAGCCTTCATATGTCCAATGTTCTTTGAGATACTACGACAAAATCAGGTCAAACGACCAAATAATAAAACGGTAATACCTTGTTGTGGATCCACAAATGATCACAGTTGTGGGAATGGCCTGTACAGTTAGACCTCGTAATGGTTAACTGGTAGACACTGGTAGAAGGCACCAAAAAAACTCTTAAAACTACTAAATATACACACCAAAATGCATTTGTTAGTGTCCTTGGTAGTAAATGGGTCTTTCTGGCAACTTTACCATGTTCTTACCTTAATATATTAATGAAACATTATCCTAACAATCCTCGTAAGCCCGTGGTGATTTAAAAATAACAATATACAGGAATTTGTAATGAGCGGACGTTGATCGACTGGTACCCTGCACTGACATCTATTATCATCCGCTTTTTCCAGTTCAAACAGCAATAAGATCAGAGTGGGTTCCCAGTCTAAATCCCATTGCAAAGGACTGTGAGTCACTTCATGTAATCATGGCGGCTTGTTCTCTCTTTGTAAACACATCAGCTCTTGGCAAAATTATGGAGAAGTAGGGCCATTAAGCATTACTTTGTTGCCACTACTTTGCAGATGTTTCATAAAACATCCAAAGACAAAAAAAATTTTATGTTGACACCGCTTGAAATGTCAATTATAGGATTACAAAGGGGTCTCCTATTTGGAACCTTACAAAGCATTTTCCTGAGGGTCGATCCCAAGACATTGTTGATGGAGAGGAGCAGAGTGGATCGGAATCACAGGTCTTGAGACGAGACATTAGGTAATACCATGTGATCACTTGTAATATGACAAGGTAGGCCACTCAGCAAAAAACATTTTGTGCAATAATCAGCAAGTTACGTACTTGACCCACTTAAACTCGCTTTATCTTCCTTTCATGTGAAATCCATACGATCGTTCAATACTAAGGGAGTTACAGAATCGATTCCATCCAATTTCAATTGTTTTCATCCATCAATACAAGCTACCTGGATAACCTTTTGTGGTGATATCTGAATTTCGACGTCCCAGTCTTTGTTGACAGGTAACTGATGCGCAGTGGCATGACCTTACATGACCCATCTGGAATGGCCACTGTCGAAAGATTTTGATCGAGTTGCCTACCTTGTCATATTACAAGTGATAACATGGATGGCATAACCGTTTTATTATTGGGTCGTTTGACCTGATTTTGTCGTAGTATCTCTAAGGGCATTGGAGATTTGAAGACTACATTATAAATAGGAATTCAAGCGCCTGTGATGGGAGTGGGACGGTTCATACTCCATATACAGAATCAGTGGATATAATATACTGATCAAAGATTAAGTGATTATAATTATATTTGACTAATGACGGGTTGGCAAATGCGAGCTAAAGTGTTAGTGTTACCGTGTGCTCTGAGATCGTTACATGCACTTGGATTTTTATAAAATCTCCTTGACTGATTGTTTACTCGTGGTACATTACCGGTCACGTTATGTCGTCTGGCCGTAGATGGAATTTGTAAACAATGTGAGTACTCGAACCCCCACCTGCCGTGATGTTAGGAATGTTGTCGTGTTGTTATAGCAATGCGCATGCGCACCGTGAATCTATAAACGACGAAATATTTATCGTTCGATATTCTGCATTCACCAGTACACCGGATCGTCCATACGGGATAATCCACTTTTCCTGTGTATTATTGTTCTTTACCTTAAACGTAGTTTAGGAAGGTAGTTTAGGATACCTATCGACCACAGGATGGCATTAAAATGCACATTTAGATTTCAAAATTGAATAATATATACATGTACTCAACAAAAGTATTTATATGCGTAGGCCTAATTGGTATAGAAAATGTCAATTTTTCGTTTTCTTGATTAGATTTATTTACAAAGATCGGTGATTTCCCTAAACGTGACCTATGCATTATCTTTAAATATATTTAATTTCGTCTTTCAATTTTTCGATGTTAAAATTTGTACAATATTTTATATGAAATTCTCCGACATTTTCTCTTTTAGATGAATCTAAATGTGGACTGCCTTTTGGCTAAGTGTTTACGAGAGATGCATATTATGAGAACTCCTGCCATGCTTTTTGGCCATTCCCATGACTTCGTTAATTAGCGGAGATGAGATGCAAAGAAGCGCAGGCGACTCTCATCAGCACTGAAACAGAACAAGAGATGCTGCACCTCAAACGCGTCATACACTCACCCCAAAGCGCCAGGTAAATTCAGGTGGTACTACGTACCTAGACATCTAAATATCAATGATGTCACATAACTTTAAAGAAAAAAATATAGGAAAAAAGTACGTAATACTTGCAATAATATGTGTTTTATTTTAACTGATCTGGATGCAACACAAACTTAGTATCACCAATTCGCCTTGTTTACTTGCTGTTTACTTGCTGCAGCCTTCAGGGTGTGAGTAAACATATTCCATGAATATCTGTTAACCATAAGAAGACTTACAAGGCTAACCCTGAGTTTCGGTTGATTAACCACGCGCATCAAGTTCCAAACAGAGAAAAGTTTAGAAAAACCAACTGGAAGCTTGACAAATCTTGTTTTTTTTTTAAGTTAGGGGTACCGCCACCAGGCGGCATGCTCGCTAGTCGTATTCACTGATCACATACAGTGCACATTCAGTTCCACCTGTGTGCAGGGATAAGCAAACGGGTTAAGAATGAAAAAGTGGTAAACACTTTGAAATTTCAAGAAAAAATCACTACCTTGCAGGTTTATATGATATACCTTATTTATGTTTTCTTTTGCGTTTATATTGGATTCCTTCTTGAAGATAACCTTGCATTCTTTACTGATACCATTGAATTGTTTGACTGTGTTGGGGAATTTGAAAGCATGAGAACACATTGCGAGAGTAAAGCACAAAGGATTTAAATATCAAGAAGCTGCCGCGTGAAGAGTTTATAGAGTTACTATTTTTTTCGTATAATGACACCTCTGAAAAAGCAATCTTTACATTGTTAGATTGAACAAATAGTGGTATCACGATAGGTAAAACACAGGAGAGATTTTCCAGTAATACGGATATAGTTCCCGCTATGTGTCATTAACGGCTTCACTGACCAATTATTATTAACAGAGGAATCTACCACCCTGGAGTGAAACGAACGCTTTCACATGAGTTATCTTTGAAGACTATCTTTGAATTAAGACCATTTTTGGCCGGTCCCATGGGTGGTACTGTTACACAGGTTCCACTGCATATACCGTTTTATGAAATCAAAACACGTTTTAAAATGACTTAAAAAAGCTAGCTTTCTACAACTGCATCTCATATATTTGGTATGACAAAGCTCGCTTGCACAAAAGACTTATTCAGGGGAGACTTGTGGTACATAAAATATCTTGTGTGTGACTCAAAATAATTGAAATTCATATAAAAAGTATGCTTATAAATATGTGTGAGTGATTAATATGTCAAATCAACGTGCAGATTTATTTCTTTGAGATACTGCGCATATTGCGTTGTTTTATTTCATTGTTTTATATTACGTTCTTAATGTCCTCGGCTTTTTTTTTCTGACTTTCAGATGGTGGCAGTGGTGGAATCCGGGATTGTCTAGTAGCATAATGCAGCACCCAGTACACGTGTGTGAACAGAAGCAGGGATGATCATGAAATCGAAAACGTGACATCGAACTTGCAAGTCAGATATTCTTCCCGCCAATAAACCAAGTATCAATTTTACGACCAGAAGAGTATATTCTACTCATAGCTTCAGGTTCACTAAAGGGTCCATACGATGCGAGAGGTGCACCCTTGCCTGGTTGTATGACGTCACTGTCAATGGAACTGAAAATTTATTTCCTTCTACTCAAGCGGACATATTTCATTTGAAAGTGTCCACTGCAGTGGCACGCCTGTTTAATTGATTGGTGTCAGAGAAATGCACCATGACTTCACAATACCTGTATCCAATATAGAAGAAGTTAAATGTAATCTATGAATCGCTCAACATTGCAGTAAATATCCGTATCTTGTCGGGACATGAGTTTTAAAGTCAGCTGAGTTACGTCCATCAGTACATGTAATCACATTTTATTATAGGCATTTTAGTAGCAGACATAAATACTTAAGCCCAGACAGGGGTTCACATTAAGGATGGCCCGCATGACGGAGGCCTACATTCCATAGAATGCATATTTCTAGTATCAAATGTAGTGTGTACTATGTACTAGCAATTGCATATTTGTATTTTGTTTATCATACAAACATAATTGACACATTTAAATATGATCAAAGAAATATGGAATTTATTTGTACAAAGTGAGTACATAAGGAAATAACTCAATCAGAAAACCGTCTCATTATTCTCTTAAGCACTTTGTTAAAGAGTGGTTGACAGTTTCCTCAAGACAACTGCGTATATTTTGTAAAGAAAACAACCCAATATATGTTGGTCATCCATGCATATACATGTCTATATATGTGTTTTTTTACATTGCCCCATCATCATTTTAAAAGTAATGGGCAATCCTCTCATAAATTGCTCCATTTGCGTCATACCACTCGTAAGTTTCTGTTGATAAAGCGATAATGTGTTCTTGAAATTGGTAGTTGCTTGGTTTGCCGAACGTCCAGCAGTACTATACCAAAAACTTGTGCTGACAGAGCGACCTTGCATAAAACTGACAGAAATGATACAGTGTGTCTTATAAAGTGAGCGGCATACCAAAATCTCATATTCTAAATTGTCTAATCATCATTAGAGTCTCAGCAGATATAAGCCTTAACAACATCCCCAATCACCAATATGATGACAATAGTGGTGTAAGATGCCGTATGTGTGTACAACTGGTCACTAAAACGACGTGTCTCGGGTAACCATCACACTGATGGACGATTAAGGTAAACATATAATCCACATCATAAGTGAGAAATGGTTCAATGTTCAAAAGTGCATTTATTCATGCAAATCACTCTAGCAATTCATCTTGATACATTCGTATACATATATTTCATGGTGACCCTTGTAGGTTTTCACGAGAGAGAGAGAGAGAGAGAGAGAGAGAGAGAGAGAGAGAGAGAGAGAGAGTCCATCAGCCACTATAGTGTCGACTGGAACCGTCTTAAGGAGTTATTATGATAGTAATTTTTGCCAAGAAATGTAGGACTTCAGGGTTTTCCAGCCGAAGGAAATATGGAGAGCCAGGGACGATTTGTTCAAAATATCAGAGAGCCACATGGAGTTTTAGAGCATCCACACTGGTGTGATTCTAGGTGCAAATGTTGGAGGGCTATGTAACTCCAATGTTAAGAGAACAAATCTACTCTTGTCGTCATTTTAGTGTCATTATATGGTTAAAATGAAATGAAAATGAATTCGGGTTTAGTTGTCAGTGCAGGTATTGACTATATTGTTCGAGGAAGTCGCCAATGGCCAGTGACTGTTTAGAGATTCGGCTGAATTCCTCTCGGTTCTACAGCTAGAAATTAACCTATCCGATCGGTCACTCGGACGTGTACACATCAAACAGAGCGGGTAATAGAAATTTCGAGCATCACAGATGCTTATATATAATAAGATGCTCTAATATAATATGATAAAAGAAAAACTGGTTTGAGATAAAATGTCATATAGTACAGTGGCGGATTCAGAAAGCCCCCCCCCCCCCTATTCACCCCTTGAGCTCCCATTTTATCTCATTCTCTTCCCAGTTATTCGTAATTAATTTTCATGTTCTAGGTACTTTTTTTATTCTTCTGCAATACAAGTCATCAAAGGTTTTTAATTCCTAAGTTGAGGGCAAAAAGAACAGCTCTGTGCTCAAGATAGCATCCAAATATTTCTATACGGAGGGAGGGCGTCTTTCGATTATTCCACTCTTTAGGTCATAACAGAGAAGAACATTTTTTTCATCGGTGTAAAATATATTACTAAGTAATAAAAATGATAATATATATATATATATATATATATATATATATATATATATATATATATTGTTACGGGGTGACATTAAAGCGGACCGAACTGCCTCGCTGGTGAAGCTTGCTTTGCTAGTGAAGCGGTTTGTGCGCTGGACTTGTGCGCCACCAACATGGGTTCGACACCCGAATCGGCCCAATGTTTTCAATTGAGCAAGTTGTCTTTGTAACAATATGTATATTTATACCATGCATCAACCGCTAACCTAGTATATAAGCAGCCCCTGTACTCGAATTTCTGGATCCGCCACTGATATGGCCCGATGCTTTCTGGTAAGTTTTATTAAAGAATAGGTATATGAATAAAGTGACATACACGAAACTCCACCGATGCCATGCTTTCATGTGATTCCTGACTCCAGAGATACAACTGATCAAACTAAGATTATGCTGAGCATTATTCCTCTGGTTGGCATCGTTGGCCAAGATTAACTTTTAATTCTCTATTTGACGGAAGAGAAATGACTTAACTGGGACATTTTCATATTTCAAAATATTACAACCCTATTAACTCACTTTTATTGATTATGGACAATATGCTTTGGTAAGACTGCTCTGTCTGGGTGCACGGTAGAAATGCCTGTTGATTATCCAAGTTGGGCTCTGTAAAAGTCTCTTTCTTTCTTATAGGCATTAGTTATTTAAACACCAATTATTTCTACCTCTCAACACATTTCAACGCATTACATTCCAAACAGGGTCACCTAGGAAGAAGAAGAAAAAAAAAAACACACAGAAGCCACGTGGCCGCAACATACAAAATCTTGTTCTAAGGTAAATACCCTCTGACTAATTATCCATAAATTATATACAAATGTGATTTCTGAGGCTACCAAAGTAGCCTGACTATTTCTTATTATCTTAAGATGCTCTCATTTAACAGGACCTAACCTGATAATACATGTATGTCAGCTGCCATGGTAACGGGTTAAACCCATCTCCAGATCAATGACAAACAAGCAGATTCTGATAAAGAAAACGTGATTTCAATCACTTCCAAAAGAGGAGCAGTTCAATGACTGCCCAGAGGCTGTATGGTTTACCCGTATCTTGTAAGTATTTATTTAAGTATATAACTAATAAATGACTATTTTAATTTTAACATTTTCATTGGAATTCCGCCATGGTAACATTCCCGACTCATCAGTAGATCAATGGCAAACAAACAGATTCTGATAGCTGAAGTTCCTGGCTAACTAGAAAATGTGGTATAATTACTACCTAAAGTGGGGGGGGGGGGGGCAGAGGCTATATGTTCTTCCCCTATTATGCAAGTCTTACCCGTGTATCTTTATTTTCTGCTATTACGTTATCTTAGCAACGGCAATAATTTTGCAATATGATAATAAGATATAGTTAGGGAAACGTAGTTAATAACATTTAATAATGTTGTGTTTATCTTTATTACTAGTTGTTGATCAGTAAAGTGGTTTTTATGTATCAAGTAATTAAACTTACTGTACTACGGTTTGTCATTATTGGCTGACTGAACATTCTAGAAGTCTAGAAGCTTCTTAGAGGCTTAGCTGGTAATTTCCGTGTAGAAAAGTTTGAAGAACATTCGTAGACTAGACTTTTGCGAATTTTTTTTTTTTTTTTTTTTTGCGAAGCAGGTATTATAGAGGCCGGCTCTAAGGCCGAGGGGGAGAGTCAGTCGAGAAGTCTTTGAAGCCAGACGTGTTGTGAGTTGTAGATTGGCACCGAGTGAGATGTGTTGTCAAATTCCGCCAGAAGACGGTTATTGGTCCTCGAGTCTGTTTAGCCGAGCAGGGCGTAGAAATATTTTGTGTGTCAAAGAAATGAATTTGGAGCCAGTTAACAGCGGGCGAAAGCCAACGAACTGTTAAAGAACAGCATTGTGAGACTGGAGCCAGTATACGGCGGTTTAAAGCAAATTGTTAGATGTAAGCGGAATAATCCTGTTCTGTTCATCCCTAGACAAGTGTGATTATTTTTAGCTCAGCTGACTATAAGTCATCTGAGCTATAGTCGTGGTCCTTTGTCCGTCGTCCGTCCGTCCGTCCGGCCGTCCGGCCGTCCGTCCGTTAACAGGGCACGTTTTAAAACCGTTAAACCTACGAATCCTAAACTTTGCATACCATTAGATGTCCCCAAAATCTCCTACCATGCCGAAATTTGGGTCATTAGGACTTCGTTCCTTCGAGATATTAGGGAAAAACCTCTGTTTTCCATAAAAAAAGCCATTGTTACACTTCAAGGCTGCCTAATATCAAAACCACTGATCTCTTTTTGATCATATTAAGTATTCATATTTTTCCATACATTTTCTATGAACAAACCAAAAATAAGGTCAGTATTGGGTATTATTTTGAAGTTATGGGCCCAAATATAATGCAATTTTTAAAAAATCAGGAAATATATTTACTCACCTAACATGAGAATTGCTGAAGCTAGAGACTTTTTTTCAGGAATATAACTTTATTTAATTAAGATTCAATTGTTTACCCAAAATTAGATCTGAATTTTGCAAATTTGTCAAGTTATAAGCATAAATAAAAATTCAATACCTTAAATTTTGTCCAACTATGGCAATGGCACGTTTTTTCCCTGTAAGCACCCTTTATTGTATCCGCCAAAACGAAGTTTTGCGGATACTATGTTTTTGACCGGGTTCCGCCGCCGCCGCCGCCGCCGCCGCCGCGTTCGTTTCCGGAGAACTCCTCTGAGACCACTGGACAGATTTTTCTGAAACTTACACAAATTATCGGGTCACATGTGAACTGGTGCCTAACCAAGTGACCTTGACCTCTGACCTTTCGTCTCTGCCCAGCGTCCGTTTGTGCGTCTGTTTCCACACATAAACCCATATATCTCGGGAACCGTTTGACCGATCCGGAAAAAATTTTTACACAAATGTAGCCCTGGGATAGCTTTATAACATACACAACAAAAGGTGGCGCCACCTGCAACCATGTTTGCACAGTGTCCATCTGTTCATCTGCCTGGGGTTAAAATCACTCATATCTCTGCAGTGGTTTGACTTATTCACCTAAAATTCGGCATGCATATACATCCTAGATACTGTGGTTGCCTTTTTGTTAGCGAGGGTTTTAATTTCGCGATATTCGCGAATGGGAAATAATCGCGAAAATGAAACCCTCGGGAATAATCGGCCAATTGAGAATGTTCTTCTTATTTAGTGAAATCAATACTTGTATGGTAATAGGTTAGAACAGAGAGAATTTTTTAATAAATAACATCCTTGCAGGTATAGGGAAATTTAAACCTTAAATTTGAACTAAACCACCTATGCTGTGTGTACTGGCCCATCATTATATAAGAAAATGTCACCAACCTATGACCTATTCTCAATTTATAAAACACAAAGGTATATGGTTTTGCCAAATATTTGATATACTAGTAGGTTCTTGTGAGATCGCGAAAATGAAACCCTCGCAAAACATTAAAAATGGAAAAATCGCGAAATTTCAGCCTCGCGAATATGAAGCCAACCACAGTAGCTTTCTCGATTTTGTGACAGGTGGCGCCACCTACATTCACGTTAACGCTCCACACATAATCCCATATATCTCGGGAACCGTTTGACCGATCCGGAAAATTTTTTTACACAAATGTAGCCCTGGGATAGCTTTATTACATACACAACAAAAGGTGGCGCCACCTGCAACCATGTTTGCACAGTGTCCATTTGTTCATCTGCCTGGGGTTAAAATCACTCATATCTCTGCAGCGGTTTGACTAATTCACCTTAAAATCAGCATGCATATACATCCTAGATAGCTTTCTTGATTTAATGACAGGTGGCGCCACCTACATTCACGTTAAAACTCCACACCTAAATCCATATATCTCAGGAACCGTTTGACCGATCCGGAAAATTTTTTTACCCAAATGTAGCCCTGGGATAGCTTTATAACATACACAACAAAAGGTGGCGCCACCTGCAACCATGTTTGCACAGTGTCCATTTGTTAATCTGCCTTGGGTTAAAATCACTCATATCTCTGCAGTGGTTTGACTAATTCACCTAAAATTCGGCATGTGTATACATCCTAGATAGCTTTCTTGATTTTATGACAGGTGGCGCCACCTACATTCACGTTTATGCTGCAGGCATCCAAGCTCATATCTTGGGAACCGTTTGACCAATCAGGAAAAAACTTTACACAAATGTAGCCCTTGGATAGCTTTATAACAAGAACAAAAATGGTGGCGCCACCTGCAGCCATTTTTGCACAGCGTCCATCTGTTTGTCTGCTGTGGGATAAAATTACTCATATCTCTGCAGTGGTTTGACTTTTCCACATGAAATTTTGCATGTGTATATATCTTGGATAGTTTCTCGTTCAAATAACAGGTGGCGCCACCTACAATCATGTTTATGTGGCAGAGATCCATTCTAATATTTAACACATGTAACTCTATATCCCCTTGCCACTCAATCAATGCCTCACTTCACCCGTCCTTCTCTGATTTTGGCGGATCCACGTAGTCGCTTGTCGACTACCCGTATTCTAGTTTAATTTTCTCAACATATATACATAAGGATTTAATCTTTTAAAATCTGAAATTTCAAAGGAATTGATTGAAAAGAGTAGCTTTAATTCAAGTTTCCATACACCATGTCAAGTGTTGTTTACATCTAGCCCACCTGGTAGTACAGCCTTCACTTGCATTATGTAACTGACCCCAGGCAGCTTGGCTTGGCTCAGCTTGGCCACTACTAGCAGGCTTCCCCTCTTTCCTGCCCCCCCCCCCCCCCACGATGGTGCATTAACTAGATGAATGTTATAATTTTCTGTATTTCATTTTATTCTTGGCTATGCTACATTTTAGATTTTGTATTGTACCACCAGGGTTACAATGATTAAAGTGCACATAAAATTGTGTCCACAAAGTGGTGTCTTGGTATGAAAGTGTGGATGTTCATCAGATAAGTAATTCCTTACTTCAGAAGAGTAAAAACTTCACCAGGTGTGAAATTGACTATTAATTCCAGTAGTAAAATATAGCTGAGATAGTAATTAGCACAATGATATTGTTTGTCCCTCATTCAACCAACAGTGTGTAAACTTTATATGAAAAGATGTTTTTATTTTATCAAATTTACTGAATCTTTTCTTTCATTTCAGTGAATAAAATTAAGCATGTACTGAAAACTCCAATGTGCATAACTTTTTAATAGTGATTCAAGGAATAATCTTGTAGATGCCATATTGTGGCATTATTTTCTTTTAAATACAGTTTAAACATTTGTGATTTAAAAATAATTAAATATATGTGTATGCATAATATGACCCAATATGAGCTACACTCTGGATATATAATGATTGCAACTTAGAATTCTAATATTTTAACTTATATTTTCAGTTTTTTATTACAAATTTATAAAACATGTAAATAAAAAAAATTAATCTGATAAAAACTATTAATGGAAAAAGTGGATATGCTATAAAAAAGGCTTATATATAAACTTAAATGCAAATTATTCTATTGAAAGTGAAATAAAGGTATCAGTCCATTCTGTCCACTTGCCTGTCCATCTGTAAATTTTTCATATGCATCACAGTATCTCAAAACTGTTACTGTTTTTCTTTATGACAGTCTTATCAGAGTATTAGTTTGTAATCATATATTTAGAACTTAACTATAACCAAGTAGGAGGGCCCCTTTCCTCTTAGCTTCTTATATTCTTATATAAATGAAAAACATTACAATAGAATATTTTGCATTTGCAAACATTTCAAACTTCAGCTGAGCGCCGAGACCCATGGGTCCCTTATTTACTTTTGCCTGAAAG
Source organism: Sipunculus nudus (assembly GCA_026874595.1). Taxonomy (NCBI): domain Eukaryota; kingdom Metazoa; phylum Annelida; class Sipuncula; order Golfingiida; family Sipunculidae; genus Sipunculus; species Sipunculus nudus. Next base: position 16,202,820 of record CM049321.1, read on the forward strand.
TTCCCGGTACATATATGTCCGCTGCTTGTGTAGTGTGACAGCAGTATGCGAGTGACGAGAGTCAAAAGTAGAAAAAATGTGATTTATTTGTGATTTAACAAAATAAAACATTTCCGTAACGGTTACGATTTGTGCCCTATTAACGGTAGGGAAAAGGCTTGAAAAATAGAAAAAGCACAGGTGGCCCTTATTCTCCAGGAACTGAAAAAAAACTAGTCATTATATATATTCAAGGCAAGATGCATGGCATTCCACATCATTTTTATTGGGAGACAGGAGATTTTGTATTATTTTTTTTTAGTTATTCTGGGGTGCCCTTTAACTCGGAAAATTAAGAAGGCGGTGACCTAAATTCAGGTTTCCAAGGGGATGTTTCAGGGACCTCCCTGGATGTTTAGTAAGAGATTTCTAGGTCTGACGATTACGATGTGTGCCCTGTTTACGGACGGACAGGTGGATGGACAGTCAGACGGACGGACGGACAAGGAGAGATCACCTAATAGCTTTGATGACTTTCGGTCAGCTGAGCTAAAAATTACCGCAAAGGGCATCAATTAAGGTTACAGGCTTCTTTTACGCCGCTAAATGCAGAATGGACAGAAGTTTTGTGGACCACTTCTGGTAACATGCCAAAGAGTAGAAAATGTTATATTATATATATATATATATATATATATATATATATATATATATATTTATATGCAATCATAATAAAGGAAATGGTTGTTTCCTTCTGACACATGCATTGCAGGGGAGCAATTTCAATTTCCAATGTTGACGGGGACTTTAACACTTCTCCTTCTCATCCACATATAGGCCCATGTAATGTGTTAAACCACGTTTACCGCACTCTCCCATTATCTCGTTTTTATTTTATGTAAAGTAACCAAAAAAAATAATTATAACATTTTTCATAAGTATGTTGCTATGGTTATATGCCAGAACCAATAGCAGATTAATGGCAATCAAACACATTCTGAGAGCTGAGGTTCACTAGAAAATGTGGTAACAATTCCTGACGAAAGGGGAAGGGGGGTGGAGAGGTCAATGCTGCCAAAGAAACTATAGGGTTTACACCTATTTTGAAAGGCTGTCATGCCTTTGATGATTTTCTGATATTACATTGCCATAGCAACGGCCATGAGTTTGCATGATTTGGCATTAAATAACCTAGATTTCGCTTGTCCTTCTACATGCAGCTTCAAATAGGTATACTTTTACACGTACATAATGTTAATATTTTATTTAGCAACAAATATATGACTTTATTTCAACTATTTCATTGTTATGTTGTCATGGTTACGGGTCACATGATAACAACCACCACCGGATCAATGGCAAACAAGAGGATTCTGATAACGAGGTTCCTGGTAGCTGGAAAATGCTATTACAATTACTCTCTCATGTTGGTGTCCATGTTGGCCTATTTTCTTCCATTACGTTGTCATAGCGACGGTCATTGTTCTTGACATGGCAGCTTCAAATATGTTTACCTGGACAAGTGAATTATAATATTATTATGATTTGTTTTAAATTTTTAAAATTTACTTGACTATGTAGTCGTGATAACGGGCCACATGGCCACACCCACCATTAGATTATTGACAAAAAAGCAGATTCCAAAGGCTGTCCTTCCTGGCTAACTAGGAAACGTGGTTTCAATTAGAGTCTAAAAGGTCAGGGATCCATGCTGGCCCAGAGTCTATATAGACTACCCCTATTTTGTAGGTCTATCATATCTATGGTGACCATTTCTATGTTGCCATAGCAACGGCTTTGACTTTTGCATGTAGTTGACCTTAAATGAACCAAATCATGTTGTTCATGATTCACCCAAATATAAGAATATATACATGGACACATGGATTTTACTTTGTTGTTGGTACAAATGTTTGATGAACCAAGTCTTAATTTAAATTTACTGGGCAGCTTTAAATACACATTTCTACTAACTTGGATTGTGTTTTTAACTTTGGTGTTTAGTTAGAATATGTGTATTTTCTGAAATTCCTTATTTTTTCGAAAGCGTTGCCATGGCAATGCCTTTAGCGCTCACACCCGCCATCAGTTAATCGGCAAACATACAGAATTTGATAGCTGACCACCCATGCTTACAGGGAAAATGGTGAATACATGCTCGAATGGCGGGGGGGGGGGGGGGTCGACAACAATTACAAACAGACGGTTGTCCTGTTGCCATATCATAAGAATAACATCTAATTATTTTTAACCTTCGAGGTTTCCTGACTTTACATAAAAGAGTTTAGGAATAATGCGGAAATCAATACCAATTATAAAGAAAAATGGTGAATTTCCGGGGAAATCGAAATTTCACCAGTGGGCCTAAGCAGCGGTTACGCTATGTTCAACTATTCGTTAAAATACCCGCAACATTAAAAACCAAGGTTGCCGGTCAGGTTTGGCCACCAGGCGGTGCTGTCTCTGTTGAATTCCCCCTGCGTAATATTTAACCAATCACATTGCAGGTATCACCAGCACAATCGGATGTTCTTCGAGGTACCGGTCACTTTGCATTGCGGTGGAAAGTGCTTGGTAGCACAGACATTTTCCACCCCCGTTGGAATACACACGATGCAATCGTCAACTTTCAACACAGTCTCTATACTGACTTGCTTGTGTTGCCTTAGGTCAGTTATCCCCCGCTGTCTGCATATTTCTCTTGCAGTGCTACAAGAGCTTGCCACGGGCCCAGCCATGTTTGTTTACACACTAAGCCAATCAGATTTCTTCTACCAGTTCTGCAGTTTGTTTAAACGAAGAGCCAATTAAATTTTAGTTTATCCAGCGCAAACTTACTTGATGTTTGACACCTTGCCAAATCTGAAGAATCCTATTTTTTCTCACAGCGTGTGAGTGGAAGGTCACCAGGAGGTCACACGCTGTGTTCAGAGCGGACAGTGAGCCTATAAGAAATATAATGCTTGTCTTGGCATCTCTCGGGTTCGAACTAGGGATGTCTTCACCACAATGCTACGTCCACTCCTGTACGACGGAACCCGTTCTTTTTCTTTTGTCAAGGACATCTGAACATAATCCTGTAGGCTTTACGTAGGTCACTCTTCTTCCACGCGTAGATGAAGAAATTCAAGGCAGAGTTGGTTTGTCCGAGACTGAATGCAACATTTTGTAAAAACACTTGAGTCCTTATAGACACCGGCATGGCGATGTGCTTTACAACAACATACGGAGTCCATGCGAGAAAATATGCAACGATGACAAAACCAAGTGTTTTCGTGGCTTTCATTTCAGACATAAACTTGATTGATCGTAAACATCGGTTCACATTGGTTTCTTTTCGCATCCGTTTAGCCTGTTTATATGCGATTTGATAAACGCGTAGATACAACAGAAGCATGATAAATCCGTGACCGTAATAGGTTAACACCATAGTCCTCTTTACATATTCCATCGGGATATATCCTTTAACGGCGTAAACGATTCCATGGGAAGTAGCAAAGAATACTCCAGTGAAAATCCACGGGAGACTCACAAGGAAACACATCGTTTTCCGTGACATCAAATGTTTATATCTCAGTGGGTACACCACACATATATAACGTTCAATCGCAATTGTGAACAAATAGTTTAAAGATAAGTGACAGCTTGTTAATAGTAAATACACACCGACTATGTCGCCTCTGCCCAACGCCATGATCACACAGCGCGCCACCAAAGCGACGCCCACATACAGGTCCGCGCACGAAAGCGCCATAATGAGTATGTTGGTTTTATTCCTGAGCCAGGCATACTTTAGGACTGCGGCTATAGTAGCACAGTTTCCAATTAGAATGAGAGGAAACAGCAATGATGAAAATATGTAAACTTCGACCTGCGTTTTCTCTGGAATTAGCGATAACTGCTTGTCCAAGGAGATGTTGTTTACAAGTTGTCCAATCAGATAAACCTTCATATTTTATCCAAAATATCGAAACAGCCACTTGGAATGCACAGGATACTGTATTGGAACGGTTGTCTAAATTCTGGAGTTTTGCTCACGAGTCCGTTTGGTTTCCCAATCTGCCAGCGTGTCACAAATCAGCTGATTATACCTGTACCTGAAAGTAATATTTTGAAACGAACCCGTGATTGCATCCTTTAAACGTTGTTTCGATCTAAATGTAACAATAAGCTACCAATAATACAAAGTGGAAACTCTGCTAGGAAAGCGCCATCACATAAATAATCAAAGACCCGTTAAAGCTAACTGTGAGGACCAGCTAATGGACCGATAAAATAAACCCAAAGGCAGGGAATTTGATTAATTATTCAACGCAGAATCGATAATAAACTTAAGTTCGCCCTTTGTACCGCTGACCATTAGATGATATCCAGGTAAAATAATAAAACAGTTACGTTAATATGTGTAGAAGGGCTGTTATTTACATATATGTCAAGAGCGGGCCCTAATGGACGTTGGGGGCGTTATATTATTTGCGTTCTACTTGAGTGACATGGCGAGGCTTTTAGTGAGTCCTGACGTCATAGGTGTCGAACGCTACGGTTTAATGCACGAATCCCAACAAATAATCTCTGTCCCCTTTGTGAGAGGCCACAAGGTGTGAACACAAGCCCGCTTACGCCGGTTGGTAATTGTTCCAGATATGACCAGAGAAGGCTTACATAGACATTACCTTTGATTAACACTATCCTACAATACACGTACGAAGGTTCTAAAATGTTGGTTTCAGATATGGCCGGAGAGTTTTTTTTTTATGAACAAACTTGTTACCATAAACATCGCTATCAGTACTATTTGGTTACTGGTGTGTCTTTTGAAATATGCCGGTTTCGTTGTGATGAGTACTCGTACGTAGAATAAAACTTATCGATTATTACTCAAATTTAGTTTCGTTACAGGCTAAACCATATGTCGGGGAAAAATAATAAGAATGGCTGAGCTAACTTGGTTTTTCAGCGAACGCAAAAAAAAAATGCCTGGGCTGGACCAGGTAGTATACCCTTTACGCAACGATAACGTTTCTTTTATTATCACTCATTCCGGAATCATAAACGGAACTTCCCGAATGTGCATTTACTTGTGCACGATTGAACCTGGGAATATGGGCCGAATAAGTGAATGGAAACACGGCTGTAGGTGCATCCCACAAACAGGGAGCACCCTATGGCGGATGGTTGCATTCATTAGAATGTAAATTTCTAGTTTTTAACTGTATTGGCTGTTAATGAAATGACATTCCTAGGGATATGGATTGTTTGTTTATCTTGCTTATTCTTAATCAGACCATGCGAGTCTAATGATTCTAGGTAGGTAGATTAAGAAAATACAAAGAGATGTATTTTGACTCTGGTATTATCCAAACTAATGATTTGGTAAATTGTTTTCCATCAGGATATGGAAAACATGTGATAAGGAGCACCATCGCTGTCTGTCATCGCCCAAAAATTAACCACTGTATTCATTCTCTAAATGCACCACTCATGGCCATTTGCGGGGCGTACCCACTGAACACAGAGCAACAGCGGCAACGCGGACTGCTGGCTGTTGTATATGGCAAAGCCGGCTTTTGTAAGCATTGCGTAAAAGAATTGAGTTACAATAAATAAAAATGGACCATTGAGTATGGAGTGTACACTAGGCAAGGTTTTCTCAGGAAATATTTTCTTACACTTATACGTCAGCACTGATAAGCACATGCGGTAGTTCACTATATAGCAACAGACGCTAGTGGTAAGTTGACTTTTTAAAATATCTATAAAACAAGACGTAGGGCAGTCCAAGTTTCCTCGCGTATTCATGGCCATAATATACAAACAGTTCTTGGCCTGGTATTATTCCTGTAATTGATCGATAGTAAATTGTCCCGTGGCAGAAGCGAGCCTCTAAATTGAGATTATGTGGCTTGACAGCACAGTTTACGTAACGTAGCCATGACGACCTGCTGACGTCATGCCCATCCATTACAGTCTCGAAGTCGTCGTCTTGCATTATCTGAAAAAAAATACTACGGTGGTATATATATATATATATATATATGATATACATGTGTGTATACACAATCTGTGTGGGGGTGAGTCTGTGTGTGCATTTGTAAGTACTGCTTTCACCTTATAAAATACCTCATGTAGCTCTCAGAAAATTTGTTCTGCGTGCATATGGGGTAATAATTCGGATGTAAATTTGTTCCGCGTGCACAGCCTGATACTGCGTACCAAGCCGGATGTATATGTGAATAAAATTATTCCGCGGAACGTACTTTTCGTTTATATGTATGCAATACTCAACCCGATTAACCACAACCAAAGAAATAAACTACTTTTCACACAGTGATCGGTTTACATTCATTGTTTTAAGTAATGATGAATCTACTGGTACTTCACATCAGGAATTGTAAGTAGTCCCTCACAGTAGGAAGTCGGGGATTTGAGGAATTGTGTTAATGTAGGTACAAATACGTGATCATTCAAATCACTCGGGGCCCTAAGAAACCAGATTCACAGCGTTCGGCATTCGAAAGTCTTCTTAAACTACAGTGAAGTCATATGAAAGTCGGTGAACGTTTCTTTGGTTTTCACAGCCCCGAAACTCCAGAATTCGCTTCCTACTAACCTTAGAAAATATCCGATTCTTACATCATTTTAAACCAATTTAAAAACTTATCTCTTTCGGTAGGTCTTTTGTTATTAATATACATGTTCTTTGTGAGTTACTATGGATAAAGGAGAAAGAAAGTGGGTTTGGAGAGAGGAACATGGAGTTGGTTTCTTAGAAATTGTGATCTGTGAGTACGTGTTTGTGCGTGTATATCATTGTGAATCCGACTATCGGAGAATTGTCGTTATAGAAGTACCATCTATAATTTTCATTATCAGTATTATTATTATTATTATCATCATTATTATTATAACTAAAATTTATAAAAATAAAACTAATAATATTGTGGTATCACGCGATTTGCATAATTAATTGGGCGCGGACAGAAAAGCAATGCCCACAGGCACTGAAAGACTTTAAATATATAAATAGCTTTATAATCCATATAATAATTTCTCTTGGGACTCTGAGATAAAAAAACAATATGGTGGCAAAAAGTGAATATGAAATATATGTTTTAGTCTGCGTTCGAGACACAGCGCGGAAATTTGCATGCTTATCAAAAATTAAATGGTGCAGGTAACAAACACAAAAATGAATAATTTTTCCAAACCTTTAAAGCTACCCATTCACCTACCTTTTGAAAAAAAAATATTTGATTTCTGGCTTCCTCTGTGTATATATTAATGATCTAAGTGGAGGCAGAAAGGTCACTTGTTGCAAAATGTTATTTGCAAAGGTCTGGCTTATCGGACTTGCCGCCATATGCCTTTTTAGAATTTGTTTTGATTTTTTGGCGGGCTCCCTTATATTATATACACGTTGATATAAACAAAACAAGCAGCCTGTGTGCAGTTATATCCACGTTTTCTGGCTTATTTTTATTAAAGCTGCAAGGGTTAACCCTTTATTTATAAAGGTCAGACAGGTGATTGGGCCCCTTTAGGATTTATGTAAGGCAGTCTAAGCAAGAAAACAAATAAGTAACATTACGCAGGACCTAATTCTCATTTGCAAAAAAAAAAGTGGGAGCTTCGAATCAGTAGAACAACTATTTATTTTTTATGGCCAAAGCCTACTTTCTTTATTTAAAATAGACAATCTTACAGCCCACGTGTAGCTCATATCTCTGTCCGATGTCACGTTGGCTTTATTGACGATCTCTCCGGCGTAAGGCCCGAACCACGTGTCTGAGGACACAAATATATGAGAGAACACTCCCAATCCAGCTTTACGTACGCTTGAGGGTCGAATCTCAAATCCTGCCGGCAGAGTGCGCAGTGCCCGATCAGCGATGACGTCAGGTACCTGTATGTCATATACAAAAATGAAACTGTGGTATCTGTCCGTATCGTGAGTCAGAAGGTTTGTATTAGTCACAATATTGCAAAATATTTGTGATTTTGATTAACATCGCACTCACATCGTTATTTTGTATCCGCTGATCTTCCCTCGGACAGTCATATCCATACGTTCCCATCGCAGCCCCTCTGGCGACCATTAACAGAACTAATGAGCTTATCAATTCCATGAGCCTGACTCATTAACGTCTGCCAGCTGCCGTCTCTTCAAGCTTTGAATACAGTTACAAGAGACATTAATAGAGTCTAAAATCCTAATCATTATGATTGAGGAAAAATTACTTAACATATTGAGATTCTATAGTCAGAAAAACGATTTATAAATGACGGGGAAACATTACAATGATTTGAAAAAGCTATATATTTATAGAGTGAAACGTGTGATGACATCATTCTATGCCACTTTTATATAAACAATCACATCCAAAATTAAATAGCCCTGGTAATTAATCATTAACACGTTGGAAGTATCTAATTATATCTCTATTCACAGGGTGGTATGTGTTAACTGATACGTCTGTATATATGTAACAGGCAAACTGTGTAATCAGACGTGAAATGATTGAAAATTTCAGGCATTACACGAAATGACTATTCAATCAGGCATTTCATGAGATGACTAAAATGTCAAGGCATTACGTGTAATGACTGAAATTTGGTGATTATTATTACACAATTGGCCTGAAGTATTTTAGGCAAATAGTGTAATATCCTAATCTCAATTTTTTTGTGCTCTATTTTGCAAAATATTCAGCTGAACCTATAAATATATGGATTTTGCAGAAGACTTAATAATCTTCTCATAGTCTTAAGAGTCTAAAGAGATATTAATGGCAATATATATGTATTTATGAATATATAAATATATATATTTATATATATACATAAATACATATATACATACAAAATTGGGTGACGGACATATGGTTCACTAATAATAACACACGCTCCATGAACGCTTACACCTTATATCCACAGGCGCTTTGATGTGATCGGAGGTTACATAAAACTGTGTTCTTCTTGAACCGGCAATCAGGTCTGGTCGTGGGTACCGGCGTCAGGAGCGTACACCCCTCAAAACAGATATTATAAAAGGGGAGGGGGTCTGCTCACTGCTGAATCGACCCCTGATCAAAGACATGCCTGAAACTTTCTTTTACGTACCTCCTTACGTACCTCCTTACGTAGCTCCTTGTTCATATGGTCCTAGCGATGTCCTGAATCTTCTAATTATCAAATATTCAACGGTCCTTTATGAATGATACACACACTTGAAGCAACATGACCTTACTACTCCGAAGCATAGACACATGCACGAGTGTTCCGCCGTTCACGCCTGGCTGAACTTGTCCACGGTACAAGAGGTCACAAGTGAAACATTGTCAGGCTTGACCACGCACACGGGAACCTTCTCGTTTTACTGCCTTTTATGATATTTTTGTGGAAATATTGGGAACACATTCTCAGGATTACCAGGAGTTACAGCATACTCTCTCTCTCTCTCTCTCTCTCTCTTTCTCTCTCTCTCTCTCTCTCTCTCTCTCTATTTATATATATATATATATTATATATATATGTATATATATTATATATGTATGTAAGAGCTAAACTAGGTTTTCTGCAGGCATTTCATGACTAATTAGTTTCGTCTACACGTGTGGCACTCTTCAGATGTTGTAGCCTGATAGTGCTGTGAGTATCAGTTGAGGTCTAATGTAAAGTCCCTATATATATATATATATATATATATATATATATATATATATATATATATATATAAACGGTACATGAAATCAGATTACTCTTAGAGGAAACTGACCCTCTAACTTCCCATTTCCGGTTGGTTGATAATAATAATAATAATAATAATAATAGTAAAAATAATCGTAAATAATAATGATAATAATAATAATAATAATAGTATGTGTAATAGTATTAATAAATAGAAGAAAGAGAAAAAGACGAAAGACATTTTAATTTACTTCTTAAGACAATCAAGAGCGTTTGACATGAAATGCTAGCAATGTTCAACACTGTTTGCATTTTATCAATGGAACGGGGCCATTAACGTCTCCATGCCTCAGTTCATTATAATTTACATGAAATCAGTATGTGTAGGAGCTTCAGGCAGCTATCGAGGTTTATGGTCAGATTCCATATTAAAAAAAATGGAATATATAATGTAATTGATTCCGAAGAAAAATTAATCAACCTTAACGTCACTGTCATTTTTCACATAAAATACGACTGAGTATTCATTTTATTCAGAAACATTTATACGGTTATATTGTTTGTGAATCATCGGATTTTTATTCTGTTAGTATTGGATTAAATTTTTTTTGCTCTATGATTATCAAGTAAACATGGTATAAGGGCAATATTGACAAACAAACACACAAAAAAAATAAGTTGAGGTGAGTGATAACATATGTGTGCCAGTTGAAACGTCAGGAGTTGCATAAACTGCTCTTTGAAAAACTATGGTTCTTCTGACTTTGTGCTGGTTGTCCTCAGTCAATGTGTTTGGATTTTTTTTGAGAGTATAAACAAGTAGATGTAAACAAAACAATCAGCCTGTGTGCAATGCGACTGTTTAATGAGAACATCTTCGTGTAAAATCTCACAGCGTTATTTTGGTCTTGGATATTCTGCATTGAAATGCCCGGGGGCAAGCCATAAACAACCCGTGCCATGATATTACATGAGATAATATATACAATTCAATATGTTGGAGTAGATTTTGCTTGCGGGATAGTCCCCCGCTGCTCCCAGATAGCACGCCCTTATTATTCCACCATGTGGTGCCATCTCCAGTCAGGGAACTCTGACAACTCCAGTCAGAAGAACCCAGGAAGGTGACCAGAACAGAAATGTGTGACCACAGAGATCCGCATTCATTCGACCGCTGCCTTTCTGCCATCTGCTTTTCAAGTACTCAGGTAGGAGAAACCTACAATAATTCATTATATATTGTGGACGTTTACAATATGTATATTTATGGTTGCTATCTTCTTCTCATGAGCGCTTCAAAGATATGGTAGATTAATATGATAATTCAGATAAGTTGATATAAAATCCTTGAAAATGGAAATGATCTTAAGTGGACAGCAGCACATCTGCATTATCATATTATAGGTATTTTAACATCAGTGTACAGTATAATGGAAACGCAGGGAATATGTTATGTATGTTTTTTTTTATTTTTCTTCATCAGTTTGCCCTCCAGGTTTCGACAACTTTTTTTAAAACTAAGTGCAGCATCTGATGCTGCATCCGGCACCTGTCATCAGCTTGTTCTGGAAGAGAAAATGGACTTGTCCTCGGCCGTTGACTACACCCTGATCAACGTAGAACCCGAATGAGAACAAACGCATATGAGCAAAGTGATCACAAAGAAGGCTTCAGGTAAAAAATAAATAAAAAAAGGTAAAGGTTAGGGTTTATAGTCTGATATCACTGAACATGTCAGTCTCATCCGACTTTACACGTTGCCTTCTTGGTCTTTCGGGCCTGTTCATTCTTTTAGCTTTTTCCGGCTCCCCGGGGAGCATATAACCCAAGCAGCCATAACAGGCGCTAGAAGGTTATTCGTTCTACATTTGCCTTCCTCCCGTGACCAGTAGCTATTCACTCCTGGGTCGAGAGAGAGAGCACCCTTGTGGTAAAGACTTTGCCTAGGAGTCTTGGCGCAGACGGCGGTCAGATCGGGACGCGAACCCACACCCTTGCGGTAACAAGTCCAGCGCACTAACCATTACGCCACCACGCTCCACAATACGCAGAATTATCTACAATATGTATACCTTCCCATGGTGTCGTATCCCTGTATGCGTCGTAATGAATTCACGTCTATACATGCAAACGTTTGTAATGAAATAATCCTAATAATAAATCAACGATTCTGTCATTAAAGCTAGCTATTCGCTTGCCTTTACTGAAGAATATATTAGATTTCTGGCTTACTCTGCATACATTAGGGAAGAAAACTTCCAACAACGCCTCTGCGATCGATGTAGGATTTTGTATTTTCCGAAGTGCTAGTAAACACAGTAATGATTGCAAACGAAAAATAACATGTAACCTATTATAATGTGTCTCTTTAAAATAATTACACTGGAATGAATATGAAATACCCATTCTCGGTATATCCTATTAAATAAAGTAGCAGCTGTTAGCAGCCTCTGTTATGGCTGTATGAGTTTGTTTTTCCACAAGCTGTAAGTAAACATGATACATGGGCCTATGTTGAAAAACAGATAGACTGTCGGTCTATAAAGCTTAGAATTTCGTATGTCAACACCCATCTACACCAAATGGTCTACCATGCATCTGCCCTTCTACTTTAATTGAATGGCGACGGTTCATGAAAGAGAGACAAAAATAGATAATCAACTTTTTCTCATAACGGTTTCATCACCAATAAACATTAAAATGCATGCTCCAGATCATAACCTAACTATTCGCGCTAAATATGTTATTCTTTTACGTGTTATTCTTTTAGTACATCTTTCCGACAAACCATGTGCACATGAAATATAATGTTGCTTTGATTAAACTGATGTATATCTCTGAAGAAAAATTACAGTTTTCCATATAAAGACTTTTTTTATTTATTTTTTTTTTACTTTCTGGACAGAAAGAATTCCGACTCTTAAGAGAACACTTTATTTATTGATGTAAATTCCGCAAAACTGGTGAGGCTTCAGCGTGATAATTAAAGAAGATATAAAATTGTTCTTTGTTAACATTTTCAGAATACATATTCGAACATTTCTACTCAGCAGAGACAAATATTATTAAGCCTATCATTTAAGGTATTTTAAATGAACCTGTCATATGCACTGAACACATATTTTGAAACTGAGTTTTGAGGTCATGCCTTTAAAGTTTGAACCATCACGAGCATTCGGTTTAGGACACTTGAAGATCGTTTAAAAAAGTTCAACCCTGGCTCTTTGGGACAGGTTAAATAATCGTTAAGGAAACTTTGCTTCAAAATGACATGCAAATATAAAGGCTTTCCCTGATAAATAACCTTGTGAATTCAAAGATAAACTTTTTACTACAGAGCTATATATTTATCCTTTATTGAAAAAGGAGCCTCCTAGCTATGCAGTTTGTAAATCAGTTTGATGAACATGAAGACGCAAGGCAAGAATAGTGTCTATTTATTTCAAGCAGAAGCAACAATGACCACGTTTTTAAGTCTCATAATCCCCAATGCCATATTAGTATTCGATTTGCTTGAATGTTTCCGTGACACTAATGATTCATACGTTCTTCAATTCTTATACAATACGCGGGCTCTGTGGTCTATTCTTTATTTTGAAAAATTGTATAAATTAAATTGTATAAAGCACTCATTGCAAACTATATCACAGAAACCTTGGGTCTTATGTCGAAATTATGGGTAAACTACCAGTTGTATAAGTAAGCAGGTCATTGTAATCATGGTTATCAATTCTGAACCCACTATAACATTCAAAGGCAAGATACGGTAATTAAGTTTGTTCTGTAAAAGAAGAGGGCAAGGTCCACCAAAATACAGTAACTAAATGTCACTTGTTTTATTTTACTTACATATATTCAAAACATACCAGATGATTACTCTCATGTCTTTCTGGTCAACACAATAACGGAATTGTTTAGTTTTGTAGGTTCTGTACACTTTAAGAATTCCTTTATTAGGTCAACTCTGGTGATATTAAAAAATACAGTTTAGTTTAAATTACTTAATTTGTAACAAAGGAAATCATTTCAAGCGTAATTATGACTATTTTGCCTGTTCCAAAGCTTTGTGCATCATAATTGTATATGTGTATAAACAGCATCAATATCATTGAGGACGTGTTCAATGTAAATTATCATTGGTTTTGCTTTCCTATCTTTCCGTCTTTGTTACTAGCTTTCTGAGTACACCGGCATGCTTCGTTTTATTTTACAAGACCTAAATACCCCCCTCCTACAATATATTCTGTAACCACATAAGGTATTTGACTTTTTACTTTCTTGTATGATGTAGCTACTGATTTCAGGTAGAAGCGGTTTACAGGTGCATATTTGCAATTCTGTCTAACGGTATTTGGCCTTTTACTGACCCAATCCGTATGACAAGATCGAATTAAGTGTTACCTATAACGGTATAATGGTACTGTATGTGTCGTATGCATGAGGATAAATACAGACTCTTCTCAAATATTTATGAATATCGAAATGTGAAATGTGAATAACAAATATACTTGGTTTGCTTGTGTTCTCCTTACTATCCAACAGAAGGAGAAAAAAGCTCAATGCTACTTAAATGCCGCATATATATATTGGCGATCATTTATGTAATCATGTATGAGCATTATAAAATACCTGAATAGACATGGAGAAAGGATTTGAAATTAATAATTGGACAGACACATAGACGGATTATGTCAGCTACATGATAAATTGATTTCAACGTTAAAGGAATGAGAGGTAAAAGAAAACTGACATTCCCCCAGACACTATGTCTAGCCTGATAAAAGACAAATCTTAGCATTCAGAGCTGTATACCGACATCATTCTGATCTGATAGAACCAAATACACACAGAAGCTTGCGTTATTATCTGAGAAGAGGTTGTAGATGTTCACAGTTCATGCCCTGATTATGTTTCCACTTTGCTTGATCGGACTCATTGCAGAAAAGAGGATAAACAAATCAATTTCTGAATTTTGCCTATGGTATTTTTAATACCCAAATATTTCTGTTCACAACAATTATTTTTTAAAATGTCACAATTGTAATTTTGCAACTGATATATGTGTTAGACTAACAATCCGTTTAGCCGATATATACATATATATATATATATATATATATATATATATATATATATCATAAACAAAAAGTGCAATACATATATCAAATCAACTGTATCTGCAGGTAATGTGTCCAATATCTGTTAATACTTTTTTTCTAGAAGCTTATGTGTCGCTGACATTAGATAACTGGTTTAGGATACAGAACGAGAAGAGGATGCTTTCAATAAGAAAAACAAGCGATTCCGCATGACAGGGCTTCCCATTTCACAATGTGTATTGGCATACCAGACGTGCTGCGCAGTGACATTAGTACAGATACAAATCTATGGAAAGCGCACAGTGAAATAGCTTTGACAGCGAAACAATTGAACATTTAAACTGCATCGTTCATATACACTGTTGATTGGAAATACAGGACATTGTAAATTCAAAAAGCATATCGACAATATGTCAGAAATGTTTCAAATAAATATATGCTTCTCTTTCCATTTGCCCAAGCTTACTATGATGAAAATTTAATATTGCCGATTTGTTTATGTTATCAGCTATGAGCCATATTGAAACACCTGAATAGATGTGGAGAAGGGACACGTGTAATAATGAGGTAGACATGTCAGCTGCATGGGTAATTGATTTAGCCTTCAAACTGACAGGAATGAGGAATAAAGAAAGGTTACCGTCTCTACATTCAGGAAATCAGCCTTTTATCAGAAAAATCTCTAATCATTTAGAATGGTATTTCAACAACATTCGGATGTGTTAGAAGTATAGAAGCCTAAGATATTGCCTGTGAACCTGTGGTCAAGTTTCACAGTGCAAACTCTGAATATGATATCATTTTTCTTGTTTGGATTACTTGCAGGTGAGAGAAGGATGAGCAAGCTGTTTTCTTAATTTTACCTGATAGCTAAGGTAGTATAATAGTAAGAAAAAATCTGTTTACAACGAATTATTTCTCGACTGTATCGATATGTCTGGTATAAATTCCTTTAAGGAGATGAATATATAGGTATTCACCAGGAATTTCAAATATGTTGAAGGAATAATGCCAAAGGAGCGTTTTTTGCATCATCATGTGTTTAATATTTGTACAATTATACTCTATTTGGAAGCTAATGCATCGGGTTCGTTTGATAACTGGTTCCGGATCCAGATCGGGAGGAAGATGCTATCGATAAGAACAAAGCGATTCCGCATGACTGGACCCTCCATGACAAAGACATTTGGCTGCCTGGTAGACTGCAATGTGAACCCGTCATGTCACGTGGCAACACTGGATGCAAGCAGTTACTGCCTTATTGGACTAGCAAGCAACTGGTCTACAGAAGATAGGGCTGAAGCAACGACTTTTCAAAAGATAAAAGGTATATAGGATATAAACAGTAAACTTTATTCAGGCTATCTCATGTTATCTAGGCAACGTGCATCGAATCGAGTTCTTTAATGGTCAAACCAAAAATCAGAGGTGAATTGTTCATGAAAAGCTTTGAAACCTGTAATGACAGAGGGCAGAGAAAACGTCGTTCCCCTGATATTTTATATAATTACACCTGTATCCAAATCTGAAGCCGAGTATTATCCACATAATGTTACTTTTTGTTTATAA
Organism: Sipunculus nudus; assembly: GCA_026874595.1. Classification (NCBI taxonomy): domain Eukaryota; kingdom Metazoa; phylum Annelida; class Sipuncula; order Golfingiida; family Sipunculidae; genus Sipunculus; species Sipunculus nudus. The sequence continues at coordinate 16,219,154 of CM049321.1, forward strand.
TTTCTATTCTGCAGCCATAAAAGAGCATGAAATTATTACTTCAAATAATTAAATTTAAATAGTAAATAAAAAATTAATTAATTACAAGATGTTTTAATTTTTAACACATATTGATTAGCATTTATGAAGGCTCAATTGAATATCGGAAAGGCAGTTTTCTTTGTTTCATATGTTACTGTGTTTTTTTTATCTTTGAAATATTTATATTTAGATCTGCATACTGTAGATTGATATCGTGGGCGTAATATTTTGTGTTTTTTATGCATAACGCATATTGTGGGTTATTTAATTCATGGAGTGAGAAAGAAAATGTTTGCAAATCCTGGGTTATTAATAATCACATATACACAATAAAGACGAGAACATATACATGTAATACATCCATGGCTCGACATAGATACATATAGTACGGTGCGCTTGTAATCGGTCAGTGATGATCAAACAGGACTCGCCCGGGCCCAGCCAGCCATCAAAATTTATCAGCCGTGACGGGCATTTGATGGCGCTTAGTTATCACGCCTGATCACACCATGTAAACCACATTTTATCAGATGAAAAATTAACAGGTACCGTCCAAAAAATAGGGTTCTAAGTTTTCAAATCTAGCTTTCATATGTAGCTCTGTGGGGTCATTGTCTCGAGCTTTGATCGGCATTCAACGTGCACCCTTTGGAGATTAAAATGTATAGAAATCTAATCAATGGGCGACTTAGCAGGAATCTTACTCGTATGAAAATTAGCTGGGTATAATTTTCATAGACCTAATTGTGTTTTGTGAGGGGTACTTACTGCTGACAAGTGTATACAACTATTGGCAATATTAAAAAAGGCACCGCTTGCATTATCATTTTTCTCCACGCAACTGTAGTCGGCAATACCCGGAATCGGTTATCTTTACATTTGCTTCCCGGGTAATGCAAAGAGTATACATAGCCGTGCCGCGGTAACCGCTCATATGAATATTGGACCATGTGTGCCATTATTATGGTGCACAAGTCAAAATTACCACTTTGCGCCATATAAATGTATTATTGATCTCAAATACTTCACCAAAGATGTTGAAAAGAAAGAAATGTTGGGACAAGTTTGAGTTGACAAATATTTGTTATAATGTTTAATGTAAACACTAATCGTTGATGAAGTGGGCATTGTTTATGCAATATTAGGGCAATTAATGGAATTGACAGAATATTCATAAATTGCATGTAGTATGAGTAGTTTACAATGAAAGTAATTCAGCATGTTTATCATATATAAAAATGATATAAATAAAATAATAAAACGTTTAATGTACCTTTTTTAAAACTCATTTGGCAAACATAATAACTATAGATATATATAACCTATAACTATAACAGCGGTCAAGATAATCTCTGTCCATGTGATATTTTCATCGTTGGCATCAATAATAAGTTGATTACTTTGATCCATGAAAACTACGAAAATAAAAAGGCCAACTTATATTTCTGAATCTAAATTTAGTCGGACAAAAACGAAAACCACATCAGAAGAAGGAGCCAGTTTCTCCGAATGCTTTGAGCACATGGATCCCGAAAAACAGGAAGATAGCAAGCACCATATCTGAGCAACATACAGCTGAAGCCATTAGTTTACAAAAGATGGAAGGTACACCGGATAAAACGGAATAATGTATTCCTTTTCGTCCATGTTACATTACATCAGCCTGTATAAGAATTTTAGGCAGAATGCTATCTAAATTGAGTCTAGATGCTATTATGACATATGAATTTCTTTATTTCCTATCCTTGTAGTCTAAAATGACCTTGAAACTGTTCCTGTAAATGTTAATGTTAAAAAAAGGAAATATCATAAAGACCTTATTGTTTAATACAGATTATAAAATACCGATGACATGCTAGAATCCGCCATTCTCCTGTTGGTGTTATACTGAGAAGATTTTTTTTTTATATTTTGGTACAGCCATCTTTATAACAGTGGCAGAAAAACAAAAACAACGACGGAATGAGGAACCGCTCACTCCCATCCCGAATGTCCTAATGAGCACGCCTATCCCTGAAAACAAGAAGATATCAAGCAGCAGATCAACAAAACCCACAGAAAAATCTGCCAATTTACAAAATGTGAAAGGTAAATAGCATATAAAAAGATAATTTAGCATTTTTTTCATATATTAAAATGTTAATTATATATTACAATCATAAAAAAAGGCCAGAGAGAAACAAAAATGTCAGAAGAAAGGCCCAATCACCCCAAGTGCTATATAGTGGACATGTATCCTTTAAAGCATTAAGGTAGCAAACCACATATCTACAAAACAATCACCGGAGGCCACCAATTTTCAAAGGACGAAACGTATACAGGATAAAAACAGAAACTTTTATTGTAAATAACCTATGTCATGTTACCCAATACAGAATACAGAATGCTATCCGCATTTAGACGCTCTTTGCCTATTTTGTAATCCAAAAAGACTGTCGAATTTTTAGTGTACATATCAGGATTTGTATGGAAAATTGCATAGATCACACATAATTAATTACGAGTATTTAGCTACGATTTCTGTTTCAACAATGTTTGTCTCAAAATCGTTATACATGACTATCTTTAAACAGTGGGAACTAACAATATACGTCAGAATGAAGGACCGACCACTTTGGATAGCCCTATGGGCAAATTTATTCCTGAGAACAGAAATATGTTTCGTAAGTGTGAATATACACCACCAGATGGCACCACTTACATTAAACATAACATCGGGGAAGATATATTGAACTTTTTGTTACACATAGTTTTAAGTGATGTTTGTCTCAAATTTAATTTTGGAACAAAAATTGAGCCGACATCATAGCTATATATCACGAACTATCAGAGTTGTCACACAGTTTAGTACATATTTTATCTTATTCGGCTTTTCTCACTTTATTGTCGGATGATTCTACAACATAAACTGCTAGCAAATATCGTCCTGTCCATACACCTTTACATTTGAAATCATCTTTTCAGGATGTCATAACGGCTTTCAAGATATGTTTAAACTACCAGAAAATGAAAACAAACCACAGATCCCATCATGCTATCTTCATATTGAGGTATTTATAACATTGTACTGTTTACAGTCCAATAGACATTGCTGTTATAATGGAATAATGATAAAAAGAAAACCAGTATTCTCCGGGGTCAGAAAAGAACTACCCTGCCAGAAACCATTTTTTAAGTGTTAAGTGTTAGACCATGCTATCTTCATATTAAAGTATCTATAATATTTGATTGTTTACAGTCCAATAGACATTGCTCTTATAATGGAATAATGATAAAAAGAAAATCAGTTTTCTCCAGAGTTAGAACTAACCTTTTAGAAACAACATTTAAGTGTTAAGTGTTGCACCTTCCTACAACAATTAGTTGAAATGCCACTAATAAGGTTGTCTAGGATAACCTGGCACGCCTCAATAATGCTTGTTTTATAATTGTCAGTGGAAATAAAAAGATCCAAAATCTTCTCGAGAAGAATGGAAATCATTTCATACCATTACTTCATGCTCATTTTCCCCGGGGAATTGTTTGTTGAACAAAATCGTTTAAAGTCATTTGAAAAATGTGAAATTTATAAGTCGAGGGAAGAATGAGAATCTGGGAAGATCCAAAATCTTCTCGAGAAGAATGGAAATCATTTCATACCATTACTTGATGCTCATTTTTCCCGGGGAATTGAGAATCCTAGTTTTTCCCGGGAAGAATGGGAATTCCTATTTTTCCCATGTCTAATTTTTTATGTGTCACCCTTTTCTTAGGTTAGGCAGGTTCATTTTGCATTATTTACTATTATAACCAGATGTTATTAATGAAGGAATTTGTTTTATATATATAACACCTATCTCAGCTTGTAATTGTAAGCATCATATCTAATTCACATCATTCTATTTTATGTTTATTTATTATTGATTTTACTGTTCTAACAATTCAGAGTTGCTGTGAATGAAAGATAATTAAAGTTTCTTTCTAAAAAAGAAATAATATAAACAAAAAAAAAATTTAAATAAAAGTTGCCCTTAATGATTGCTGTTCTTATCGGGATAAATGGCAATTCTCATTTTTTCCCAGGTTTGAATTTTAAATCTGAAATGAGAATTCTCAATCGTCCCGGGAGTTACTGGAATTCTTATTTTTCCTGTGAAGAACAGAATCTTTTCATAAAAACTTGATTCTCATTTTTCCTGGCAAGAATGAGACTTCACATTATTTCACCGGAAAATTCTGCTTCCTCCCAGATTCTCATTCTTCCCTCGACATATATATTTGTTAAAATCTATGTATTACAATCCATAGTGGAAAGAAAAAAATCACATTAATGGAACTGTTGGTGTCAGTCCTCATTTCAAGAATGAAGATTCATTCCTTTATTTACCATAATTGCATGTGTATACAAATTTTGTCAGGAATTACTCAACTGGACATCAGCTGAAAAATTATGCAAAGAGAAAAATGGGTACATGATCACCATAGAAACACACGAAGAACAAGAACATGTCACCAATTTCCTCAACAACCACGTTCATCAAGAACTAGGCATCCGTAAGTTAACTGTTCTAGATACGCCTGAGTTTGCAAAAGATAGAAATATCTAGTCCGCTTAGTGGATGTCATAATGATAATCAAAACAGCGGGGTACTAATCATTCTGTAAAAAAATTACCCAAGAGAACTGCCAGTGTGTCTGATGATTTGTGGTTTCTAAGGTTTTAATTGTACTTTTGAATACTTATACATTCCTATTACATATAAGTCAAGTTTTACTTCGATTTGTACTATTTAATAAACCCTGAATGTTATGGGTTTGGCCTCCCTAGAACAGATAGCAGTAGCACATATAAGGCAAAATAGTTTTAAATTATATATCACACACTTCTTTGATATAGACATGATTTAAACTTGTTTCAACAGCTGCGCCAAAGTACTACTGGCTTTCTATGTTATTCCGACCTGACACAGACACATGGCACTGGACATCAACCGGGAAGTCAGTCATGTTCGAAAACTGGTTTGTCGGACAGCCAATCTTTGATCAGCCAGAGGCGTTTTGTGCAGCTATGGGTTCTTTCTTTTCGTTTGAATGGATAAACTGGCCTTGCTACTATCCATACAAAACAGTTTGTGAATCGCCTGCCAGAAACAAAACAGGTATGTGATATTCTTTAAAAGCAATTGCTTGTCAAAACCATCTGTTACCGCCTATCTTTTCGATATTATTGTATATATATTATGTCAGACGAGGGTCCCGTCTTTTTCCTCGGGGATTCATGAACAAACACCCACATCCATGCTTCTGATACAGAAACACAAGAAATTTGACAATGTAAAGCTTCTAGCCAACTGTAAGTTGAGATGAGAAGCCAGACAGCCAATATTCTCAGGGAATTTAAGTCAGATATGTGTATGAATTTCGGGATGGGTATTTTATGCGATCATTGCTTGTTTAGCTAAAGTGAATTACGTACACATTGTATAGAATGTCAGCGTCTTTATACCTGATATGTGTCATATTCTTCTTCGTTTAGTTCAATAAATGGATTCGTCTAACGGAAAAATCATGGCCAATTAAACCTGATCGGAGGCTTACAGAAATAGACCTTCCGAACACATTGGTGTCATCTGACCGACACAGTCTTTGAGTACGGAATGCCGCCAGCGAAGGAACGAATTTATTTATATCAACTGATTTAATGCATCTAAAAATCTTATCCTAAAAAGTAAAGATTTTGGCGGGGATTTTGTTCTCTGTTTCTCCCATTATGCAAAATCCGAGAAAATCCGATAACTGTAACGTGCAATTTACATGCTGGCGATAAAAGGTCCACCCACCCATCAGGTTTCACTCTATTAGTGGTGACATATATTCTGATATATTAATTAAGGATACCTTGCTGTGAATGCAATACACAATCACAGGAAACAATGTGATGAATTTTTATTTTAACTTCCTTTTTTTTGGGGGGGGGGGGGGGGGCAAAACATACTAGTGGTTAAGGCGCTTGACTACGGAGCTGATTTAGCGATATAATCTTGTTTTAGCTGTAGTGTTTTAACGGATGGTTATGATTTATGAAACATTCCTTTACGCATGAGTATAAAACATGAAATCAAGAAGACACCATAATAAAGAAATCTTATCATGTGGTCATTTTCCTCCGTGGTATAGAGACTGCCACCAACATGCCATCGACCTATCTCATATAATACTTTTTATAAACCATAAAATTATGTAGCAAGCATAAGGTTCTATTCCGGCATGTTTGCTACACAGCTGTCACAGAATTAAAATATAACTTTTTATAGTTACTACATATATACCGAAGAAAAAAAAAGAATTTCTCAACTCTTTTTATTTAATATGTACATTAAGATGGTGTACATAATGTCGGAGCACCTAAGATAGTCGTGCTGCGTAAGGTGCATCATTACTGTTATATATGTGACTAAATATAGTACATACATATAAGCATTTTCTAAACCGCTATGCTAGGATAACTAGTACAGATGAATGTACGACGTCGCTGCTTCCTGTAAAAATGTACGAGCACGTAAAAGGGTTGGGATCTCTTGTAGCTCAGTGGTTGAACGGCCGAACTGAAATAGGAAATCAGATATCGGTTTTGTACGATCACTGCATATTATAACAAAATATAAGTCCGGAACAGGTATGAACCTCCTGTGATGGACACAAGAGAGTTAATTAGCTTTTTCCTTGAATAACCTTTTTTAGTGATCGGTAGGTTATTAAAGGAAACAAGTGGGGTGTTGACTGTTTTGTGATGTTAAACATGTTTGTGACGTCATTAAAATAAAATGTGTTTATTCCTCCTGTTCAACTATGTCAGATTTACTAATCATCGTAATTGTTGTAACATACGCATAAGTACCGTGAATTATTAAATGTAGTGAATCCCATATATGTAATTTACATAGATTTGTCTTTTTGCTGTTAGGTCTATTTCACCGCTGTTAATGTGCATGTTTATTTTTTTTATCTTCATGTATTTCAGATACTTTCTGTATTTAGTAGTTTATATATAAAAAAAGGATTACAGTGTCATGTAACGTACAAAAAGGACTAGTATTTACATAATTATCATTAGAAAAAGGTTACAAAAGAGAAGATATAAGATAGGAATTGAAAGAACGTATATAACATACAGACGTTTTGGCTACAATGAAGCTTAACAAAGCATAAACATACTCAGAAAGAGATTTGTTTCACTGAAGGACAAGAGAACGACTTTGTTAAGGGAAAGAGGTATTGCATCAACACTTTCTTTTTATGTATCCCTTTTGTTATTCTAATAAATCGTGCTCATAGCTTAAGCAACATGTTGAGTTTTAACCGGAGTGTTTTTCGCACATGCAAGGTGTTATCATTAAAAACATATATTTAACTGCTGTTTTCTTTTATTTGAAGCATTTTTTTGTGTTACAAAACAAAAATAGTTGTTTCTTCATCTAAATTTAACAAGTAAATAAATTAACAAGTTGTTCCTTTGTACATCCAGACAGACCCTCTTATGTCAGACGAGGAAACTATATGAGTGTTCTTGCAAATGTCATTGACACTTTCCTCGATGACCAATCAAGCACAGCCTGTTGTTTTTTATTTCATGAAACATGCCTGTGAAAGGCCTCAAAGCTAATCGCTCCGCCATAGTGTCCTTTTCAATCTCGGTACATAACCAACATTGCCATAGAGGTTCAGGGGCACCCTCAGTAACGTCAAAGTGTTTGAGGGTCGGGCAAGCAATCGACTGAAATATTAAAGGGAAGAAGAAAAAAAGGAAAGCGGAAGTTATAAAGAAAAGCAGAACGCATCAGTCTGCAAAACATTTTCTGCACCTACTTCTGCCAACAGTTCTTAGAGTCTCGGACCGGTGGATTCACTTGTCCACGCCTTGGTCAACCATTGGTATTGACTGCCTCAGACTTGCTTAAGTGAAACATTCACACAATAAACTTGAAAATGTTGAAAATGGTTTTACTGAAGCGAATGACATATAATTGATCTAAACAGATCAATTATATATACATACATAAGACGTCTTTATGTCTAACCAATGACTTCATTAATATTTCCCCAATATCAAGACAACTTCGACGTGGATATGTCCTGGATTTGTTATTGCCCAGTTGATAATCAATCAAATGCCGCTAATACAGTTATAGGCATCTGAGCCGAGATGTTTCTTTCCATCAACGTAATATGGAAGATTCTTCCTCGTAACATTTTATTCAATATATTGCAGGTTTTTTTTTTTTGGTCAAATATGTATAAATGATGCATTTTCAATGTAAAATATACTGAAATAAAATAACAATCAGGAAGATTGGTGATGCATTTTAAATATAATGCTGCGATATTTCTATTATTAAATAGTAGTCATACGAAACAAGCAAAACAATTTACCTTTCTGTGGCCTCATTCAACGTGAGAGTCAGTGATACCATGTGTATGCGAGGTGTTAAGGTGTTTAGTGATACCGATTCAGTTGTGGTGACGGGGCATTTGGCGTGCTTCATGAATTGTGACTTTCTTGCCTGTGTCATTTTTTAATAGAAAATATATTTTATTAAGCATTGTTTCGTCCTTGCGTAGCTTTGATGAAATCAACTTTCCACCACCATCCATATCTGCCCCACACTTTAAACTATATTAGTATTATTTATTAAGATAAACATGTATTAGTGTAAAAAGATAATAAAAATTTACTCCAGCCGGCCTTGAAGTGATGCTCTTAAAAGACGATTATTATTATATACATTATTAGATAAACATATGTCAGTTACTACGTATAGCAAATTTCTTAACGGATTTTCCTGCACATATTGTTTAACGCCAATTATGCCATTCGAATTTTTTAATTAATTATCTATGTTAAATAGAGAGTTGCATGAATAGCTATGCTAGTCTGGTCCATGGAAAAAGAATAGTCGAACCACCCCGTAAGGGAATCGAACCTATGACCTTCCGATTGCCGGTCGTTTGCTCTACCACTCAGCTAAAAGGGATGCCCAACCCCTCTGTGTTTTAGCACACTTTCATTGGAACCGGCGAAGTGACTTCACAGAAGTGGAATACTTTTAGATCAGTAATCGATAATAATACTTTTAACTACGTTTTTAAAGAAACAGTTAAATAGTATTTAATTTCTCAAATTTATTAATTTGATATTATATTACACAAGGCTCTCAACTATTTATGCATTTTTTCGGTTTATTGCACAATGTTTTATGTTTGCTCTGAATAATATGTGATAGAAATAATGATGGAACATATACCCCTTTGAAAATGTATGTTGATCCTAAAGCGTTGTAATGATCTGAACCATGAGTGTATAAAGTCTTGGCCAATAAAGTTCAAGCTCAAGTTCAAGTGTGTGCTCTGAGGGAGCAGGAAGGAAACCTGAAACCATTAATTTTTAGGACATCATTCAAATCTATTGGAGTTGTGGCTGGAGTTTCTATCAAAAATGTTCTCTTAGTAGAAATTGAAATAACACAGATATCGAATAAAATATCAATGCCCGTTTTGCGAGAAAATTGGTCCTTTCAAAATATTATAGTAGAACACATAAATAAAAATAGATAGATAAAACGTGAATATACATTGAATGTTTCTCCTGACATGTTATATATGAAAAAGCCTACAGGTGGCAAAGTCATACATGTGGGTATTGTGGTACAACTTTCTCCTAAAAGACCCATTACCTGTAAATTACAAGAGCCAACATTTCAGAACCCAAATAATTTGGTAACTTTGTGGCATAATATCTTTCCAATCAACGTCAGTGAAGGCATATGCAAGGACGCAGAAAGCACTGACATATCTTTTGAAGGTGAGGCTCATGTGTATCCTCGTGACTGCAAGTACAAGATACCTGAAAGGTGCAGGTCCATACTGATGGAGAATCAATTAAATGTGAACATTAAGTTCGTCTGTAAATTAAAACTGACAGAAATCGTTAGATCGCAATTTATATAAAGCTCAAAGTGTTAAAACAAATTAAACGCACATTCAATATGCAAGGAGCATATTATATGTGTTCGAATTAACCGACATTCTCTAACCAAAGGACCGTCCAACCCGTTTGGAAAAGACTGACAGAACACGTCGTATTTAAGGATATATTGCCAACAAAATTATGTGAATAATGACAATCTAAAATGTTAGCAGGCTTTTCCTTAATAATATTTTGTTCTTTTCCCTCTCTTACCCAATTGGAGGGACGGATTTGCTCTGGAATCTTCGGGTCCATTAATATATGTGTTGAGAATTTTTTGTTACATTTTATGTTATACATAGATTTGCAGTATTATTAATGATGAGGTTCCAGTATGAGCAACAAGCTTGTTTTAACTTTTATTTGATTCAGCCCATGATAGCTAGACCAGACCCTGTATACTCGAGCAAATTGCCTGTTCATTTAAAAGATATTAAGTTAAACATATCTTATAACATAAAACATATATTCTGAAATATTATGCATTTTTGACGTATGGCACAATGGAATGTTGCATTTGTGCAGGCATAATCGCTATGTGCGGTTTGGTATACACGATAAGAAATACAGAATATTCTCAATAACGTTCGAACATCGACAGTATTTAAACCACTTTTATCTTATGAGTCACATATAATAACTAAGTTTGCATCACTTTGCCTTTCCAGACAGGAGGCCGTAAAGCATAGGCTTTATACCACTAACAATTATGCAACTACGTATTAACAGTAATGGGCCAATTAGAAACACCTAGATAGACCCGGAGAACAGTCATGTATATAATGACACAAATACAGACCAAATCAGCTACAGGGGAAATTAAATTCAGCCCCACGGCAGCTCTCAACTTGAAAGCAATTAGAGGAAAAAAGTGACCGTCTTTATTTTCTGCTAATCAGCCTTTTATTCATTAAGCTAAGCATACAGAATAATATAGAGACAACATTCGAGTATTTTCTAACAACCCAGACACGCACAGATAGTCTTTTTATTTCCTGCAAACATGTGGCAAAGTTCCACAGTTCACGCTCATGCTTTACTTCCATTTTACTTGTTTTAACTCCTTGCAATTGAGAGGATGAACAGAATTTTATCCGATAACTTGGATTGCTAGGATTTCAGTTCAAAATAAGCTATTTCTCACCCTGTACCAATTGTAATTTTTTTATATTAAATTCTCCTACGCAATCCTTTTAAGCCATGGATTAATACGCAACCCCCCCCCCCCACCCCCCCCCCCCCCCCAAATAAAAAAAATCGAATAAGTTAAAGAATATATTAGTTTAAAAGAAAACCTGCATCGCCAATTTTATATCTAAACTTACTGCCGTAATAGCTTCATGGGTTTAACGGAGGCACGACGACCGTCCTTCCTTGGAAGTACGTACCTAAATCGAAGGACGTCTTACTGCGGTCAGCCCTGACCTGGTTAAATGTATCGCATATTATGCAAATGTAAATTATCAAGCATTATATTTATATGATAAGTATACCCGTCTGTTAGTCATACGCATCATTTTAGAGGACTTGCACACCTTTCTTTCACGCGGGACGATACTAACGTGGAGATTTTATCATTCACAGCTGACATGTCTTGTATTAAAAATTGATGTGCATTTATCACATAATATATGCAATTAATTTACATAACGTTCACCTATTTTACATGTATATTTGGAATAAAAACGACATAAAATAACCATTCTTTGTTCCCGATTTGTTACGGTGATGTATATTATTGACTCGTCACTCGAATTGTCATCATCACCGCTCAGGGTCGGCTCAATCATGTACAGCTGTACATTTTCGCTTCCCGGTATCCTTGTATCTTTACCCGAATGATCACTAAAGTTGTCGTAGCTTGAAGAGTCAAAATCGATTGTTGGATCCGTAATAGACTCGAAACTTTCAGAAAGGACATCGTTACAAAAACCAGTGGCCATTGTATAAACACAGGGTAACTGCCGTAGTAAATCTGCAGTTCCTGAGCTGACGTCACAGCCTGTGCCTGCACTTGAGAACCCGAGCGGCTTTGTAGCACTGACCCTGTGGCGAGTAGCCACATATTTGCCTAATTGCTCATTAATCAAGCTCAGTCAGCACAAGTCACCAGCGCAATGTCACTTTAATAGGGGTAAGATGCACTCTACACAAATGGGGTATATTTCGCTCTTCATGTCCTTTAACAGGTATTTGTTATAGAGCGGCTGAGCCAACCCTATTAGTCGATTATTGAGAATTGTGCATTAACTAATTTGTTGACCCTTATAAGTTTTTGACACTTTCTAATAAGTCAATATCATGTATCTTTATACCTTATCTATTTAATGAGTGTTTTTGTTTAATTTTTTATACTTCCAGAATTGTTTTCTTGAATTTATTTAAGGAAGCAACATGGTGGTGATTGCAAAGTACAAGGATATGTAGTTAGTGGTATAGCAAATGTTCTCAAAAGAATTATTATTCTAAACAAAAAAAAGGATCTACGATTCTACCTCTCTTAACACGTAGTGATGAAAGTTAAAACTTAAATATTGTATCCATGGCTCATTGAACTGCTGTAAATAAAATAAATTCCAAGAATTTTATTCCATTTCTGGTTTAATATATCCAGTTCAAGTGGCCTTTTCTCATTTCACTATTGTTCAATAGGCCTATTCACCAATCGTCTGTCTCCTAAAAACTTATTTTGAGAGAATATTTTGAAAATTCACAAAGATGAAATAGTGAGTCTTCTTTCTTCAAAAAAAAGTAGAATCGTCTGCAAAATTACCCATTCGTATCACTGACTTGGCAACACTATCCCCACCCGAACTATATTTTTTTAATATATTTTACTGTCAATCTAAGTATATTTCCATAACCATTATAAATAGATATGAAGCCAAAGGATCCTCATCCCGTTTCACCCTTTATAGGTTAAGTATTTTGTAAAGTACCAATTATTCACTACACTGACCTATTAATAAACCAATCAGAAAAGCCATTTTTTCCAGAGCAGAGAAAAGAAAAGCACCTTAATAATCCGCTTCAATCAAAATTTTTATTTTCAGCATCTTAATAATGCAAAACATCCGCGATATATCTTATTGGTTGCCCAATATATTTACCTGGAACGAATGCATTTTGAACTTGCCCAATTTAAGAAAATACTTCGGAGTTCCTGAAAAGTGTTGTATTTCTCAAAGCAATATAACCCGGAATTTGTTATATTTGTGTTATTTTATTGTGTGTTGATCATCTTCTTTGGTAGCTGTTATTGAAAAATTCTAAACTGAAAAAATATCAAAAATAAGGAATTTTAATAGACAAGCTTAATTACTCGCAATCAGATGAATATAAATTCAGATTGCTCTTATTTTATAACACTCGACCAAGTCGAACAAGTGAACTGCTTAAAATATATCATTATAAATACCCATTTATATACCATTGTTTTTAAACATCTTAAGTTACATTCGTATGATTACATGCACAATAGGAGTCTACAATCATCACATGTAACGTTACCGTTCAAGTCATTTACATTGTTTAAATTGCGATATCATGCACCATGTTGCCATTTTTGTCTTTATATGTAAACAGGAAGGCTAAATATATATTATAAAGTTACAGTATTGAACAATAAGACCATGCAATACTTTTTAAAGTCAGTTACTGGGTAAAGTCGCCCCACCGATGTACGTTTTTACCATTTTAGACATGTCACGATTTTACCGCATATATAAATATTTGCCTCGCATATTAACTCAATATTCTCAAAATAATTGGGTATTCTGCTTGTATAACAGTAACTATAGTTTGTATACCTTTTCCACAAAATCACACTTGGCACTTACCCATCGACACAGAAAATGTTAAATGGATATTTGCATCAATCCCTCTCTCTCTGCCTGTCTATCTGTAAGTTGTCCCTTTTATGTTACTTTGTTTCTCATCATCGATTTCAGATTCGGCACTATGCCATTACAGAACTCACCCCATAAAGCGCCCGATAGTCTTACAAATATCACAATGCTTTAATTTCAAATGCTAGTCGTTGGTTTTGGGTCTTGAATGCCCATTTAATGCCACCACAAAACACTATTGTTATAGTTTATCATATTTTTTTCATTCGCTCTGAACATGTCAAATAAATGCAAAATGAATATTTGTTTTTTAATGCCACCACAAAACACTATTGTTATAGTTTTTCATATTTTTTTCATTTGCTCTGAACATGTCAAATTAATGCAAAATGAATATTTGTCTTTTTTAAACAGAAACAGATAAAATTATTTACAAGATGGGCAACATTATTCTAATTTAACAAGCTAGGCTATTGGTCCATATGCTATACAAAGACGGTCGCTGAGGACTGGCTATCTGCACATGGCAGCCATTTTAGGTCCAAATGGCAAGGTTACTAATGATATTTGTGTTTTCTGCAGGTAAGTTCGGGCACTAACAGTAGCTTTGACAACAGTTTGTACAGTGAAATATTATTAATACATCCTTTTGATAATATTTCCCATCATAGTGACATAGATTAATATAAAATGCATAAAGAATAATATTTGCTTTGAGGTCTTATCTTTTTCAAGGTCAAATAATAAAATTGTTTATATATCTATATATAAAATATTATAAATAAGTAGGACCTTAGAATGTGTAAGCTTTTATCCATATTAAAAAATTACCTCCAGAATGTATTTTTATTCATGTAATTTAAAGTAACAGGATACAGTTCCAAGACATTTCTGGAAAATGCACAGTTTAAACAAATTGGTGAAAGGTGGATGGTCGAAAATCGATGTCACTGTGTCCTCTACTCAGGTAAGGAATCACCGGTTAAAGTATGCAAACCAAGATAACATTTTAGCAAGAAAACAATATTTCTGTTTAATATAAGGAGACATTTTAGAGGCCTTTCTCAACACAAGAGTGCGTGGCATATAAGTAAGACTATTGGTAAAATATTAACACTTATGTTCAAAGCAAATTTAAATCCAGGAATTACTTTAGACAGTTCTGCGGATAAAACAGAACCTTAAAGTTTACTTTATTGTGAAATTGTCTGATAGGTAAAGAAACCTCTTCTTCGAAATTTCAATTCTCATTATTAATGGTTAATCACTATCATGCGAGACAGCTTCGTTTTCAATGGTATTAAAATATGTAACTAGAGTGATATAATTTTTATAAATTCTATACAGGCGCTGCACTGTAAATATATTACATAAATGACAAATAAGAGAAATCAAACGTCCCGTCGTGATAGTAACAATAATATCATCTTTTTTTTGCAAATATTGGCATTTGTATAACATATGTAAGCACTACAGAACTATCAATTACTGTCATTAAATAGCTGACACATATACTTTTTTAACTGATAAAGTATGCCCATTTGGTTTTGATCACTACTTCGCGAGAGGTACGCCTACGGCCAGAGGATGGAGTACACAGTCAAGCTACAAGTTTTTATCGGATGAAAGAGTTACCTGGCAGGCAGCTAGGGAGAACTGTGCACGATATGGGGCCACCTTGGTAAATATAGAAACTAAGGAGGAGCATATGTATCTCACAGGAACTATTATCAAGAGCATGACCAAATCTCCAGGTATGGTAAAAAGAGACTACAAAATTCAATGTTGATATCTGAAGAATAAAAATGAACAAATTATAGACATAATGGACTCAGAAAGCATCTCAATTTAAATTACATTGCCAATTATGGATTTGTAAAAACTACGGGTTAATTATACCCTTGATTTTTTAAGCAAACTAAACTGTCAAATAAAATATACTGTTTGTAGACAGCTTCTGGACTTCCGGTTCAGATGCAGAGAGAGAGGGCGTTTGGAAGTGGACAGGAAGTGGCGCCACTGTAAATAAAACGGGATGGGGTCCGAATGAACCAAACAACAAATATGGAAACCAGGACTGCCTAGTTTTATTAAAGATGTATGATTGGGCCTGGAATGATAACGATTGCAGAGCTCGTTTCCTCAGTGTCTGCGAAAGGATTGCTCCTTTTAAGGAAGAGGTTTCCCCATCAGATTTGTATAACCTATATGACGGGGAAATAAATTTTAACTTGAAGAAATGCTGGAGACCAATTATTTCAGAAATTTTGTTGGGTAGGTCCTTTTTTTAGTTTTGGGTTAAGGATGGTCAGCGTTTCCTTCAAGCCAAGTTTCACTGGTGTGATGATACAGTGGACATGCCGAATTGTAAACAAGGTGATTAAGAAAAACCCTTGCTTATATTTCAGGTTTATCCTTCTTTCCATATATGTTTCACGAGTGTGTTTACGTTTATCTAGGCTGTGTTTGAAACATTTGCTTTGTTTTTTAACATCTTCCTTTCATGGAAATGTACACATCCATTCTTTTCTTTTTCTAGCGAACGTCTGCCTGTTAGAATATGGATGTAGCCGAGCAGTTCTTTCTTTTTCTTTCTTTTCTCTTTTTGATGCCTCAGAATATTTTTCTCTTTTTTCCAATGATTATCTTTTCATTATCGACATCACAAGAACTAATGAATATATAATGTTGCAAAAGGTCATACATGAAGGGTTCGGTACGTATTATGATATCAGTAACATGTAATAGAATAAACTCACAATTTACATTCAATATATATTTACAAAATTAACATTAAACCTTAATGTCTAGGATGATAAAAGAATATGCAACTGAACTTCAACTCAACTTCAACTGGACGCTAACATATTTCCAGCGAATATGAAACACAATAAAATACAACTGGGTAATTAAACCGCGAACATTGAGCCGTTGGAAGGTATTCAAGTGATTTGATTTAAAAGGATTTTTTTCCATTTATACAGATGATTTTGCATAACATTATTGTTCTCTGCCACCTTACGCTCAAACAGTTCCATTTTTTGCACATGCTTCTTAAACAATTGTAACGTTGGAGTGTTCACGTCATTTCGATAGTTGAATATTACAAACTTATAGATTAATAGCAACGTGTCAATAGGGCTTTTATTCTCATAATGTTCTGCACAACTTGTATAAATTAACGACTTGCACATATCTGGCATCACAACTCCAGTATCTATAGCCCATTCAATTATCTGTTTATAGAACGAAAGACTCCTAGTGCATTCACAAAATATATGTGTGATAGTCTCTTCTTCATTTGAACAATACGAGCATTTATTTGTGTCTATTATATATATTATATATAATTGTATATTATATTTCCATATATACAATTTTTCGTTTACCGATAAAATGTTATGAAGAATCCTGTACCGGAATTGCCTTAAATACATATCAAGCGTGACAGAATAAACATGATTTACTGCTTGTTTCCAAGTGGTGTTTTGGTTCAACACAGTTTCTACTTTTTCTTTATTTGGTGGATCGCACACCTTTTTCTGGCACAGTTTTCCATACAGCCATTTAAAGCCAAATTTCTGGCATCTAAAACCACTTCTTCTAAGAAAGAAACTTCCCATAACATCAATTTTATCCGCTTTGTCTGGTATTTTGTTATTCTTTATCACACATTTCCATTCCGTCGGTATCGCATGCATAATAGAAAGGTAGTGAATATAACATTTATTGTAATATTTTGATAAAATATCTGCCAATCGTCGTTAAGTTCCATTATTTTAAACAATTGGAATAAATATTTTATATTTTAGGTCATTCATAAACTTGTTATAAACCGTCTTACCTCCAACCTGAATATATTTATTGTTCCATAGCTGCTGTAAACATATATCTACAACTCCTTTTGGGCTTTTTGAAGTAAAATAAGCCCATTACTTCAAACAATGACAATACAATTTTGTCATTTTTCCTTCAATTAATCCCAGATCGAAATTTGCACCAATATTATCTATGCCCCGGATATTCCAGAAATACAAGTTTGGGATCGAAGCAAAATTTGTGTTTGTTAAATTCTTTAATCTGCAAATCCACATAATTCTCTAACCATCTAATATTGTTTCTATATCAGGTAATTTTAAACCTCAACTTTCCATATCACGGATTAATACTTCATATTTAATTTTTGGTTTTCTTCCAAACCATATAAAAGCCGAGCAGTTCTCATCGAAAGATAAATATCTTACCCAAACAATAGGAATCTCAACCGAATGTCGTATATTTTGAAGCTGGGGTAATGACCTCATCCTCGTCGGAAATTAGAAAAATACCTGGGATTGGAACATGCTATGACTAAAATGTGTAGCATATTTAAATTCAAACAGGAATTTCAATGTAATTTCCTTTTAAGGAAGATTAATTGTATAGGAAATACTTACTGGATTTTAAATATTTCCTGTTATATCTTTATCAGGATGAAATTGTAGATGAAATAACACATAGAGTTGCAATGGAGTAGAAATATGCGGACAGTCAGATCTAATATGAAATGTGTAAGTGGCAAAGTGGATAGTTGTGATATTGCATTCATCAGACACACTCTGGGAAAGGAATCGAATAGCTTAAGGCCAATAAATGTCTGTAAGGTAGGGGCGCTATATTGAAAACCTTTGCGTAACGAAATACTTCAACGTTATTTTTTAATGGTGGATTTCACAATTGACACGCAAACTATATCGGTAGACTGGCAATAAATAATAATTTTTCATAAATTTATCACCAATTTGGTACAGGTACTGAACATAGATTTTTTTTTTAATTTATAACCAGAGCATATTTATTATACAAAATTATTTGCTTTTATGACCGAGATAAAAACGGTCATTCTGTAAATTCAGAAGTATCCGATTGGAATTTATGTACAAAGTTCTAGTTGGGCAAGCTAACCCAGGAATATAACATGGTGACGATGAAGATATTACCCCATCACCAGTAAACATAGAATTATCCTGACGGTAACACAAGTACAACCTTATCCGCAGTTATTAGTTGGTTGAATAGCTGCAAGGGCACAGAAAACGGTATTAATATAATTTTACTCATAACATTTTATAAATAAATGACTGGATTATTAAACATACATAGTGCTAAGGTTTGAATATACTGGCATAAACCTATTATTAATCCACCTCTGAAAAAGAAATTATTGTCCGCGACCAACAAGAATCAGTTAACGTACTTGTAAAAATAATATCATACGGAAAAATCGTTCCTCAGGCTCTCAGTCGTTTCTGTAGTGTTGAAACAAACGTTTCTTATTCATTAGAAGTTAACAATACTGACTGTGTTTGAGTTGAGAATGCTGGGTGTTAAAAAAAATGACAATGCGGAGTGCTTTAAAGCTTACAATGCTGAGTGTTTTAAAGCTGACAATGCTGAGTGTGTTAAAGTTGACAAAATATAGTGTTTTTAAAGCTGACATTGCTGAGTGTGTTTAAGTTGACGATGCTGAGTGTTTTAAACCAGCACATTGTGCCCTTCAAAATCCCGGTGCATTTGTTTGTCCATGGCAAAGACGTTTTCAGATGTCAACTCAAATGTTAGGGTGCAATAATATGACCTCCCTTTGAATAAACTCCGGATAACGTATTGGATGAAGAAAATTTCAGGCATCCATTCTACAGCAGCATTTTACAGGAATGCAGGTTCATCTATCTCGTGGGTTAATAATTTGTTGCATTTTTTAAGTAAAACGGAAAAAAAACTTTCTTAATATATATAATTATTATTTTAGAAAGCGTTATATCTTATATGGTCTATCCGTTTAAATTAAATAATACTAGACAAAGACGATAGATGCAAATTTAAACCATGGATATTTTTTAGATATCATAACAAGAATTTGACAAAGACTTTACATTCAATTGTCTTAAGTTATGACTCACATACACCAGGATGGGTTACTAAAGGCAAATGTAGCTAATCACTCATTTGGAGAAAATCAATTGTCGGTTGCATATTTGTCTTTAAAGGGTAAAAGTAGCTGAGAGCAATATTTTTTACAATGATGTAACTTTGATGTAAATAAATGTGTCATAGTTTATAATTTTTCGAGAAAGTAAAATGTATTGAACTGTTGGAACGAAAGGAAACGGAAAAGGGGAACATACTCGACAAACACAAAAAAAATTGACAATGGTCGACCAGGTCTAATGTGATTATGCTGAACTGTTATATTTAATACTAGATTTCACTTAACTGCATGCAAATATGTTCATATACGTTTGATAAAAACAATCTCGGGGAATGTCTATGATGAAATGAGCAATGGAAAAAAAGGGAATGCTCTGAGACAAATCCGAGAGAAAGAAGATAACAAAATAATTAATAGTAGTGTCAGCAGGTCTTGTAACTCCCAAAGCCGTTATCTATAGTCCATTCTGCTGACACGCTCTGTGTATAGATTACGGTTCTTGAATTAAAAATAGGTTTGGGAATGTGGACACTTCCGCCAATGGTTTATGTTTTAAAATTCTACAAAGTGATCTGCATGTGTCATGACCTATGAGTTAATGAGCAGGAACTTTCTATCTTATCAAAAACATTATAAAATCAAAGGGTGTTATCCATACAAATGAAATATAAGAGGCATAGATTAACATGTTTTCCTCTGAAACAAAGTTTAACAGAAGTTCTACTGAAATGTCGTACTTATTTTTAAATCCCAAAAAGATATTATTATTATTGTAAAACCAAATATTTTGTGAGGGATTTGGTTGTTCGTCTCATTGATTGCTCGAATTCATATTGTACTCGATATCCCCGGACACTCAAACAATTATTATTATTATTTATTTATTTATTTGTTTATTATTATTATTATTATTATTATTATAACGCTGCAATAAAAATATTGTGAATACTTGCATCAAGTGCCTTTCCCACAAAACGATTTTAGAACAATGAAAGCATTATACAGTTATTAAGAGATATTTCGATGGAATGGTAACTTGACAGTTTCGATTGTAATCAATGAGACATAAACAAGCGACACAATCAGGTGCTTGTAACGGATATTTCTATTTATGCTGACATGTGCTAAAAAGAAAGACTCTTGCTGTTTTGAGGATCAATATATTTATTTTGCAACATTATTGCTGACTTAGGCAAGTAAATGCCAACATGTCAATACGGATGTTACAATCAAAGGACATATCTTCCATTTCCTGCTATGAAGTGTTGTGAAATTTACCTGGCAACCTGAGAAGAAAGAACGTCATGAAGGCAGGTAAGGTGACAGATCTGACACAACATCAGATATGCTTTTCAATGTCTTGTGTATGACACTTCTCCTTTTCTATATTTCAATTGACAGGGATATAGCCCGACCACAGAGAGACGATCGCAAGCTTCGATAAGGAGAGAGCTCGCCTGTAATCCGGACCGAACTATTTGGTGCAAATTCCAAGATTATGTCAGCGAGTACATCCAAAATCACTGGAGCCTTTATTCTCCTTTGGTCGTGTAATGCCATTTACGCCCGTTTGTATTTTTTTTTAAATGAATTTATGATTTTGGTAAACAAATATTGTTAAATAATGTTATCCTTACCCCGAGAATTTTTCATATTTAAATCATGTATCACAAATTGAATGGAGAGAACCTGATTCATACTAAATTATTTATTTTTGGCATTATGTTGATGTAGATACTCTGATATCTCACATCGGAACTGTGTTCATCATATTTATTGCATTAGTGTCAATTTTCTTTATAATTTTATTCCTTCAACAATATGCACAGGCAGAAATAAATTCATTATGTTACACAAGGTCTTATTTGACGTACAATGTTTACGACCTAATATCTGCCGATTACAAAGTAACATTATTAAAGATATTTATAAATTTTATTTTAGTGGTGTGCGAGCGTGCTGTCTACTCAGGGTACCAATATACTTCAAATGTAGTAATCAAGCACATCTTCAAAATACCAATGTCCAGACCAGAATGTATGGACCTATGTAGAAGACAAGAGATTCCCAGTTGTACTGGTGTTTACGTTAGGAACAACCTTTGTATTCTTAACAACACCCAACGACCACTACGTCTTCCTGCTAACGACACAACAGAGTTGTCAGGTACTTGAAATATCAAAAAAGCGTCATTCCATTTAAAACCAGCTATTCGTTTATCTTTCATGTAGAATCAAAATGATTGCTAGCTTACTTTGCGTATATATTAATACGCTCTGGACACTTGTTAAGAAATGTTCTTATAACGCATCTCTGGTGTAGGTAAAACCTTCTTCGTCAACTAGCTATTAGTAAACACCTTATATGCAACAATGTTTGCGAACATAAAAAAATATAGCCTTGGGTGGGTGCGGAAGCTGAAAGTTTACCTGTTGCAACGCGCACTGTGCAAAACTATTTATCATCTGCCTTACCGCTAGATGTCTTTGGTGAATGTATATGAATTATTTTGTGAGCCCACTTGTTATTAATCCATAAATATAACAAAATCGAACCATCTACTGTATATGCCCTTTTTATATGTAAAATAACCAATAATAGGTCCTTTTGACTCTACAGCAATGAATTCTAATCTATATAGGTAGCAGGGCTTGTTATATATTAGAATATCCCTGGGTAAAGAATCCACTCGTATCCTTTTGTTATGCATAATTCCATTGAAATGGAACAAAGGAAAATGTATGTGATGGTAAAGAAAATGTTGTAAGTTATGTTTTTGTTTGTTTGTTTATATCGTAGTTTGTCCCCCTGGATTCGCTTTCTATTTCGTAAAAGGCACAAAAGGTACTGTGAGTTTAAAACCACAGCCATCCTGCTATAATTTCAATCAAGATACAAGGTATACCTTTCCAATGGCTGACAAATATTGTGAACATCATGGGGCCGCCCTGGTCAGTATAGAAACGGCAGAGGAACAAACACATATAAAAAGAATAATCAACTCGGACAAAGAGTTGAAATCAAGAGGTAACAAATAACGCCCTTTAATTAAATATCCTTTACATGAGGTTGCTTATTAGTTGAATCTCAGTTGATCTAAATAAGTTCAGGTTTATCCTGGTATCACACCATGATACTAGCTTTTATAATTTGATACGATGCATGTACAATAGTGGAGGTTACAAGCTCAGTAACCGATTGACAAGAATTTAATTTTCTGGGGGATTTTGCAATGTTATTTGTTTGAGTAGTAATAAATATTACATTAATCATAGTGTGTAAAGCAAACTAATCATATTCTTATAAACCTGGACAAATACAATATAAACATATACTGTCCTATAATAACATATGACCGGTTTTTATATTATTGGCTCCCAGCTCCCCTTTTCATGAATAGTATACTTCTGTTAATTCGCTGCTCAAGGTTTCATTTCTTTCAGATAAATTTTGGAATTTCGCCTCCGAGGCAGTCTCAGAAGGACTTTGGAGGTGGACAGGAACTGGTGAACTCTTATGGTTTACTGCATGTTCACTTGGTGAAGCCTAATAACAGGGGCGGCTCACAACACTGTTCAGTGTTGTAACGTGACCGAAGATGGACCTGGGACGACGAACAGTGTAGTGACAGTTACTTTGCTGTCTGTGAAATAAATGCCCAGTGAATAGACGAAATGCTATTCTGTAAAATATAAATGTTATAACAAAATAGCTCATAAAAAACTCCATTTCAGCAAAATGGGAATAATCTTAAATTCAAAGTATAAAAAATTTCTATTACAGTATCTTCTGTACATTGTTCGTGGGCTGGTTCAATGTAAATATCATGATCAATCTGTTGTATCCCTTTCTCATAATATTTAAGTGTTTTTTTGTTTGTTTGTTTGTTTTTACCAGACGCATTCACCATACAGATTATCTTGTATGCCACATGCATGTCTAAATGAAAGCGAACACACCAACCCATTTACACAACATCTTAACAAGTATCCAGCTTATATGTAATAAAAATGTTAATAAATGTCATTATGACAATGGATTTAAGCTCATTCAAAGCTCATACGATATATATTGCCATTGAGGAGCTGGTCACAACAAACCAACAACGAATGTTAATTTCGAGGTGATAATCAAATTTATCGCAGAGCCAGATATCTATTTCGAAATCATAATGTTCCTTTAATATGACACCATGGACTTGAAAGCAAACAAACTAAATAAAATGTAGTCAATTTAAGTAAAACTCCAACAAAGATGTAATTATTTTTGTTAGATATGAACAAGACCGGATCTTTTGGAAGCATCTTAGTTTTGAACAGCCAAAAATTTGTTCTTAAGATGTCAATTTAAAACCTGCACCAAGAAAACAGCTGACCCGATATATGCGGTAAACAAATAAACTACATGACCGACGAAAATTGATTTTAACGATTAGTCATACAATATAGTAAACGTATTTGTTGTGTGTTAATTTTGTTACCCCTCAAAGTTTGTGACGCGAGAGTTTATTGATAACTCTGTGCCTCGTTAAAAAGTAAGCCCTTACTCATATGGTCTTCAACGTGTATAATTCTCCGCAAAAGGATATCTTACAAGAAAATTTTAGAATTGCACATAACGTTGGACTTTTTAATATGAGTATGTTTGTCCGATACCAAACATTTTTAGTAATATGTAAACCTATCTGTGTACACTTTTCAATTAAATTAAAATCGTCTTATCTAAAGTCGATGTCCTGTCATTTTATTTTTCAAACATAAAAATCAAATACAAACATGTTTAATTAATTATATATGTAAATAAGACACTTTATTCGCTATAAATATGAAAGCTAACAATTTTTGTTGCTAACCATTATTGTTAGTTTCTATAGTAAAACATATTATAGGAATGTAATCCAATTTGTGAAAATATTTTGACTGCTAAAAATTGTATTTCTGTAAAATATATATAACATGTATAATATGTATAACATGAGAGAAATCGTTATTTACTAGATGTTATTAAACCCTTTGTTTACATTTCGAAGATTGACCATCAAACTGTAAGGGAATAATGAAAATTAATTGGACTTTATAATTAGCTGCGTCTAATAATTCATGCAAATGACAGCACCTTGAGACCAAAGATACTTTTTGTCTATTGACATTCTATTATTCACATCGGTTCACATATTGACTTTTTTTCCTGTCCTTAAATTTTAAGGGCCACATCAGACAGGACTTTGTGGAACTAGGGAATTATTCTTGTAAAAAAACTATGACAAATCGATATTTGCAAAACATACTGCTTAACGAAACAAGGTTTGTTCAAAAAGAATTTGTATTTCAGTCTTTTTTCTCCTTTTTTTACACACCCATTGTGGTTGCTATAGAAACCCCGGCTAATTTCAAAGATCAGCGTAAATTCGCCTTGTGATATATATTGTTGCTAAAGAACTGATCGACCCAGGCGATTTCATCAACCGAAATTTAGGTTTGGAAATATGTTTACCCGCAAAAGGTACTTTGGCTAAACTTTAATTATATAAATATTAATGTGGATAAAACAGGTAAGGCCACCGACCGGAAATCGGAAGATCCTGGGTTAGATTCCCACCGTCAGTGAACCTACCTTTCTGTGTATACTAATTCCATCATTAAACAATGAACCAGCATAGCAATTCATACATCTATATATAATATACTAGTATGCAGCACACCATATAAGGCCATTAGTTCTCCATGCTGCATGCAAAGTCGCCGTGCCGACACATATAGTTTGTGAGACCACTACCGTGACGTCACTTCGATGGTTCCTATAAAAGTGTGCAAATACACAGAGGGGAAGGGGATCTGGCGTAGCCAAGTGGTAAGGCCACCGACCGGAAAATGGAAGATCGTGGGTTCGATTCCCCCGTCAGGGAACCGACTTTTCTGTGTATACCATTTCCATCTATATATATACATATATATATATATATATACATATATATTTATTTATATATATATATAAATATATATATATATATAATTGAGGAATAGCGTTAAAAAAGAATTAAGAAGATAGCAAAATAACAGGTGATTTGGAACAAAATTTTCTGTTTATACCCTGTATCTTTATAAAGTGGTGACTTAAGTTTTGAATATTGTAGTTAAATTGGCTGAGAGTTCAAGCAAGCAATAACTGTTTGTATAAAGCGTGGCCACGTGACATGATTGATTAACACTGCAGTGTGCCAGGTAATCTTATGTACGTGCTGCAGGGGGCCAAGTCACGAGAAACCTTTGTGTTTTATTTGAAGCATTGAATTCCATTTCAGTATTCGATACTAGGATCAAATGGCACAGGTCAGGTCCATTAGCTCCTGAAACAGAGTTGAATCAAATTGCTGTATCTATTTACATTAACGTTCGTACATGAAAATGTATATAATCCAAAAAAATAAAATATTCGGTTTTTGCTACTTCAACTTCAACGATCCTAAAATATGAAAATTAGAGTATATTCATAGTGTGGTTTATCAAACTTTTCCACCTTTTGCAAAATAATTATTCAGCTGTAGAATGCTTCACTAAATAAGTAAGTACAAAGACTGCGGGGATGCCATAGATCTTATAATCCGGTTTCCTTTTATTTGGGATTCTATAGAGCTAAACGAGTTTCCCTTTCAGCTATCTGTTTAAAGTTGTCTCCAAAATGTCTGTCTGAAAGCATTTTATTGTTAATTATGGTGAGGATTTTATATGTCTCATGATTAAGGCGATTTAAAACCTCGTCTATGTTAAGCTCTCTCATTGTAGCAGTTCAATGTTAATTACATGTAGACATCGATCATATTTTAACGAATATAACAAACTCCAATATGCATTCAGTGACTGCTTTTGCGCATTGTCGTTGTTTACTTTCACGCTTTTCATAAGAATACAATACGAAGAAACACATAAATTCCAATTAATAAATAAACCTAGATGAAAGTCCTGAATATAATCAAAATGAATACTCTCTGCATAGGTAAACGATGAAAATAAAATACGCTATAAGATCTTATCAATCACATCTGTTTAAATTTATTGTCCAGTACGTACCTACCTAGCTTATGTAGCTTCGTCCGCCATAGCCATTGTAACATGTCGTATGCCAACACTAATTCTCGAAAAGTGCCTTCAGTTTTTTTTTGTAGATCATACACAAAACCTATCGTCCGTATGCCAAGACACTAAAATTGTCTAAAATATCGTATATGTTTCTATCATATATTATATATAATATAAGAAAGAGAAGGATAATCATGTTTCTTTCTTACTTAAAATTTATTTTTAAAATTTTGGTTTAATAAAAATTTTAATCTTATTTTAAAACATGAAAGACATGTAGAGGAAAAACAAGTTTTCAGGTATTTTCATGTGTTTTTTTTTTTTTTTCCTTTTCTTTTTACCCATTGAAAAGTTATTTCCTGTTATTGGTTGCTTAAATTTGTTCCATGATAGTTCCATAACCATCCACCTTTCCTTGTCAAAATCTGAATACAGTTAAAACTTACAAATATTGCTTCATATGAAGGATCTGCTCATTTTTATTTAGACCCAAAGGCCATACTCACCTTGTCTTCAACAACGAATTCGGGATTTCAGTTTGGCAATGAGGGTTTAACTTTTTACATCATGCGCCTTGTAAACTAACAGGTCCACAAAATTCAATAAGAGCAGGTATTATGGGATTGGATTTATAAAATTCAATACAGGGTTGTTGTCCCTACTGGAAACTCAGCTTGAGTAATCCGGATAATCTATGTATTGGGTGAAATGTAACGTAACATGGACTTCCTTATAAATATAACAGATCCGAAGATCCCCTGCCTGTCTGTGCCAAAAGTTGGCTCTAGTGAGGTGGAAAAGCGGAAAATATTATCAGAGAAATTTAACACTGTCGATTCGCTACCATGATGCGTGGCCATTATTGTTCTCACGACGTGCACTGTCAGTCTTTTTTGACCAAGGTCGGTTGGACCTTCAGTTACAGAATACCTTTTTGCCAGTCACTGCAACACGTAAGTAATATGCTCTTAGAATAATCAATATGCATTTCATTTGTCTTAGGCATTCGAGCTTTTTCCCATAGGTGATCTAAAGAGTTCTATCAGTTTTAAATTACAAACAAACTTAATGTTCACATATTATTGATTTTCCACAACTTTGGACCGACACCTGTCAGGTGTCCTGTGACTGCTGTCATAAGGAAACACATGTACTGGAGTTCCAAAAGATATTTTAGTGCTCTTGGCATCCTTGCATATGCCTTAAATTGACATTTACTGGAAAGCTATTGTGCGACAGAATTACCAGGGCAATTGTACCAGAGTATCCACATGGATAACTGTGCTACCTGAAGGCTGTTTCATTTATGACAAGACAGGAGAAACATTTTCGTAAATATTCTCGTTTTATTTATTTTTTCTTTATGTGTTGCATAAATATTTGAGATCCTTGTGTTATTTCAAATTAATATTCTATAACATTAAATACTGTTTAACTGTTTCTTTAAACACTTTAATAGAATCATCATTATCGTTTACTGATCTGATACTATATCCACTTCTATGACGTCAATTCGCTGAGTCCAGTGATAGTATGCTGATATACAGGTGGTTGGGAATCCCTGTTATCTCAGTGATTGGGCAAATGATCGGCAATCGAAAGGCCATTGGTTCGATTCCCAAACGGGGTAAGCTTAGAAACTCACTTGTCCCATCACAGATGGTACACACATGTTCCAGTACTTATATTTTGTTATTATATGCAGTGATCCTTTTTCTTAAAACATACAACATATTTATACATGTTTCTAATTATAGTGAGATCGAACATGAATACACAGAATATTTGCTTAGTTCCTTATGTTTTTCCAATTTTCATTTCGACTGTTCTACCACTTAATTACTAGAGATCCCAAAACATGTTATTCGCACACTTTTTAAAGGAACCAGCGAGTCAGTAATTTAGGCGTAGAAGTAAACTTAGCATAGCAGTCTATATATATATATATTCTGTATGCACTGTATTTAGTTACATATACAGCAATAATGATGTACTTCACAGAGTAGGACTACCTCAGGTGTTTAAACATTATCAAATCCCTTATTATACGTATTAGAATAAAACAAAATTTAGAAAAATTCTTTGTTTCGATTTTGCGGTATTCATATAAAAACAATGTATATAATTGGCTTATAGGTGTGTAACAGATATACTGAAATAGAACCATGCATCCTACATGGTTGTTGCTGTATTATCTAATTCAATAAGAAGGTATTTATAACGCTAGATCGATGGCACGTTGGTGGCAGATCTCTATGCAATGGATGAAATAAGAGTGATATGTTTTAATTCCGTCTTCTGGATTTTATCTTTTATACTCACTTATATTGATACTACAGCACTAGGAAGCTCCCGCTTTAAACTCTAACCCCTTCCCCAAACAAGCCGACCCCCCCCCCCCCCCCCCACCTCCCACTCCCCATCCCCAATAAAAGACAGTTTCAATAAATATTATCACATTTAGCTGTGACTATGTACTTGCAAGACTCTATGTGAGTAAGATTAGTGCAGTATGGTGGAAATATCTTTTCCTATGAATCTCCTATTATGTTAAATAAGCCGTCCGTTACTTCATCCGATTGACGAATCCATTAATGAGGCTAATTCAAGAAGAATATGGCAAATATAAGGTATAAAAACGCTGATTATGAAATGATATTCTATACATTGTGAGTTTTATTCCCTGTAGTTAAACAGGCAATGAACGAGGAAAAAACACATCCCGCATTTCACTTAGCTGACTTATTCCTAATTAATAAATTAAATATTGGCTGTCTTGTTTTTCAAATGGATTCGACTCTCTTTCACTTGTTCTTGTTTATGTAAAATTACCCTATTACTGCGCCTTAAAGTTTCACACTGTAAAATCAAATGTTTCTGTATCAGGCTGCATTCCAGGGGTTCGAGTTTGCCCTCCTTTGCCTTAAAAGTTACATACTGTAAAATCAAATGTTTCTGTATCAGGCTGCATTCCAGGGGTTCGAGTTTGCCCTCCCTTGCCCTAGAAGTTACATACTGTAAAATCAAATGTTTCTGTATCAGGCTGCATTCCAGGGGTTCGATTTTGCCCTCCCTTGCCCTAAAAGTTTCATACTGTAAAATCAAATGTTTTTGTATCAGGCTGCATTCCAGGGGTTTGAGTTTGCCCTCCCTTCTCTTGTTTACTTTGTTCAATAATGCAGTTCCCAAGAGGATTTTTTTTATAAACACTAATTGACTAAGGAGACTATTTAAAACACCATGTATCTGATATTTTATTCAACTCTGGTAGTGGATCCTCTCTCTATACATCATATTAATGTCTGTGTGCGTGTGTTTGTTGTATGAGGATGGATTAAAGTGTGTTGTGTTGCGAATCTCTGAGAAAAAAAACTTAGTCGTAGACATTATAATAGAGTTTTGAAAACTGAAATGTACAGGCTGATCTTTTACATGCATTTGCTTATAAAGGAATCTGCATACCTACGCTTGGTCTGGCAGGTGCTCACAAACTGTTCTATATAAATAGTGGTAAGGCCAGTTTAACCATTTGAAAGAAAATGCGGAACCAATAGTGGTACAAACCACCTCAGGTTGATCAAAGATTGGCTGTCCAACAAACCAATTTTGGAATTTGACTGGCTTCCAGGTTAATGTCAAGTGCCGTATTTTTGTGT
The DNA here is from genome assembly GCA_026874595.1 of Sipunculus nudus. Lineage (NCBI taxonomy): Eukaryota > Metazoa > Annelida > Sipuncula > Golfingiida > Sipunculidae > Sipunculus > Sipunculus nudus. The sequence continues at coordinate 16,249,729 of CM049321.1, forward strand.
CAGGTTGGTATAACATTGAAAGTAAGAAGTACCCCGGGAAAGCTGTTAAAACCAGTTTAAATCTTGTCTATATCAAATCATTATATGCTATATAACTAAATCATGCCTTATTGAAGCTACTACTAGCTATTTTAGGAAGATAGGATCCATAACCTATAATTCGTTTAAATCTGTCAATCGAAGTACAATTTTTAAAGACAACCGAACTGTTCTATTTTCAATTACATAACTCTACATCATAATTAATTGGTTTTAAATTTGGAAAAGGAGATTCATGTCCTAATTTACAAGTAAATATCTTATATCGTATATAAACTTATATAGTCTTACAAAAATATACATTTAAAAGGACTATTCAAAACCTCAGGCAACTTTTAAAAAAGTTTTCACAAATGAATATTTTCACTCTACAGATTCTTTACTATTCTTTAAGATAACGATAGGTATTCCCAATTTCCTTATTGTGATATATGACATCCACTAAACAAAAAAAACTGTATATATTTCAATTAAGGAATTCTAAAGGCTTCTGATCAAGATACTTTGCGTGATGATTGTTCATTAGAGAATAGTAAATTTACGGATGATACCTGTCTGTGCCTCTGTGTTTTATATATGAAATTGGTCATATGGATTTGTTCTTCTTTTGATTCTATAGTTATCATGTATCCGTTCGTCTGGTTGCGCATTTTGCAGCTGATGTAAATTTCTTTCTTGCCCCTTGATAAATAAATTTAATGAAATGAATTAATCATTTTCTTTTTTATTCTGGAAAGGCCAATAGTTCCAGGAACTGAATTTGTTTTCCGCATGCAAAGTAATACTTAACTTTTAACAAATATACACTTTACACTTTTACATTTTAACAATCCTAGTAATAAAACAAGTAATTGAATTTGTATTTAATTAATGCTGAATATTATCCTGTTCTTCTTATTTGGTTCACTGTGTGGTTAAGTCTATGCATATATGCGATTTGTAGTAGGATTCTCAAAACTGTCCTTCGGATGAGTTAAGCAAGCATTAATATGATATCATTTTGGAAAAGACTGATCTTATAATGAAAACTGTCGGCTTTAGCAAACAAAATTAACATTATAAAAAAGAAATGTCCTTAGATATGTTACAAAAACACATTGACATCTTTTAAAAGGATATTTGACATATAATTGCTGAGAAATAAACAATTCAAATAATTGGAAAATTATTTCGAAACGTTTTATTTAACAAACCATTTATGAAAAAAAAGTTTCTTTCGTGGTTAAGAAGTACAAACAGAAATCATAAATTTGTATTAAAGTTTTTCATTTCTTTTTTTTTTTTTTTTTTTTTTTGTTAGCACACGTGTAAGTTTAACTATCTGGTATATGTGTAATATATGAAAGTCTGGTAAAACACGTGTAGTTCCTGTATCTTTTGGTTTTGGTTCCTTATTTTGTTCTTTGTACAGCAGGTGAAGTATGCAAGTAGAAGTGGATTTTTGATATATAATATGTGTGCTAAAGTGTGAACTGAACTGCTTTGAGAGACTGGCAAAAAATGCCTTTCCTTGTTCGATAAGGACGCAAGGTTGATACACAAAAGTACTTCAGGACAACGCCAAGTCGAGAATTTATCCGAGAAAGCGTACTGGCAAAGTTTCTTGTAAATAACGCTTTTGAGTTCGGGTGCAATGACAAAGTCACATGAAATTCAGTACAAGCTTGATGCTCCTACCAGAGCCTTTCGGTAAATGATATTTATTTTTTCAGGCTTGCTTTGCAAGTCGGATCATCCACCTCAGAGCACTCACTTGCATGAATTCAAACGTCCTTGAACTGGAACTTTATTGCCATAGACACAGTACAACAAGGTTCAGCTCATTACAATACCTTATAATTAAATATACATTTCAAAGTTATTAATAAAAGGGAGCCTTGAAGCTTGTAAAAGTATATCCAACATAATATTTAGATAACATATATCATTCAAAGCAAACATTAACCTTTGTACAGTACACAGACAATGTAAATGAATAGCTGAAAATAGTTGAAAAAATTGTACAGTATCAAATAAATAATTAATATTTTTAGACTGATACCCTCATATTTTACTTGAACACGGGTACAGAAGGTTCATAATTGATTAATGATCTGAAAGTATTCCATAAATTGAAATTAGTTTAAAGTGGATGGTTTCATACATCGCTGACAAATAAATATATTTTACATTGTCTGGTATTATAAATATTGGTATTTCCAGAAAATAAATTATTTATTAGAGACCATATTGAAATACGATACAAGGTTTAAGTAAATTCCCCTGAAGGTGTCAGGTGAAAATTTATCCTTTTCATGGATAACCTTTATGTTAATTTTAAATATCAATATCTCTTTCAGTTAAAATTATACTATAACATTCAAAACATTTATTTGTGATATTTACTTCATCCCATGTGGCGTAAAAAATATCTTATACATGCCTGAATGTTAAATTATTATCTATCAACATTTTATACAGTTTGCTCAAGCCGTGATATGCTAAGTAGAAACTTTATATTTACATCAAAGCTATTTAAGAAGATAGCAACGCAGCTTCAAGAAAAGTCATAAATATACGACCAAATACCAATTATGACTGATAATCGATAAAGCGTCAATGATACACATGAAACACTATTATTACCCTGATATTGTAAAAACTGTATTTTAGGGCGAGACATAAGGTTTATTAGTAAACAGGTGGTGTTCAACTGTTGTACGATGCGACTAACAGGAATCCTTGAAATATGCCTCATTGACACTCAAAAAAGCCAAAGATAGAATACAACTCAATGTGATCTTACACCATGTAATGGCTATTTATGAGAAATATCGTGATTTTGCTTACTATAATATTTGTAAATTAAACCATAATAATAATATTGATTCATACGTTGCTGCAGAACGTTATACAGAGGATTTATCGCAAAATATCGCCGTTCAGCTTAAATAACAAATACGTCATATCATATTGTTACATTTTTTCACAGTTCGTTTCATCATAAATTATGAGAGTATTACTTCAATTATACTATAACATAATTAGGTGAAGGTATTAAGAAATACTGTACTCTTTACAATGTAGGCAAAGATAAGTTCATCCAATGGTGTCGGGTCTGAAGCACGGATTAATTGTTTTCTCAACGGTTACTTAATAACATCCACTTGCATGTTCGTATCTTTGAGGCTTCTCTTGACAGCATAGGTGTCTTATAGGCTAAACCAGGATAAAAATAACAAAGATGTAATAACAGAATTAAATGGTATATTTGTTAACTTTACGAGAGTCATCAGTCACAATTATAAAAAAAAAAGGAGTTTCCAAGCCCTGCCAAAATAGTTCGCATACTAATATCTATTACGAATTGTGACACTGGAAACCCTGCTACAGTGCTATTATATGATCACATTTACATAATACTTGTATCTACTAAGCCATAATAAATAAACATTCCGTGAGAACTAACAATTCTACTTCGCTCTCACCTAGGTATGTTCCTTCTGCTTATTCACAAAGTATACTAAATTCAAAGTGGCATTCTACGTTGAACCAGTAGTTCCTTGTAAGGGGATTGAGAACTGAGCATTTCGCCATCAAAGCATAGGCTCTCCAGGACACCAATTGTTGTATTCCAACCGTTTTCCGTTGAAGCCCAGTACCAATCCTTTGTTTTTGGACTCAACGAAAGGGAAAGCCAGTGGAAACTCACTGATCCTAGGGAATACCACGTTATATTATACCAATATCGAAAAACTGCTGCTCGTTATTCAGTATAATCACTCTTCATCTTAATAAACCCTTTTTAAACTAACATTTATGTGAGATTTAATTTTGTGTATTTTTCATAGGTCGTCCGATCTTTTTATATTAACAAAGGACGATCAACTTACATATAACAAATAAAAGTTAATTTGAATATATCTATTAATTTGATGATGGTTAATTACCGGTTCATTACACTTTGAAGGCAAAAGAATACGAGATATTCGATTTTCTCATCATTCTATTGTATGTTCAGTTTTACTTGATTCTCCTTTTGTCTGGTTTATTATGAAACCTTAAACAATAAAACCCACAAACTGTCTTTGCAAGTAAGCTTTAGGAAGATTAAAGCTTTATACAGGTTTTCTAATAATTAAAAATGAAGTTACGGTGTCCATATATGATATTTGCCACATGCGTTTGTTCATTCTCAGATTCTATACTCATTAGGTATCCGTTCTTCTCCTTGCATACTTTGTCAGCTGATGCCCAGTTGTAAAAGTCCTGCTCGCGTGAAGGAATAGAAAAAGTATGATTTGGTTTAAATAAGATCAGAGATACTTTTGAGGCAGTGTTCAGGACGAAAATGCACTTGGTAAAGAATATGGTATGAAACCTTATTATGGTATTAAAATTCCTGAATCTCTGATGCCCTGTTGAGATTTCACTAAATCCCATGATGTTTGTAATCCAGAGAGAACCGCAACCCACCAGAGCTGAAATCCTTTGCCTTACTCACCTGGCTACGCTATTATACAAAAACAAGCCACATATTTAAGTAAGACTTATTATAAGATGATGATAACTTAGGTATAACAAACATAATATAAAAATTATATTTGTGCTTTATAAAAGAATTTATTGCATATAATTTAAACAGCAATACAGGCTGTATGTAATCCTATATTCAATATTTAAGTACCGTATTAATTTTATCTCTGTACATATATGCATATCATAAAAAACCGCGATTTTTAAAACTGCGAATTAAAAAAGGTGCTCTTTGAATAATAACCGCAGAAGGGAAATATTTAAGTGTTTAAGGTGCTTAGAGGGGAAAAACGATATCCAACTTTCTGTCATAGGAACATAATGCGGAAACAACTGAAGTGGTTAAAAAGGGTTACACAAATTTCATTTGCGCTAAAGTAGATTCCCACAATATTCAGAGAGACCTTGAATTTGTGCAATCTAAAAGGTTGCACTAAATCCTTCGATATCAAATGAACAGGCGTGTTTAGTTATCAGGAATTCATCACTTGCTTGTAGTATACTACACACATGACTGGCTTATTCCATTACTGCATTCTGCCCTATTTGTTTCTCATATAACATTATATTGTAGACAAGAGTAAGGACTATTGTCCAATATTAAAGCATAATGCCGCGATAACTGCTAATTTAATGTTAATTCTGTTCTGATTGGATGTATTCACCCGAGTAACTTTTGTTAGGATAATATTCCAGTGATAACGATGGCATACTTTTGCCAGAATAATGGCTTCGAAATATCTAGAGAGGTGTCGTGTTGAGGTATCAATGGATCGATTTGGGATAGATACGCACTCTGCATCAACTTCCGCCGTGATACATGACGGACGACTGGTAAGTGTAAACCTTAATTTCCTTGAATAACTTCGGAATTCAAAATATTTGCATCAATGGACAGATATTAATAATTAGCCTTGTCTTATAGTATTCCGTCGATAACTAAATATTATGACGCCCATGTGCCTATGACTTTCAGTTTGATGGATAACAGTGAACCATCGCCCGCTCTGTCACTGACGGCGTATTATCGCCCATGTTTTCCAGCTATAGCGTAGGCGTCATTAGGAACGACAGCTTAACGCACGTTCGCATGCCACACGATCTTTTTCATGAGAATATGTTGTGCAAACGTACGATTGTTCCAATATTTACATTAAATGCTACCGGAGATAAATTTGAGTTGTTCGGTTCCAGCCAGACTCTCAGGTGATACTCCAGGTTGTTAACTCCTTGGTATTATTAATGAAGAAGTTACAGCAGGAGCAACACGCTTGTATTGACTTTCATTTGATTCAGTCCATGAAACCTGGACCAGAACACAGGATACTTGCCCAGCTAATTGTCTAATTATTTTAAAAGATGTCAAGTTAAACACGTCAAATAACATAAAACAAATTCTGTATTATTATTCATACTGGATATACTGCACAATGGTTTGTGGCATTTATGCAAACAACCGTTATTCGCGGTTCGTTTACATGATGAAGAATACAGAATATTCTCAACATTAGAAACGAACAATGATTGCGTGCTTGGACTCGCATCCAGCTGGTTTAAAGAAAATACAGCTGAAGGCGTCACTATTCAAACGATTAAGAGGATACAGGATAGAAACAGAATTTTAAAATATATTATAGTCAGCCAATGTTATTTTAACGTATCTGGAGACTTTTAGTAAGACCCGAACAAATATAGATGCTGATGCCATAAGCAACAGTTTAGGTCATATTGTTAGTGAATAAAGACACTTTTATTCCATATGGTTTGAGTTTACGTAACATCAAAAAGGAATCATCAAAAATGACGTGAACTACATGTTTCACTATGAGTCCGTTATAAATACCTTTTGTGAATGCATGTTTCGATACGGATAATTATATAATTACCTCATCCACTCCCGCTAAAGTCTTGGAAAGGCAACAATGAAATATAAAACAAGTCATAGGGACAGTTGACCTACGTCATGTTGCATATAGTTTAACATTTATGTTATGTTCCTCTCTTCAGTTGCACTAAGAAGTGTGTTTTACAATAATTTTGTGACATCTTAGAATATTCTCATGACAAAAGTAGGTCAGTTAACAATATCAGGTCAGAAAAGAAATAGTTTTACAGCAGCTATCTGTCCATTTTGCTTTGAATTTGACCTATAACTCTAATAAATCATACTCTAATGTACAATATAAATGCTGTAATGAAATAACAAATAAGGTAAAATTAATTTATGATCGTGGAAATTTAGCTAGGCATGTGTATGGTATAGTGCACGTAGGTTATAAAAACCTGACAAGTAAACCCACCTGTTGATTGGATATGGCCTTGTGGTTCTTCGTTTCAACTTTTCAAAACGAAATTCTTCGATTTAAATTAGAGGGACATTAAGGTATATATGATTTTTGTGGGATCCATGGGTTCGGAACAACAAAGCTGCTCTGGAACACATCTCTAAGTCTGACTACTGTAGCTGTTTCCGCAATTTCCCTTTTTCCCCATCTTCCTATGAACGGAGTTGTATAATATATGTGGCCTCAGAGCACCCAAAACACCAAAACACTTCCCTTCTGTCGTTGTAAATGTAAAAGGCAAATTTTTACGTTATGATAATGATATGTACACATCACACAATAAGTAAAGTATGAAAATGCCGGGTATAAGGAAGGCAAGAAATATGCCCTATATTGCTGATTTAAATCACCTCATATACAGCAATTCTTTTTAAAAAGCACATGATGTTTCTGTCATGTTTGTTAAACATGTTTATCTTACTAAACCGTCTTGGTAACCGGATGCTTGCTATGTACAATAAAGTGGCTAGGTAATATGATATGATATTTGGAACATAATGTAACACATGAACTTATAGACGTATATTGACGTTGATAGCATTTATTGTTTTAGCATGTTATTCTATGTGGTTTTATATTGGCGATAAGGAAAAGGCGAATTTAAATTATTTATTTACCTAATTGTAATGGGGAAACCCTAACTAGCTGCCAGTGGGTTGCATGATTGAGCATGGGTGATAAATATCTCAACAGATGGTGTTTGTCGCAACGTGTAACATTTGAATACAGTGTGATCACAGTTTATCTCGAAATAAATTTGCTCGTGCCTGATTTTATTTTTTAAATATCACACTGGTAAAACTGACGCCTTTCCGATTATCGATCACAGTGATATTTGGCCCAATGCTCCATTTCTGCTGTTTCCTTGCATTCGCAGGATGTAACAAGCTTTTCCGTGCCAGGCAACTTCAGATATACGTAATAGCCCCTTTCTTCACCGTCTGCTTTTTACCCATGTCGCAAATTGTTTCCATATTTGATGTAAACAACCTGAGTAAATCATATGCAATTTACATAACCAGATCCTTATTATGACTTGTATATTTGTCATGTGACCTGTTATAGATTAATAGGTTTATTGCTTTTGCCAAAAAGGACAACCTTGACATGGATATATACGGGATTGAATTTGATTGCCGAATCGAAAACCCAGTCTTACGTGTTGCTGCATTTTGTGGATTTTCAAGAGAGGGTTCATCTTGATGAAGTTTTATACTTACTTTTCTCTATTTGTCCAGCGACAAGTTTGTCCATTTAGCATGTGATGAAATTATCATTTTGTTATTTATATAAATACAATTAATTTGTAAAGAAATGTAATATAAATATCAATATCGATTGAGCAAAGTTTGTCATCCGAACGTGAATAGGCCAGAGCTGGTAATCTCGAAATTGACATAGAAATACATAAAAGACAAAAAAAAACCTTTCACTAAAAAATCGCACATGATTTGCAGTGTATCAATAAAAGCTGCTATATCTCATTAGAGTTTGCATGTTTGTGCACTTTATAAATGGCAGTTAATAAGTCTGTCTAATCCCTTTTTCAGTTGAGCATAACCAAGCAATTAAAGTTGCCCATTTACCTACCTTTTGAAAAAGAATTAATGTGATTTCTGGCTTCCCCTTTTATATAAATAATAATAATATTTTAGGGGTAATTCTGGTTGTGCTTTTTTATAACGCCTCCATGATGGATGTATGAGTTTGTTTATCAACATCATGTTTGTAAAGACAGAAATGTTGACAAATAGGAAAAACATGTAACCTTAGGCGGTTGCATCCACGTTTTCCGGCCTATTTTTTATAAAAGCTACAAGTGATTACCTTGAGTTTATAAAAGTTATATAGGTGATTGGATCCCTTTAAAGGAAACAACGTGTGAAAGAACCCCTTCATCACAATTTGAATCAATATTAAATATAAACTGCATATAAAAATCTTTGACATATCATAAACATACTGCTTAATTTTAAAAAATCAATGCCAGACATTACTTTGAGGCATTTTTAATACATTTATTATATAATATATTCATCACACAATATAACTTATAAACAGGTAACAGAAACATACATGAACTTTACAAATACCTATGGATACATACATGCTGCATACATCAAAACATTTATCATACAAAAATAACATTACTGCATTTATAAGTTTAACAGAAAAATATTGTTTCATTAAACTAAGAATTGAGTACTATCACAGAAAATGATTAAATTTCTTCCATTATTTAAGGTGCTTTTCTAGTTTATTTTTATGTGCTACCATTAAAAATAAATATTTAATAGGTTCCAAATTAAATATTATTGCTTTGTTATGAGGGAGAGAGAGGGAGAGAGAGTGAGAGAGTGAGAGAGAGAAAGATAATACATTTGATGAATTACGGCAATAAAAAACATACTTTTGTGTGAGAAAAAAAACTAGTGGTTTATCAAATCATCCTCTGTTGTCTAAATGACAACATATTTCCTTCTGTATTTTCTGTTAATCTTGTTTGAAATTCCATAAGCCAACTACAAGTCCGACTATACATTAAGCAACTTTGCGCACATTCTAAAAATATCTAAGCTATTACTATATTTAAAGAACAATATGAGCATCTAATACTTTCAACAAGCTTCCATCTGTATACATTTTGGGTTAAACGGTAAAATATCATTAAAAACTTTACACTGAAATCCTCTAGTCTTTGTTTCAATTGCAGTTTATAAAGGTCTCTCATAACCTTACCGCCAATCTATATCCGTTCCTACTTATATTTGTATCTGCATTTGTGCAGCTGGATGTTTGCATTTTTCTTTCACCAAAATTACTAAAAAAGTTCTGAAATTTATCTTTTCTAAATACCATTGTCCGTCAGGTGCATCCATTGACTCTTTTTGTTCTTGGTTATTTAAAAGTCTCAGCCACTTGGGTAGTGTGGATTGTTCGACTCAGCGGTCCAGTTCACGTTCTCCTTCACCTCCAATCCAGAATCCTGCCATTTTCATAATTCATCATTTCTCACAATATCTTTAAGATAGAAGGATTATCTTTCTCTGGTTAATAGGTTATTGTTCCAGAGCGGCTGAGCATACCCTGTAACTCTATATCTAAATTGTGCAAAAAGAGCTTACCCAAGCATTTAAACAATCTCAAATTATTTGTACGTATTTAGGGATCTGTGCTTTATGAATAATACAATTTTCACTTTGTCACCAGCAATCATTCTCATATTAAAGTAAGGTATGATTTTATTTTTCAAATTAACTAATTTGTTGACCAATACGAGTTTTTACAGTTTGTTTAAACAAGATTAATATCAGGTAACTTTATACCCAATCTATGTAATGAGTGTTGTTTTTTCTTTTATTATTTTTATTCATACTTCCAGAAACAAAAACTTTTTCTTGAACTTATTTAAAGCGACAAGGTGGAGATAGCATCGTACAAGGATACATATTTATTGGTATCGCAAATGTTTTTAGAGGAATATTAGTTGAAACAAAGACAAGGATATACGATTCCATCTCTCTTAACACGTATTGAAGGAAGTTAAAACTTTAAAATTGTATTCATGGCTCATATAACTCCTGCAAGTAAAAAAATCCAAGAATTTTAATTTCATTTCTTGTTAAATATATCAAGTTGAAGTGGCCTTTTTTCCTTTCACTATTTTCCAATGAGCCTATCCACGAAGCATCTGACTTCTCAAAATTGATGTTGAGGAAGAATATGTCGAAAATTCATGAAGTACTTCTTCAAGATGAAATAGAAAGTGTTCGTCCTTTACCAAAGATAATGTAGAATCGTCTGCAAATAAACAATTTTTTACAGGCTTGGCAATACTCCCCCCCCCCCCCCCGCCATGTTTTAATTACTCTTTGCCATCAAACTAAGTATTTCAAAAACTAAATATTTATAAATAGATATGGACCCAAAAGATCTCCTATTCGTGTTCCCCTTTGTAGGTTAAAGTATTTTGTACCGTAACCATTATTCTATACACCGATCTATCAATAAACCATCCAGCAAAGCCAAATTTTTGCTAAAAAAAGGTTTGGTTGACCGTATGGAAAACAGCTGTATAATCCGATCTATCATAATTTCAGGTATATTTTCGGTATCTTAATTATGCAAAATATCAGCCATATATCTTTTTTTGCCAAATATATAAATCCGATTAAAATGCTTTTAGAAGTAAGTTAATTCAATTTTAATATGGTTTTCATTAAAACAATTGGTTAATTTATGTTCTATCAGAAAGAAATATTTAGTATAAAACTGCTTTGTTAACCCTCATTTCCATGCGTTTTAACCACGCAAAAAGGCATATCACTTAAAGTTGTATATATGTTATGCCAAGTAAATTCACTTTCGTTCTTTTTATATTCTTTGTCCATCAGTTAACCCCGGGATGTCCATGGAATTGAGAATATTATAGCAATCATCATCGGTTAAACTTGATGTTCTAGTTTATTTTTCATTAATAATGAATATGTAATTTATATAGTATATCCTTTGGATATTTTTCGTTAATAAGATTTTTTTTATCAAAAATGTTTTTGCTTGTCTGTTCTTTTTAAGACCCTTTAAAATACTTTTACTTTCTTCGAGCCATTCTCCTCAAAATTATGCCATCGGTAATGTAATTCTAATGATTATCAAGGTGTTTTCAAAGATTTATGTATTTCACCATAGCCTCTGGATCAGATTAATATTTCTTTCTATTATCTTAATTTTCTATTCAAGTTAACAATTTTTTTTCTTTTAACTTGAGCTTCCTTCATAGAGAAAGGAATGGTAAACTCACAAATTTTTAATTTCAGGAACTTCCACAACTCTGTATGGTCAACCGTTTTGTAACTATTTGAAAACTTTTGCTTCTATTATGGAATAAAATGTTTGTATTTCCTTCAACCTGTCTTTTAAAAATAAAAATCGAAGCTATGTAAAGTGCTCCTTACCTCTGAGCCATCTAACCTGAAATTTGTTATACTAATGTTATAATTTTGTTTGTTGATCATCTTTTTTAAACTGGCTACTGTAATTGAATTCTAAATTTAAAAAAAAATAAAAAGGGGAAAGTTTAATAGACAAGCTGATTGACTTACAATCAGATGAATATAACATCAATGTTTTGACTAAAAAGATTCCATGATGTTTCCGAGTATTTGGCATATATTTCAGGATTTAGTATGACGTTGTCGTTTTGTTAGAATCAGCGAAGTCTCTCGAGAGTAGAGCAAACTGCCATTAATCTGTGGTTATCAGGAGGTGGTTCAAATATGTAACAATATTAATAAAACCCTATGGTTTATAACAATCCACCGCATGGAACAAGTGAGCAGCTTAAAATACATTATTATAATTATTATAATTACCCATACAATTATACCATTGTATTTAAATATTTTGAGATATATTCGTTGAATCACATGCATAATAGGAGCCTACACAATTTAAAATTACATGTACGGTTACTGTCCAAGTCATTTAACGTTGTTTTAACAGCGAAATCTTGCACAATATTGTCTTATTTATGCTTTCCTGTTTACATATAAATATAAAAAAATATTAAGTTGCAATGTTGGTGCATAAGACCAAGGAATATTCGCTACAAAGATGTGCGTTTGGACTTTTCTGAGACATATCCCGCTTAACCGCATATATGAAATGTTGCTGTAAATTTCTGCTTAATTCAATCTCCTTAAAATAATTTTTTGTTTATGTATAACATGTACTGCAATTTATATACCCTTGTCCTCAATATCACAATTCGCGCTGACCTATCATTCAACTTGACACAGAAAATTTTATATTGATATTTCATCAAATCTCTACCTGTCTAAATTTGAGAGGTCCTGTTCAGTTTACTTTGTTCCCCATCATCATTTTTAGATTCAGCACTATGCCATTATAGAACAGAGCCCGTTTAGCGTCCGATTGTCTTGCAAATATAACATTGCTTTAAATTTCAAATGCTGGTTGCTTGGTTTTGGATCTCGAGGGCCCTTTCAATGCCACCGCGATACACTATTTTCATATATTTTTTATGTAGTTTCATTCGCTCTGTACATGTCAAATGCATGCAGAAAGGGTATTTTTTATAGAAAACAAAACGTTATTGAAAATATAAACACTAGGCTACTGATCGATATGCTGTACATAGACCGTCGCTCAGAACTTGCTGTGTGCACATGGCAGCCATTTTCGGTCCAAATGGCAGGAGCACTTATAATATTATTGTTTTCTCAAGGTAAGTTCTAACACTAACAGATGCTATGACAACAGTTTTTATAGTTGTTTATACATCATTATGATTATATTTATAATCATAGTGACATAGAATAAAAGAAAAATCAAACAATATCTGCTTTAAAGTCTTAACTTTTCCAGGGGAAAATAATAAAATCCTATATATTTTTTATGTAAATACGATTATAAATAAGTCGGACCTGCTATCGCTTGTATTCTTTATTACATATATAAACTGTTTAATTTGTGAACCATATAATAATGTTACCTTCAAAATGGTTTTATGCATTAAATTTAAAGCGAATGGAGACCGTTTCAACACATTTTGGGAAAATGCAGGGTTGAAACAAATCGGTGAAAGGTGGATGGTAGAAAATCGATGTCACTGCGTCCTGTACTCTGGTAAGTCGTCAACAATTAAAGTATGTCAACCAAAATACTATTATTAGCCCGGAGCACAATATTTCCGAATAGGGTAGGGAGAGATTTGAGAGGCCTTTCTGAACACAAGGTTGCGGGACGTTTAAATTGGTCGAAAAAATTAAAACCCTTTAGTTTAAAATAAATTTAAATCCAGCAATTACATTGGAGAGATCAATGGATTTACCACAACTTAGACATTAACTTTAATATGTAATTATCTGATAGTTTTAGAAACCTCTACTTGTAAATAAGAAAATCTCATAACTAATAGAAAATCACAGTATCATTTGAGGCAGCTTTGTTTTCAGTAGTATTTAAAACAATTGTTTACGGTAATATATTATTTTAGATAAAATACAGGCACTGCAATACAACCATATAATAAAAATAACATATCAGGGTTAACAAAGACCCCGTCATGCTAGTGAAAGTTATATTACGTTAAAGTAAATATATATAAACATTACAGTAGTATCGATAAAATGTAACTAGATTGCTGACACAAATTATTAATGTGTAGTATCGATAAAATGAATATAAATTGCTGGCAAAAATTATAATTTTAACTGATTAAGCGTGCCCATTTGGTTTTGATTACTACTTCGCGAGAGGTACACCCACGACCGGAGGATGGAGTAAACCATCCTGTTATAAGTTCATGTTGGATGAAGGAGTCACGTGGAAGGCAGCTTGGGAGAACTGTGCACGATATGGGGCCACTTTGGTAAATATAGAAACTATGGAAGAGCATATGTATCTCACAGGATCAGTTATCAAGAGTCTGATCAAATCTCCAGGTATGGTCTATAGAAACTACCAAATTTACTATTGAAAGTACCTCTAAGCAACAAAATTTGAATCGAATATCTCAATATCCGTCTCAGTCAAGGTTATACATCTGAAGAAAAAAAAAGAAAAAATAAAGAAATAAAGGAATCAGTAAGCACCTCAGATTGTATTACACAGCCAGTTGTGAATATGTTAGAACTACGGTGATAAGTATTCCCTTGATTCTTGTACGTAAATTGAACTGTTTAATGAATTTGCTTATTATAGGCAAAATCTGGACTTCCGGTTCAGATGCGGAGACAGAGGGTGTTTCGAAGTGGACCGGAAGTGGGGCATTGGTAAATGAAACGGCCTGGCACAAGAATGAACCAAACAACAAATGGGGAGACCAAGACTGCCTGAATTTATGGAAGAAGAATGATTGGGCCTGGGACGATATTGATTGCAAAGCGCCTTTATTCAGTGTCTGCGAAAAGAATTTTTCTTAAAAAGAAAAGGGTTTCCTTATCTGATTTGTATAACAGGTATAACGGGAAACTACAACTTGAACTTGAAAAAAAAAAACAATAAAATAATTGCAACCTGCTTGGCCTATCACATAAAAAGATTTGGGCAACGAAGAACAATCTGCACAAACCATTTTAGGTCTGGTACCCTGCTGGATAGCGACATATGGAAACTTTCAGAACGTTTGTTGAAAAGATGTTGTTTTGTTTTGGGTTAATGCTGTTTAGTTTTTCCTTAATTCACATGTTTCAATGGTGTGATAATACAATGGACATGTTTGACTGCATAATTGTAAACTAGATGTTCACGACAAACTGTCGTTTATCTGTCAATTTTATCCTTCTTTCCATATGATTTACGAGTGCTGTTTTTTTTTAACTTGACTGTTTTGTGTTTTTGAAACATTTACTTTGTTGTTTAAACAACTTCCGTTCATGGCAATGTACGCTTCCATACTTAATTTTTTCTTATGTATGTCTGCCGGTTAGACAATGGATGTACCAAGCAGTTCTCATCGAAGAATAAATATCCCACCCAAAAAAAAATAATAGGGACCCCGAATGTCGTATATTTTGATGCTAGGGTAATCGACTTGTCGGCCTCGAAAATTAAAAAAAAATAACCAGGAATTAGAACTTGCTTTGAGTATAATGTGTAGCATATTTAAATTATCTCATATAAACATTAAGTTTAATGTGATTTTCTTTTTAAGAGAGACCTATTGTTAGGGAATACTCCCTGAATTTAAATATTTGCTGTAACATCTTCATCATGATTAAACTGCAGATGTTTTGATGGTTCACATCATACATCGAGTTGCAATGGAGTAGCAATATGCGGACCGCACTATCTGATATAAAATATTAAAAGAGCAAACTAGATAGATGTTATATTTTTATTCATCAGACACTCTCTGGAAAGAAATTGAAAAGCTTAAAGCCAATCAATTTCTGTACACTAGACGTCAATTTCAATAACCAGACAGTCGTGCAAATTATATCCATATATTGACCTCCAGATTTGTGTATTGCGACATAAAAACAATGCATACAACGACCGAAAATGCAGCGCGTTTTATAGATTTATCTTGAGGTAAGGATCATACTTTATTCTCAGATCTGTATTATTAAGATATGTTTCTTTAACCACATAAATGTTTATCCTTTCGAGTGTTGATAGTCTTTGCAAGTGTGCATTTTTAGGCCTTACCTTAAACCTGGCATCCTAATAACATATGCCCTAAAGATACTCGTTTCAAGCAATGTGGCTAGCGTATTACTATAGAAAATTTAATCCTCTTTGTCTATTCTGGTTGTTCATATATAGATGAAGAGGATGACGCATTATTTGGTACAGTATTTGATTCATTTATTCATTTGTTAACCCTCATATACATTTATGAATGTATTTTGAATTGATTATCTTAAGAGTATAAAGAGGAACCAGCAAAAAATATTTTGATAGTAGTGGCTTCGTTAAAGGATTTATTTAGTCCTTGGAAATTTGAATTTATTGTTCAAAAAGAGGAAAATAATTTTCCACTGATATAAACATTCGTGATAGCAGTTTGTTTTTAAACCTGTCGTTAATAACATAACATTTTTAAACAAAGATTTATAGATTATATATTAATGGTGATAGATGGTCAAACAAACTAAACACCAAAAGAATGCGGCATTGACAGTCCTTCCATCACACATTCTCCGAAATGTCAATCATTTGAACATAATGAATCAAAATCTAGTCATATAGGTCTGTCCAATTTTTTAACAAGTGCGTTTAAGTATCCTAGCTTTATAAAAAATTACTCCAGAATCGTTGCCTTAGAGGTGAGGTTGATAAAACAGCTTTCTGAGAGAGGTAGGTCCGTATACAATAGTTGGATAGTGATATACAGACATAGAAAAACGAGGGAAAACGCTTTGTAGGGCCCACTTATTAAGTCTATTGTTGTAAGGTATTATGACCTTGTACATGGGATATACCTAGAACGGTTGCCATTGTGAGCCCACCGACTAAGAGGAAAAAGTTTGATTGATATTCAAACGTTTCAAATTTCTCGTGGATTCATTTTGCCAATGTAAATGCTTTCAATTTTCCCTACAGATGTGACAATTTTCCTAGCCATATACTATTGATCTAGTCCTGTCTAGCTTGTCGAGACATTTGGATGTATCATGTTTATGGTCCGTATGACATTTCTATTGCGTTCATAAAGAAAGACCCAATTCAACATCAATACATGCTTGTCTCTGTCATTTATACGTGTTCCTTGTTGTGAATTTAAAAGCTGTTCAGATCAATATGGACACTTTTTATATGTTTTATATTGAGAATTATTCTAAACACGCAGTTCAAACTCTGCAACACACACACCTGCAAGTATTTTGAAATAAGTGGAATGCTCTGAATAATAACCCTGTTTCGTAGCATTTTTCATGGAAATCATGTCTCATATGCGTGAAAACCCCATTGCGACAATGACAAATGTATTTTGCGGCACCCCGGTCAATTGCAAATGTATCTTAATGAGTGTTTTGTAAAATCAGAAATTCTTTAAAATGTGTTTCATTTAATTTTCCTCCTACACTGTTTTCTTTGCCTATTCTATGCTGGCCGAAGTAATAAAAGTCATATAATTGGTGGGTGTAGGGGTGATTTTTTTTCATATATCAGCCTAAAAAAAGGCTGTAAATAAATTTAAGATTTTCTGGCCTTTTTTTATCCAGTACGAATAATATTTAAAGGTAAGGACGCTATATTTGCGTACCGAGATACTTCAACATTATTTTTAATGGTGGATTATACAATGTGCCCACAGACTATATTCGTAGGCTGGGAATAAATGATAATTGTACATAAATTTAACACACATTTGATATAGTTAATGGACACATTTTTTTAATTTATTTTAATATAAAATGGAACTAAGTACAGTTGTTTACAGTATAGACAAAACAGTATGGATACACTAGTACACTGGAGGTAACTAAAAGTGCCGCTTTAGGCCTTCCTTTATATAATCATGCCCTATATAAAAAATAAAGTCGCTGTTTGTGCAAATAACATTTGTTTCTCCTTTTTTAACGACGAACCGAAAAGATGTTTTGTATGTATATTTGGAATGTGTGATGATGGCGTGCAGTCATTTGTTAAACATAGCATCCGGAATACCTGGAATTTTTAATTGGGCGATGTAACTGACGTTGATGTAAAGTAGACATATTAATTAAGTAAAATATATTGACGAGATTCGTAGCATTAGCAATGGTTTATTCCGTAAATATAATCCTAAGTACAAATCTCATTTAAATTATTGTCAATCTTTCCTAGTAATGATAGACAGGGTAAATTTTTATAATGTATGGAATTTCTTGTCTGTATCTTGTGATTTATCGTGTTATATTGGTCTTATTGAATAACCGGGGGGAGGGGTTACAAACCCGTGAATAGGACCTAATACATTTTGCTTTGGGACAAATCAACTTTGAACTTATGGAAATTATCTTTCAAAAGTTTAAGTTTATTTGTTAGCAAGGTTAGATTTTCCCCATAAAAGTACTGCTCAATATCCAGGCGTCTTATGGCTAACCACCTCTGGTTGACTTTAGTTGTTGTTTAACAAACACATTTATGTAAAACCAATAAAAATTATTATTATTGGTTTGACGTTGTATTTCATTCTTTTGCATACATTCTGGATAATGTCTTATGAATAATTCCGCAGTACAAGGCAAAATATGTTATTCCTTGAAATTCAAATATGGGCATTGGGATCCTTAGAGAGGAAACATCGTTGACAATGATACAAATATTGCCACCTTTTTACAAAACTTTAACGAAAATAAAACATTTCCCCCGAAACATAGCTATTTCTGGCCAGCTCAATAGACGGGATACATTCAAACCCTTCGCTAAGTGACACATTACATTGTATGTATTTCATATAATAAAAATAATGGTTAATAATAATAATAATAATATAATTGAATAGGTTCCCTGATACTTTACTCGCAAAGGTATCATGACGGCATCAATGGCATAAAGATACACAGTGGGTTTGCTTTAACGATTAATTTTGTAACATACATATTTTAAGTCATTCTAATGTTTTCTAAACATCGACCCCAATAACCGACACGTTTACTTGAAATTAGTTAGGACAAACAGATAGAAATGGTTAATCTACAGGCAAATATTTATTGTGATTATAATTTATACAAAACACCAAACAATATCATTTGATCAAGTAATGCTTAAAAACATTACTACTAATAATAAGTAATAATTATACTTATATCTAATAATACATAATCACTAAAACCAATTTATAATGCGTTATATCTGTCGTTAATTGTTCATCGTCCTAGAACCATCCTCAGTCATGTTCCATCACCTAAGGTTTGCAAAAAGGCCAGTTATAAGGCTCAACAGGGGTCCATACAGTGAACCACACGAGGTCCCCGGTACCTGTCCACTTCCAAATTTCTTCTAATGCTGCGTCAGAGACAAAAGAGAAAAAAATGTTTTAAAACTATCTCAAAAGAAACGAAGCACCTATTAGTGGATTTGAAAAGAATAAAACGAAAATAGGAAAGTAGCAAAAGCGTTGAAAATGAGGAAAATGATAATTGGATTCCATAAATGTTATTTTGTCCAGTTAATAATCAAACAAATTCAATTGATGCTACATTTATAGCCATCTCTGAGGCGAGATGTTTCTTTCTATCTAAAGGTATAGGGTAGTTTCTTCTTCCTCATAACATTTTATTTAATATATTGATAAAATATGTTTTAATGATAAATTATTTAATGATAAAAATATACCGAACTGAAATAATAAGGAAAAAATTGGAAATTTCAATATTGAGGTTAAAAAAAATAATAGATCAGCCCTGAATGACATTTCACATCTTCTACATTCTCAACAACTTGTAACAGAAAACACAACTGATCATACAAAACTTATTGATCTAGTGTTTTCAAATGTCCTTGATGCAACACCTTCACCAATAGAGGCTACATGGTCTGATCATAAAGCCTTCTTTACTCTTGTTCCAAAGAGTGTTTTCCAGTTCATCCTGATTATTAATATTGGTCTTTATTCACAATGAATTTGACTCAATGAATTGTGTTTTTCTGGTATATGTTTAAATTATTTTCAGACAGATTTAAATTTACCCTAATGAAATTGTTGATATGGACAATCCGATCAGTGCTTGTGTACTTTACACTTAAGATTGTGTCTGTTATGCTTCAGATCTTCAAAGGCAATATCCGGAGAGGTTCTGGGCAAAGTTTCTTGAAAACCTTAAACAAAGTCATGATGACCTTTTTTTCAAGTGACTGGCTGGAACTATGATTTTAACCAGCTTGACAGTCAGACAGGATACGAGTTGTATATGTTAAACCTATAAACTTCTAATAAAATATTCAGAAAAGTCTTTGCTAAATATCCTTATAAACATCAAATAAATGTGTAACATCCGGACTTGCAGGATTATAGCCACTGTTTAACCTTTGGGTGGTCAGGGCAGAGGACATCCATGACTGACTGAGCGCTGGCACTTGTCAATCAACAGATGCCCTGTCCAAAATCACGCAGTCACAAGGCAGCGGGTTTTCTCCCTGCTGCTGCATCCACTATTAACGTAGGGGTAATCCAGTTGACAGTCCTCTTGGACCTTGACATAAGAAGAATTGGTTCATCCCTCTGGAATAGGTTAAGGTATGCTAATTATATTTAAAATACATCTAAAAATACACTCTTTGTACTTTAAGTTCAGCTGAGGGTCATAGCACATGGGTCACTGGTTTATATATCTACAGGTTCGACCTGGCTTTGGAATAAGTGATTTAATAGCCTGCTTTTCGCTTTAAATTAATTCGTCCTTAATATGATTTCCATTAATATAATTAGTTAATTCTTGCCCTATCAGAAAGAAATATTTAGTATAAAATACTTTTTTAACCCTCATTTCCTAACGTTTTACTTCACTTTACTTTAAATTTTATATATTTCTTGACTTGTAAATTCATCTTCACAATATATCAGTATCAGTTATCTCTGGGATGACAATTGAATTGAGAAAATTGTAGCAATCATCATTGGTTAAACCTTATAGAGCATTTCTCAGAATAATGAATGTGTAATTTCAGAGTTAATATTTTGGATCTGTAATTTCTTTTTCTTTTTCTTTAATACTATTTTTCCGAAATTTGTTTTTCTTTCACCCTGTATTTTAGAAAATACTTCGGAGCTCCTGTAAAGTGCTCCTTACTTCTGGGCAATCTAACCCGGTGTTACTTAATGTTATATTATTGTGTGTTGAAAATCTTCTTTAGTGGCTTTTTAAATAGAATTCTAAATTGAAAACTAGTGGCCCATGGGCCATGACGCTCAGCTGAATTCAAGGAATGTTGAACAATGAACAAAATGACTGCCAGGGTGCAAACAAATCATGAATTTTGTAAAGAGTCCTTAAAAATGGGTTTCAGTGGGCTTTTGGACAGATGACAACTTCATTTGAAGGTCTCATAAATAGAAAGAAAAATGCGTAAAAATCTGAAAAAAATACATGTAGTGCCACCAGTCTGCAGGAACTGATGAAACACTCCATGATCAATATATATTCCAAGAATCATGGCTATCAAGGCATTAGTTGTTCATACACTGGAGCTTTTGTTTGTATCAAATTTTTAATTATTCTTGGGGGTATTTACGAGCCCTATAGCTCGAAGAATATGGGTAACAGAGACTTAATTTCAGGATTTTAAGGAGATTTTTTCATGGACCTCCCAGGATAATTAGTTTGAAGATTCCAGGTCCAGTGGTTACAATTTGTGCCCTGTTAACAGATGATTTTCATTGCAGAAAAAAAGAAAAAAAATGTAAAAATTGAAAAAAACGTACAGGTTGTGCCACCAATTCTGCAGGTAGTGATGAAGCATCCCATGATCAATATTCATGCAAAGAATCATGGTGATCAATGCAGTAGTTATTCAGATATTAGAGCTTTTGTAACAAGTTTTGCATTATTCTGGGGGGGGTACTTTGGAGCCCCATAGCTCGAAGGATATGGGTAAAAGAGACCTATTTTCAGGTTTTTAAGAAGATTTTTCATGGACCTCCCTGGATATTAAGCTTGAAGATTCCAGGTCCAGTGTTTATGATTTTTGCCCTGTTAATAGATGAGAGTTTCATTAGAGGTCTGAAAAAAAAGATAAAAAATTGGAAAAAATACAGGTGGCGCCACCAGTCTGCCGGAAGTGATGGATCATCCCATGATCAATATTCATGCAAAGAATCATGGTGATCAATGCAGAAGTTATTCATATACTTGAGCTTTTGTATCAAATTTTGCATTATTCTGGGCGAGTACTTAAGAGCCTCATAGCTCAAAGGAAATGGGTAACAGAGACTTAATTTCCAGGTTTTCAAGGAGATTTTTCATGGACCTCTCTGGATATAAAGTTTTAAGATTCCAGATTCAGTGGTAAGGATTTGTGCCCTGTTAACAGATGACAGTTTCATTGCAGGTCTGAAAAAAAAGAAAAAAAATTGGAAAAATTGGAAAAAAATACAGGTGGCGCCACGTGCCTGCAGGAAGTGATGGAACATCCCATGATCAATATTCATGCAAAGAATCATGGTGGTCAATGCAGTAGTTATTCAGATATTAGAGCTTTTGTAACAAGTTTTGCATTATTCTGGGGGGTACTTTGGAGCCCCATAGCTCGAAGGATATGGGTAACAGAGACCTATTTTCAGGTTTTCAAGAAGATTTTTCATGGACCTCCCTGGATATTATTCTTGAAGATTCCAGGTCCAGTGTTTATGATTTTTGCCCTGTTAATAGATGAGAGTTTCATTGAAGGTTTGAAAAAAAAAGAAAAAAAAATTGGAAAAAATACAGGTGGCGCCACCAGTCTGCCGGAAGTGATGGATCATCCCATGATCAATATTCATGCAAAGAATCATGGTGATCAATGCAGAAGTTATTCATATACTTGAGCTTTTGTATCAAATTTTGCATTATTCTGGGCGAGTACTTAAGAGCTTATAGCTCAAAGGATATGGGTAACAGAGACTAAATTTCAGGTTTTCAAGGAGATTTTTCATGGACCTCTCTGGATATAAAGTTTTAAGATTCCAGATTCAGTGGTAAGGATTTGTGCCCTGTTAACAGATGACAGTTTCATTGCAGGTCTGAAAAAAAAAGAAAAAAAAATTGGAAAAAATTGGGAAAAAAATACAGGTGGCGCCACCAGCCTGCAGGAAGTGATGGAACATCCCATGATCAATATTCATGCAAAGATCATGGTGATCAGTGCAGTAGTTATTCAGATACTTGAGTTTTTGTATCAAATTTTGCATTATTCTGGGGGTACTTTGGAGCCCCATAGCTCAAAGGATATAGGTAACAGAGACCTAATTTCAGGTTTCCAAGGAGATTTTTTATGGACCTCCCTGGATGTCAAGTGAGAAGATTCCAGGTCTAGCGGTAACGATTTGTGCCCTGTTAACGGACAGACTATAATATGTAATTGTCTGATAGGTAAAGAAATCTCTACTTCGAATTATGAAATTCTCATTATTAATAGTAAATCACTTTCATGCGAGACAGCTTTGTTTTCAGTAGAATTTAAAACTTTTGGCTTCAGTAATAGATTGTTTTAGATTAAATACAGACACTGCACTGCAAGCACAAATAAAAATAACAAATCTGGGATAACAAAGACCCCGTCATGCTGGTGACAGTTGTATTAGTTTTTTTGCGAACAGTGGCACTTGTCAAAATATATAGACTTTACTTAATATTGTATCAATAAAATGTAAATAAATTGCTGACACAAATTTTTTTTATCTGCTTCAGTGTGCCCATTTGGTTTTGATTACTACTTCGCAAGAGGTAGGCCCACGACCGGAAGGTGCAGTACACCGTCCTGCTACAAGTTCATATCGGATGATAGAGTCACGTGGCAGGCAGCTTGGGACGACTGTGCACGATATTGGACCACCTTGGTAAATATAGAAACTATGGAGGAGCATATGTATCTCACAGGAACTATTATCAAGAGCATGATCGAATCTCCAGGTATGGTAGAAAGATAATACGAAATTCAATATTGATATCTGAAGAATAAAAATGAATAAAATATAAACATAACGGAATCAGTTAGCATCTCAAGTTGAATTACATTGCCGATTATTGATTTGTAAAAACTGTTAATTATACCCTTGATTTTTTTGTAAGCAAACTAAACTGTTTAATTAAATATGCTATTTGTAGACAGCTTCTGGACTTCCGGTTCAGATGCAGAGAGAGAGGGCGTTTGGAAGTGGACAGGAAGTGGCGCCGACGTAAATAAAACGGGATGGGGTCCGAATGAACCAAACAACAAAAATGGAAACCAGGACTGCCTAGTTTTATTTAAGATTTATAATTGGGCCTGAGATGATAATGATTGTAGAGCTCGTTTCCACAGTGTCTGCGAAAAGATTCCGCTTTAAAGGGAAGATGTTTTCCCCATCAGATTTGTATAACCTATATGACGGGAAAATAAATTTGAACTTGAAGAAATACAGTAAAATATTTGCATCCAGGTCGGCCTGTCACATAAAACAGTACATAAGCTATACTGGGCAACGACAAACAATCTTGACAAACTGCAGAACGAGGTAGTTAGGTTTGGTGCCCTTGCTGGACAGCAATCATTTCAGAAATTTTGTTGGGTAGGTGCTTTTTTAGTTTTTGGTTAAGGATTGACAGCATTTCCTTCACGCCCGTAAACAAGGTGATCACGAAAAACCGTTGCTTATATGTCAGGTTTATCCTTCTTTCCATATATGTTTTCCGAGTGTATTTTCGTTTATCTAAGCTGTTATGAAACATTTGCCTCGTTTTTTTAATAACTTTCTTTCATGGAAATGTACGCATCTACTCTTCTTTTTCTTGCGAACGTCTGCCTGTTAGACAACGGATATAGCGGAGCAGTTCTCATCGAAAAAAAAATATCTTACCCAAGCAATAGGAATCTCAACCGAAGTCGTATATTTTTAAGCTGGGGTGATGGACTCGTCGGCGTCGGAAATTAGAAAAATACCCGGGATTGGAATATGCTATGACTAAAATGTGTAGCATATTTAAATTCAAACAGGAATTTCAATGTATTTTCCTTTTAAGGGAGATTAATTGTATAGGAAATACTCACTGGATTTTAAATATTTGCTGTTATATCTTCATCATGATTAAATTGTAGATGAAATAACACATATAGCTGCAATGGAGTAGAAATATGTGGACAGTCAGATCTAATATAAAATGTGTAAGTGGCAAAGTGGATAGTTGTGATATTGCATTCATCAGACACACTGTGGGAAAGGAATCGAATAGCTTAAGGCCAATAAATGTCTGTAAGGCGAGGGCGCTATATTGAAAACCTTTGCGTACCGATATACTTCAACGTTATTTTTTAACGGTGAATTACACAATTGACCCGTAAACTATATCGGTAGGCTGGCAATAAATGATAATTGTTCATAAATTTATCACCAATTTGGAACAGGTACTGGACACAGAGTGTTTTTTTTTAATTATAGATAGAGCATATTTAGTATACAAAATTATTTGCTTTTCTGACCGAGATAAATAAGTCATTCTGTAAATTCAGAAGAATCCGATTGGAATTTATGTACAAAGTTCTAGTTGGGCAAGCTAACCCAGGAATATAACATGGTGACGATGAAGATATTACCCCATCACCAGTAAACATAGAATTATCCTGACGGTAACAGAAGTACGACCTCATCCGCAGTTATTAGTTGGTTGAATAGCTGCAAGGGCACAGAAAACGGTATTGATATAATTTTACTCAAAACATTTAATAAATGATTGACTGAATTATTAAACATATATAGCGCTGAGGTTTGAATATAGTGGCATATACCTTTTATTAATCCACCTCTGAAAAAGAAATGATTGTCCGCGACCGACAAGAATCAATTAACGTACTTGTAAAAAATATCAAACGGAAAATATCGTTTTTCAGGCTCTCGGTCGTTTCTGTAATGTTGGAACTAACGTTTTTTATTCATTAGAAGTTGACAATGCTGACTGTGTTAAAGTTGAGAATGCTGAGTGTTTAAAAATTGACAATGCGGAGTGTTTTAAATCTTACAATGCTGAGTGTTTTAAAGCTGACAATGCTGAGTGTTTTAAAGCTGACTATGCTGAGTTTTTTAAAGCTGACAATGCTGAGTTTTTTAAAGCTTACAATGCAGAGTGTTTAAAGCTTACAATGCTGAGTGTTTTAAAGCTAACAATGCTGAGTGTTAAAGCTGACAATGCCGGGGTGTTTAAAGATGACAATGCTGAGTGTGTTAAAGTTGACAAAATAAAGTGTTTTTAAAGCTGACATTGCTGAGTGTGTTTAAGTTGACGATGCTAAGTGTTTAATCCAGCACACTCTACCCTTAAAAATCCTGGTGCATTTGTTTGTCCATGGCAAAGACGTCAAGATGTCAACTTAAATGTTAGGATGCCATGATATGACCTCTCCTTGCAAAAACTCCAGATAACGTATTGAATAAAGAAATTTCAGGCATCCATTCTACAGCAGCATTTTAGAGGAATGCAATTTTATCCATCTTGTGGGGAAATCATTTGTTGCATTTTTTATTCAAACGGGAAAAAGCTTTGCACTATTTTTATAAATATATATAAATAAATTTATTTTGGAAAGCGTTATATCTTATATGGTCTACCCGTTTCTATTAATAAATTCTAGACGAAGAAGATAGATGCAAATTTAAATCATATATATTTTTAGATAACATAGCAAGATTTTGACAATGACTACATATTCTATTGTCATTCTTCATGACCAACATACAGCAGCATGGGTTTACTCAAGGCAATTGTAGCTAATCACTCATTTGGAGAAAAAAATTGTCGGTTGCATATTTGTCTCTGAAGGGTAAAAGGAGCTCCAAGCAATATTTTTTTTTTAATTTTAACTTGGGTCTAAAGAAATGTTGATGAGTCCTGGTAGATTGTGCCTTCATTTTCCATTTATACCAATCCTGTAGTCTAAAACCTACTTTGTCTAGCAGCAGGATGGGTAGTGACAATGGAATAGAAACAAAGACAAAAGTACATAATTAATTTTTTGTTAGTAATCTATCTGCAGCTGCTTGAGTTGTAAGTTTGAAGATGTTGGTCGATCCTTGCAGCATTTCGCTGTGGTGCATATCCCCGACTGGTTTGCGGATAAAATATATTTTTAATTTAAATGAGCTTAAGATGGCATTTCCACAAAAAAAACACGTGGCTATTCTAACTGTTCGCCAGTCCGTGGTTGACAGGTGTTCTGTTTGGTTTGAAAGGTATATACCACGTCTTACAAAAAATAAGGTCTTCCTGTCACTGGCAGTGCTATTGCATTGTTCCTGTTAAACCGATTATATCCTCCCATCTGAAAAGGTAAGTTGACTTTGGATTGGTGTCGCTCATAACATGCACTCTCAATTCCCTTGTAAAAGTTGATTACATTAAACAACATGATGTATGGACTTGTTCAATCACTTATTTAATCAATGGCTGAAACACAAGCGTGATGTCACATAATGTTTCTCTTGCAACATGTTTTACTCATGAAACAGTTGCAGGCCCAGCCACTGCACTGAATGACAATACAGCAATCTGACACTAACTGACGAGCGAGCTGACCCCTGCCCCGCCATCCCGAATCGAGTGCCTTTCCCTGCCTTCAAGTTTTCAGAAAACGTTGGCCATGCTGTTCCTGCTGCTCAAGTCACTAGTCGGTCTCTCACTGCCACCTTTTTCCAGGGCTACTGTGGTGTTTAGCTAGACAGATTTCCGGGTCATCCATAATGAAGCAGTGCGTGCGCCAGGTTCCCTGACTTCCTCAACTGAAACGTTCAAGTCTTATCTTTCTTTCGTTTACTAGGGTGATACGGATACTGCGTATTGTGTTTCTCGTCCACGTCAGTAGTCATCCTCTTGTCCCGACTATGGAAAAACGGGGCCTGTAAGCCTTAGTCTGTCTGTATACTCTTGAGAGAACACACCGCCAACATCTAGAGAGTATCTGAAAACAACAATTGTAATTGTTTAATAGAACGTGAATCGGTCATGCATTTGTTTTGTGAATATTTAGTAAACTTAACGTTTTATTGTAAGATAAAAGAATCGGTCGGTAGGTTTGGGAATATGAAGACCCCCACAGTGGTTAATGTTTTAAAATTCTACAAAGTGAATTTTAATAACATGATAATACCCAAGGGTGTTAGCTATACAAATTAAATATAAGTGGCATAGATTAACAAGTTTTCCTCTGAAAAAGGTTTAACAAAAGTTCTAGTGAAATGTCGTTCTTTTTTTAATTAATAATTCCAATAAAGATATTATGATTATTATTATCAATGTAAAACCAAATGTTTTGGGGGGATTCAATTTTCGTCGAACGCATCAAGTGCCTGTCGCACAAAACGATTTTAGAACAATAAAAGCATTATACAGTTATTAAGAGATATTTCTATGGAATGGTAACTTGACAGTTTGGTAACTTGACAATGAGACATAAACAAGAGACACAATCAAGTGCTTGATACGGATATTTCTATATATGCTGACATGTGCTAAAAAGAAAGACTCTTGCTGTTTTGAGGATCAATATATTTATTTTGCAACATTATTGCTGACTGAAGCAAGTTAATGCCAACATGTCAACACGGATGTTAGAATCAAAGGACATATCTTCCATTTGTCGCCCTGTCATAAAGTGTTTGTGCAATTTACCTTGCGACCAGCGAAGAACGAACATCACCATGGCAGGTAAGGTGACAGATCTGACACAACATCAGATATGCTATTCAATGTCTTGTGTATGACACTTCTCCTTCTCTATATTTCAATTAACAGGTATATAGCCAAACCATAGAGAGACGTTCGCAAGCTTCGATAAGGAGACAGCTCGCCTGTAATTCGGGCCGAACTATTTGGTGCGAATTTCAAGATTATGTCAGCGAGTACAACCAAAATCACTGGAGCCTTTATTCTCCTTTGGTGGTGTAATGACATTTACGCCCGTTTGTACATTTTTTTTAAAATGATTTTATGATTTTGGTAAACAAATATTGTTAAATAATGTTTTCCATACCCCTGAGAACTTTTCATATTTAAATCATGTATCACAAATTGAAAGGGAAGAACCTGATTCATACTAAATTATTTATTTTTGGAATTATGTTGATGTAGATACTCTGATATCTCATATCGGAACTGTGCTCATCATATTTATTGCATTAGTGTCAATTTTCTTTATAATTTTTATCCCTTCAACAATATGCACAAGCAGAAATAAATTTATTATGTTACACAAGGTCTAATTTGACGTATTATGTTTACGACCTAACATCTGCCGATTACAAAGTAACGTTATTAAAGATATTTATAAATTTTATTTTAGTGGTGTGCGAGAGTGCCGTCTACTCAGGATACCAACATACTTCAAATGTAGTAATCAAGCACATCTTCAAAATATCAATGTCCAGACCAGAATGTATGGACCTATGTAGAAGACAAGAGATTCCCAGTTGTACTGGTGTTAACGTTAGGAAGAACCTTTGTATTCTTAACAACACCCAACCACCACTTCGTTTTCCTGCTAACGACACAACAGAGATGTCAGGTACTTGAAATATTAAAACAGCGTCATTCCATTTAAATTCAGCTATTCATTAATCTTTCATGTAGAATCAAAATGATTGCTAGCTTACTTTGCGTATATTTTAATACGCTCTGGACACTTGCTAAGAACTGTTCTTATAAAGCATCTCTGGTGTAGGTAAAACCTTCTTTATCAACTAGCTATCAGTAAACACCTTATATGCAACAATGTTTGCGAACATTAAAAAAATATAGCCTGAGGTGGGTGCGGAAGCTGAAAGTTTACCTGTTGCAACGCGCACTGTGCAAAACTATTTATCATCTGCCTTACCGCTAGATGTTCTTGTTGAATGGATATGAATTATTTTGTGACCCCACTTGTTATAAATACATAAATATAACAAAATCAAACCGTCTACTGTATATGCCCTATTTATATGTAAAATAACCAATAATATGTCCTTTTGACTCTACAGCAATAAATTCTAATCTATATAGGTAGCAGGGCTTGTCATTATTAGAATATCCCTGGGTAAATATTCATTCGTATCCTTTTGTTATGCATAATTCCATTGAAATGGAACAAAGGAAAATGTATGTGATGGTAAAGAAAATGTAGTATGTTTTGTTTTTGTTTGTTTGTTTATATCGTAGTTTGTCCCCCTGGATTCGCTTTCTATTTCGAAAAAGGCACAAAAAGTCCTGTGAGTTTAAACCCACAGCCATCTTGCTATAAGTTCAATCAAGATACAAGGTTTACCTTTCCCATGGCTGACAAATATTGTGAACATCATGGGGCCGCCCTAGTCAGTATAGAAACGGCAGAGGAACAAACGCACATCAAAAGAATAATCAACTCAGACAAAGTGTTGAAATCAAGAGGTAACAAATGACGCCCTATTAATAAATTTCCATTATACGAGGTTGCTTAAAAGTAGAATCTCAGTTGATCTAAATTAGAGCAGGTTTATCCTGGTATCACACCACGATACTAGCTTTTATAATTTTACACGATGTTTTTACAATAGTTGACGTTGCAAGTTCAGTAACGGATTGACAAGAATTCAATTTTCTAGGGTGTTTTGCAATGTTATTTGTTTGGGTAGTAACCAATATTACATTAAACATAGTGTGTATAGCAAACTAATCATATTCTTATAAACCTGGACCAATACAATATAAACATATACTGTTCTATAATAACATATGACCGGTTTTTATATTATTGGCTCTCAGCTCCCCTTTTCATGAATAGTATACTTCTGTTAATTCCCTGCTCAAGGTTTCATTTCTTTCAGATAAATTTTGGAATTCCGCTTCCGACGCAGTCTCAGAAGGACTTTGGAGGTGGACAGGAACTGGTGAACTCTTATGGTTTACTGCATGGGCAATTGGTGAGCCTAATAACCGGGGCGGCTTACAACACTGTTCAGTGTTGGAACGTGACCGAAGATGGACCTGGGACGACGAACAATGTAGTGACAGTTTCTTTGCGGTCTGTGAAATAAATGCCCAGTGAAGTGACGGAATGCTATTCTTAAAATATAAATGTTTATAACAAAGTCAATCGCTCATTAAAAACTCCATTTAAGCAAAATGGGAATTATCTTAAATTCAAAGTAGTAAAATGTATCTATTTCGAAAACATAATGTTCCTTTAATATGACACCATCGACTTGAAAGCAAGCAAACAAAATAAAATGTAGTCAATTTAAGTAAAACACCAACAAAGATGTAATTATTTTCGTTAGATTTGAACAAGACCGGATCTTTTGGAAGCATCTTAGTTTTGAACAGCCAAAAATTTGTTCTCAAGATGTCATTTTCAAACAAGCACCAAAAAAACAGCTGACCCCATATATGCGGTAAACAAATAAAATACATGACCGACAAAAATTGATTTAACGATTAGGCATACAATATAGTAAACGTATTTGTTGTGTGTTAATTTTGTTTCTCCTCAAAGTTTGTGACGCGAGAGTTTATTAATAACTCTGTGCCTCGTTAAAAAGTGTGCCCTTACTCATATAGTCTTCTACGTGTATAATTCTCCGCAAAAGAATATCTTACAAGAAAATTTTAGAATTGCACATAACGTTGGACTTTCTGAATATAAGAGTATGTTTATTCGATACCGAACATTTTTTACTAATATGTTAACCTGTCTAAGTGTACACTTTTCTATTAAATTAAAATCCTCTTAACTAAAGTCGATGTCCTGTCATTTTTTTAAACATAAAAATTAAATACAAACATATTTATTAAATAAATGTAAAATGTAAATAAGACACTGATGGCTATAAATATGAAAGCTAACAATTGTTGTTGCTAACCATTATTGTTTCTCAATAGTAAAACCTATTTTAGGAATGTAATCCAATATGTGAAACTATTTTGACTTCTAAAAATTGTATTTCTGTAAAATATATATATAACATGTATAATATTTATAACATGAGAGAAATCGTTATTTACTAGATGTTATTAAACCCCTTGTTTACATTACGAAGATTGACCATCAAACTGTAAGGGAATAATGAAAATTAACTGGACATTATAATTAGCTGCGTCTAATAATTCATGCAAATAACAGCACCTTGAGACCAAAGATACTTTTTGAAGAATTGTGTATTGACATTCTATTATTCACATCGGATCATATGTTGACTTATTTTCCTGTCCTTAAATTTTAAGGGCCACATAAGACAGGACTTTGCGGAACTATGGAATTATTCTTGTAAAATACTATGACAAATCGATATTTGCAAAACATACTGCTTAACGAAACAAGGTTTGTTCAAAAAGAATTTATATTTCAGTCTTTTTTCTCCTTTTTTACACACCCATTGTGGTTGCTATAGAAACCCCGGCTAATTTCAAAGATCAGCGTAAATTCGCCTTGTGATATATAATGTTGCTAAAGAACTGATCGAACCAGGCGATTTCATCAACCGAAATTCAGTTTTGGAAATATGTTTACCCGCAAAAGGTACTTTGGCTAAAATTTAATTATATAAATATTAATGTGGATAAAACAGGTAAGGCCACCGACCGGAAATCGGAAGATCCTGGGTTTGATTCCCACCGTCAGTGAACCTACCTTTCTGTGTATACTAATTCCATCTATAAACAATGAACCAGCATAGCAATTCATACATCTATATATAATATATGCAGCACACCATATAAGGCCATTAGTTCTCCCTGCTGCATGCAAAGTCGCCGTGCCGACACATATATTTTGTGAGACCACTACCGTGACGTCACTTCGCTGGTTCCTATAAAAATGTGCAAATACACAGAGGGGAAGGGGATCTGGCGTAGCCAAGTGGTAAGGCCACCGAAAATGGAAGATCGTGGGTTCGATTCCCCCCTCAGGAAACCGACTTTTCTGTGTATACAATTTCCATCTATATATATATATATATATATATATATATATATATATATATATATATATATATATATATAATTGAGGAAAGTGTTACAAAAGAATTAAGAAGGTAGCAAAATAACAGGTGATTTGGAACAAAATCTTCTGTTAATACCCTGTATCTTTTGAAAAGTGGTGACTTAAGTTTTGAATATTGTAGTTAAATTGGCTGAGAGTTCAAGCAATAACTGTTTGTATAAAGCGTGGCCACGTGACATGATTGATCAACACTGCAGTGTGCCAGGCAATCTTATGTACGTGCTGCAGTGGGCCAAGTCACGAGAAACCTTTGTGTTTTATTTGAAACATTGAATTCCATTACAGTATTCGATACTAGGTGTCAAATGGCACAGGTCAGGTCCATTAGCTCCTGAAATAGAGTTGAATCAAATTTCTGTATCTATTTACATTAACGTTCGTACATGAAAATGTATATAATCCAAAAAAATAACAAAATATTCGGTTTTGCTACTTTAACTTCAACGATCCTAAAATATGAAAATTAGAGTATATTCATAGTGTGGTTTATCAAACTTTTCCACCTTTTTCGAAATGATTATTCAGCTGTAGAATGCCTCACTAAATAAGTAAGTACAAAGACTGCGGGGATGCCATAGATCTTATAATCCGCTTTCCTTTTATTTGGGATTCTATAGAGCTAAACGAGTTTCCCTTTCAGCTATCTGTTTAAAGTTTTCTCCAAAATGTCTGTCTGAAAGCATTTTATTGTTAATTATGGTGAAGATTTTATATGTCTCATGACAGAGGCGATTTGAAACATCGTCTATGTTAAGCTCTGTCTTTGTAGCAGTTCAATGTTAATTACATGTAGACATCGATCATATTTTAACGAATACAACAAACTCCAATATGCATTTAGTGACTGCTCGTTTGTTTACTTTCATGCTTTTCATAAGAATACAATACGAAGAAACACATCAATCCCAATTAATAAATAAACCTAGATGAAAGTCCTGAATATAATCAAAATGAATACTCTCTGCACAGGAAACGATGAAAATAAAATACGCTATAAGATCTTATCAATCACATCTGTTTAAATTTATGGTCCAGTACGTACCTACCTAGCTTCTTTAGCTTCGTCTCTCATGGCCATTGTAACATGTCGTATGCCAACACTAATTCTCGAAAAGTGCCTTCAGTTTTGTTTTGTAGATCATACACAAAACTTATCGTCTGTATGCCAAGACACCAAAATTGTCTAAAATATCGTATATATTTCTATCATATATTATATATAATATAAGAAAGAAAAGGATGATCATGTTTCTAACTTACTTAAAATTTATTTTTTAAATTTTGGTTCAATAAAAATTTTAATCTTATTTTAAAACATGAAAGAAACATGGTAGAGGAAAAACAAGTTTTCAGGTATTTTCATGTGTTTTTGTCCTGTCCTTTTCGCCCATTAAAAAGTTATTTCCTGTTACTGGCTGCTCAAATTTGTTCCATGATAGTTCCATAACCATCCATCTTTTCTTGTCAGAATCTGAATACAGTTAAAACTTACAAAATTTGCTTCATATGAAGGGTCTGCTTATTTTTATTTAGACCCGAAGGCTATACTAACCTTGTCTTCATCAACGAATTCAGGATTTCAGTTTGGCAATGAGGGTATAACTTTTTACATCATGCGCCTTGTAAACTAACAGGTCCACAAAATTCAATAAAAGCAGGTATTATGGGATTGGACTTATGAAATTCAATACAGGCTTGTTGTATCTACTGGAAACTCAGCTTTAATAATACGGATAATCTATGTATTAGGTGAAATGTAACGTAACATAGACTTCCTTATAAATATAACAGATCCGAAGATCCCCTGCCTGTTTGTGACAACAGTTGGCTATAGTGAGGTGGAAAAGCGGAAAATATTATT
This sequence comes from Sipunculus nudus, assembly GCA_026874595.1. Taxonomy (NCBI): domain Eukaryota; kingdom Metazoa; phylum Annelida; class Sipuncula; order Golfingiida; family Sipunculidae; genus Sipunculus; species Sipunculus nudus. The sequence continues at coordinate 16,284,619 of CM049321.1, forward strand.
AGGGAAATGTAACACTGCCGAGTCGCTACCATGATGCATGGCCATTATTATTCTCACTGTCAGTTTTTTTCGACAAAGGTCGGTTGGACCTTCAGTTACAGAAAACCTTTCTGTCAGTAACTGCAACACATAAGTAATATGCTCTTAGAATAATCAATATGCATTTCATTTGTCTTATGCATTCGAGCTTATACCATAGGTGATCTAAAGTGTTCTATCGGTTTTAAATTACAAACAAACTTAATGTTCACATATCATTGATTTTCCGCAATTTTGGACCGGTACCTGTTAGGTGTCCTGTGACTGCTGTCATAAGGAAACACATGTATTAATACATGCAGTTATTATATAAATACCAGTCCATTAATACGTAAAATGACAATAATATCTATGTTATATTTAGTATATTATTTGTAAATGTTTCTGAAATACATAAAGATAACATAAACACATAAATAGCGGTGAAATAGAATATATAGAATAAATCCAATTCTATTATTTTTATTATAATTATAATTATAAATATGGGGTTAACTACATTTTACTTATTCACGGTACAGATGCATATAGCACAACCACTTAAGATGATTAGTAAATCGGACATGGATGAAAAAGAAAAATAAAGCAAAGTTTATTGTAATGTCTTCACCGGTCTGTTTAGCATCACAAAACAATCAACAGCCCGCTTGTGTCACCTTATAGCCTACTGTTCATTGGAATAGTTATTCGAGGAATAAGCTTAGAAACTCACTTGTCCCTATCACAGGATGTACACACATGATCCAATACTTATATTTTGTTATTATATGCAGTGATCCTTTTTCTTAAAATATACAACATATTTATACATGTTTCTAATGATAGCGAGATGGAACATGAATACACAGAACATTTGCTTAGTTCTTAATATTTTTTCCAAATTTCATTTTGAATGTTCTACCACTTAACTACAAGAGATCCAAAACAATGTTACGTATTCGCACACTTTTATAGGAAACAGCGAGTCAGTAATTTATGTGTAGAGATAAACCTAACATAGTAGTCAATATATGTATCCTGTATGCACTGTATTTAGTTACATATACAGCAATAAAAGACAGTTGCAATAAATATTCATCATAATATACCTGTGACTTTTTACTTGCAAGACTCTACGCGAGTAAGATTACTGCAGTATGGTGGAATGGTCTATTCCTATGAATCTCCTATCATGTCAAATAAGCCGTTCGTTACTTCATCCGATTGACGAATTCATTTATGAGGCTAATTCAAGAAGAATATGACAAATATAAGGTATAAAACGCTGATTATGAAATGATATTCTATACATTGTGAGCTTCATTCCCTTAAGCTAAATAGGCAATGAACGGAATAAAACACATCCCGCGTTTAACTTATTTGACTAATTCCTAATTAATAAATTAAAAATATTGGCTGTCTTGTTTTTCAAATGGATTCGACTCTCTTTCACTTGTTCTTGTTCATGGAAAATTACTCTATTAAATTACCCTTAAAAGTTACGTACTGTAAAATCAAATGTTTCTGTATCAGGCTGCATTCCAGGGGTTCGAGTTTGCCCTCCCTTGCCTTAAAAGTTTCATACTGTAAAATCAAATGTTTCTGTATCAGGCTGCATTCCAGGGGTTCGAGTTTGCCCTCCCTTGCCTTAAAAGTTACATACTGTAAAATCAAATGTTTCTGTATCAGGCTGCATTCCAGGGGTTCGAGTTTGCCCTCCCTTGCCCTAAAAGTTTCATCCTGTAAAATCAAATGTATCTGTATCAGGCTGCCTTCCAGGGGTTTGAGTTTGCCCTTCCTTCTCTTGTTTACTTTGTTCAATAATGCAGTTCCCAAGAGAATTGTTTTTTTATACACATTAATTGACAAAGAAGACTATTTAAAACACCATGTATTTGATATTTTATTCAACGCTGGTAGTGGATCCTCTCTCGATACATCATATTAATGTATACGTGTGTGTGTTTGTTGTAAGATGATAGATTTAGGTGTGTTGTGTTGCGAATCTCCGAGAAAAAAAAATCTTGGATCAGCGTCTACTTAATGGTATACATTATAATAGAGTTTCGAAAACTGAAATGTACACGCTGATCTTTAACATGCATTTGCTTATAAAGGAAGCTGCATACCTACGCTTGGTCTGGCAGGTGCTCACAAACTGTTCTATATAAATAGTGGTAAGGCCAGTTTAACCATTTGAAAGAAAATACGGAACCAATAGTGGCACAAACCGCCTCAGGTTGATCAAAGATTAGTTGTCCAACAAACCAATTTTGGAATCTGACTAGCTTACAGGTCAATGTCAAGTGTCATGTTTTTGTGTCAGGTTGGTATAACATTGAAAGTAAGTAGTACTCCGGGAAAGTTGTTAAAACCAGTTTAAATCTTGTCTATATCAAAGCATTATATGCTATATAACTAAATCATGCCTTATTGAAGCTACTCCTAGCTATTTTAAGGAGATAGGATCCATAACCTATAATTCTTTTAAATCTGACAAATCAAAGTACAACTTTTAAGGACAACCGAACTGTCCTATTTTAAATTACATAACTCTACATCATAATTATTTGTTTCAAATTTGGAAAAGGAGATTCATGTCCTAATTTACAAGTAAATATCTTATATCGTATATAATCTTATATAGTCTTACAAAAATATACATTTAAAAGGACTATTCAAAACCTCAGGCAACTTTTAAAAAAAGTTTTCACAAATGAATATTTTCACTCGACAGATTCTTGACTATTCTTTTAGAGAACTATAGGTATCCCTTATTTCCTGATTGTGATATAAGACATCCACTAAACCAAAAAAAAACTGTATATTTTTTTAATTTAGGAATTCTAAAGGCTACTGACCAAGATACTTTGCGTGATGATTGTTAATTAGAGAATAGTAAATTTACGGATGATACCTGTGCCTCTGTGTTTTATATATAAATTTGGTCATATGGATTTGTTCTTCTTTTGATTCTATAGTTATCATGTATACGTTCTTCTGGTTGCGCATGTTTTCAGCTGATGTAAATTTCTTGCCCCCTGATAAATAAACTTAATGGAATGATAATACATGTATTTATAGAAAATAAATTAATAATTTTTTTTATTCTGGAAAGGCCAATTTGTTTTCCACATGCCAAGTAATGCTTAGCTTTTAACAAATATACATTTTACACTTTTTCATTTTAACAATAATGGTAATAAAACAAGTACTTGTATTTGTATTTTATACATGATGAATATTATCCTGTTCTTCTTATTTGTTTCACTGTGTGGTTAAATATATGCATATATCAGATTTGTAGTAGGATTCTCAAAATTCTCCTTCGGATGAGTTTAGCAAGCTTTAATATGATATCATTTGGGAAAAGACTGATCTTATAATGAAAACCGTCGGCTTTAGCAAACAAAATTAACATTAAAAACAAGAAATGTCCTTAGATATTTTTTTCTTTTCATGTTAATAAACACATTGACATTTTTTAAAGGATATTTGACATATGATAGCTGAGAAATAAACAATTCAATTATTTGGAAATTTTATATCGAAACGTTTTACTTAACAAACCCATTTATGAAAAAATAAGTTTCTTTCGTGGTTAAGAAGAACAATCAGAAATCAGAAATTTGTATTAAAGTTTTTCATTTCTTTTTTTTTTTTTTGGTTAATTTTAATTGAAATTATAATACAACATTGCTTAAGCGTTCATGTTATACCAGAAAGCCTAAGTAGGGAAATTTCAACTAATTAGCATAAAAATGGCCTTACACTTAGGCAGCGCTAAAATTGTTTATAGAGTTCTATTCCAACTGCGGAAGTATACTTTTTCTTTTCATTATAACATTATCAAAGCAAAACATAGTGGATTGAAAAAATCAAGATTATCAATACCTTAAAATGAAGATAACATAATGGGATTTGTGTTTTGTTGTCATTTTTTTCACTGGATCAAACATATCTTCCACCCATTTGACATCCTGAAAGGATGATTTCAAATTGAAACCTGGTTTCATTCATAAGGTGCATTGACATGAAGATGTCATTAGCTCCATTATAGTTCTAATTAAAATAATTTTGAAACAAATATCATTTACACCCACGTGGACACGGGTGTTGGAACGAATTGTGATGATCAACGAAAATATCGTGACCACTTGACACAAAGGGAAGTCTAAGGATCGCGTGACATTAAAAAATTTACTCAAAAAGTCCAATAAATCTCGCCGAGGTTAATACGTATGAGGTTGATGCCATTTCGCGGAAGTTATTTACACATACGAAACATATTTCTGTTCTCCGGGATATATTTGCTCATAAGGTTATCCATAGTGGTCAGTCCCCCATACGGTTGTATTTGGTTGGTTCTTCTTCACAGAAAGCTTTATATGAAATAAAATCTACAATTGTATATCATACACATTTGCCATTCGCTGTTTAACATTTATAGGGTATGCTCACTTATACTTTTTTTCTATTTAGACCTGTCTACATTATCAATGTCACGGTTAGCAGTAACATATCATCCGGGAATTCAAATTATAAAACATATATTCAAAAATCGTAACACATGCTAGGGTAAAGTAACATTAACGAAATGAACACATCATTCATTAATATCAAATGCACCTTTCATCTTTTCAACATTAGTTACCTCAGTTGTGCGTTTCACTTTCGCTATCTTCAGGTTTTCCGAGATCCATGTGGTTAGAGCATTCGGAGAAAACGGTTTCTTCTTCTGAAGTGGTTTTCGTTTCTGCCGACCATTTTAAATTTTAGTATAGATACATATTTAAGAAAAAAACTCTCGGCAGCATAAACACTCCGTTTGTATAGTTTTATTTAAGCCTAATATAAAGGGGTTGCCATCTTGAACTATTTTTCTTTAGAGATACCTCTTTGCGCGATCATTAGCCCGCTCTTTTTCGTTTGCTCATTTGGGCATTCGGAATGATCGTTTTCTGCTGACCTTCCTTCGTTTCTGTTGGACTATATATTGAACGCCGAATATAAATATTTCAAAGGAAAGAAAAGGAAACACACGATATGCGGAACACAGCGTATCCAATCTTCCATTGAGCCTTCATAAATACTTATCATTACGTATTAAAAATTAAAAGTATGTTGTCATCATTTTCATTCTATATGTGAATTAACATTTAAAAAATAATTTCATTCTCTTCGATTATTGCAATTCGATTATTTCGAACATAAAAACAAAAAGTAACTCTATGTGGACAACACTCTGCTTCAGATCTGGATACCGAAATATATAAAGAATGACGGAACCGCGTATTCACTTTGTAAACAAAGGATATGAAAGCATTTCGAGAACAATTTCCCTCTGCTTTAGGATAACATCATTAAATAACTGATTTTGATGACACGCTGCCTAGACAACTTGTGAAAAGTAGTTATTCCGGCTCTGTCTTGTGAGACCAGTTGATTGCCAAACCAACCACGCAGTAACTGTTTGCAACTATTGATGCCGCGTGACATGACGAGTTCACATTGCAGTGTACCAGGTAGCTAAATGTTTTTGCCATGGAAGGCCCAGTCATGCGGAATCACTTTGTTCTGGTCAAAAGCATCTTCCTCCCGATCTGTATCCGTCGTCAGTTATTAAGCGACACCGATACATCAGCTTTCAAAATGAAGTATAATTGAAGAACTGTTAAAACTTTTAAAAAATAAGCGCTGATTTGATGATGTTAAGACATTTGTTCAACTTAATATCTTCTTCAACATATTTGAGGGGATACATATATAACCATCGTCTCAAATAAATGTATGTATGATATATTTATCGGGTCGATAAATAATATCTTTAAACTGAAATATTGTGTGTTATTTTATAATAGCTATCTGTAAAATTCATAAATGGTTTGGTCATCCTCCTAGCTGCAAGGAGTCCCAAAAGGAATAATGAGAGCATACTCAGAGCATGTCCTTTGAAACTTTTCCACATGTTCACAGGATGTATCTCAATTTTATTTTTATCTATATCAATTTGTGTCTAGTATTTACTCATTCGAATGGTGTCGATGTATCCTTCTTATTGATAACTAAGAATATCTGAAAGAATAGCGGATTTCCTGAATATAGGGCTGCAACCTTTCTCTTACTTCTAATTCCTTTCAGTTCCTAAGATTACCTTGGTCCCATTTTTACAAAAATACCCCTTTACACATCTATTCAGGTGTTTCAATCAGGCTCATAACTGATGAATCGCCAATATTTAGTTTCATCATTGTTAGTTTCTTTACCTGTGCTTCACCTCCTCTGCAGGCAAATGGAGAGAGAATCATATATGCACATGTCACACCTTTGACATATTGTCGATATACTCGAATTTAGAATATTCTGTATTTCTCATCATGAATGTATACGATCCATGCAGTATAAATGTTTCATTGTACCATTGTCAATGGAATTTCATTTTGAGCTTTTCAATATATACTGTATCTGTACAAATGCCAAATGCCCCTGCATTGCACGTCCAGTATGTAAATACACAATGTGCAATACAGCCCTGTAAACCGTTTCCGAAAAAAAAATCGATAGTTCTGCTAGCTGTGCTTCGCAAGTGATAAGACAGATCCAATATGCGATAACATTATGATTTGGGATAAGAATTTTTTTTTACTTTTCCCTTTAACGATAAGCAGAAAATACTCGACAAGCCCAAAACAAAGGAGCTTTGAGAGGAAGAAATAAAAAGATGATTATCGATGTGTAAATTATGTTCTTGATCAAAAGTTGTTAAAGATAACGTCAGGTAAAATGGTAAATAGCAATATCAATGTGCCATTCAAGAAATATGTCCTCACTGGCTTTTGTTCTATTTATATGTAAAATAGATAAAGTTCATTTGGTACAAAATAAATAACTTAAAACTAAATTCCACTTTAATGTCACAAAAGCTAATAAAGTAATTCTTAAAGTGTGCATAACTTAGCACACGTGTAAGTTTTATTATCTGGTATATGTGAAATATATGAAAGTCTGGTAAAACACGTGTAGTTCCTGTATTATTTTGTTCTGGTTTCTTGTCTTGTTCTTTGTACAGCAGGTGAAGTATGCAGTAAGAAGTGGATTTATGATATATAATATGTGTGCTAAAGTGTGAACTGAACGGCTTTATTAGACTGGGAAATAATGCCTGTCCTTATTCGACAAGGACGCAAGGATGAGACATAAAAGTACTCCGAGGACAACGCCCAGTCGATAATTTATCTGAGTCTGCTGGCAAGAGAAAGCGTACTGGCAAAGTTTCTTGTTAAAAATGCTTTTGTGTTTGGGTCCACCGAGAAAGTCACATGAAATTCAGTACAAGCTTGATGCACCAGTGCCTTTTGGTAAATGATATTTATTTTTTTTAAGTTTGCTTTGCAAATCGGATCATCCACCTCAGAGCACTCGCATGAATTCAAACGTCCTTTAACTGGAACTTTATTGCCCAAGAAACAGTACAACACGGTTCAGCTCATTAAAATAACTTATAATTAAATACATTTCAAAGTTATTAATCAAGGGAGCCTTGAAGCTTGTAAAAGTATATCCAACATAATATTTAGATAAAATATGTCATTCAAAGCAAACATTAACCTTTATACAGCACACAGACAATGTGCATGAATAGTTGACAATAGTTGAAACATTGTATAATATCAAATAAATAATAAATATTTTTAGACTGATATTCTCATATTTTACTTGAACACGGGGACAGAAGGTTCATTATTGATTAATGATCTGAAAGTATTCCATAAATTGAAATTAGTTTAAAATGGAATGGTTTCATATATCGCTGACAAATGAATATATTTTACATTGTCAGGTATTATAAATATTGGTATTTCCAGAAAATAAATAATTTATTAGAGACCATACTGACGCACGATACAAGGTTTAAGTGAATTCCCATGAAGGTGTCAGGTGAAAATTTATCCTTTTCATGGATAACCTTTATGTTGATTTTAAATATCAATATCTCTTTCAGGGAAATTATACTATAACATTCAAAACATTTATAAAGCGTCAAAGCGTCAATGATACAATGAAACACTATTTTTACCCTGATATCGTAAAAACTGTATTTTAGGGCGAGACATACGGTTTATTAGTAAACAGGTGGTGTTTAACTGTTGCACGATGCGACTAACATGAATCCTTGAAATATGCTTCATTGACACTCAAAAAGATAGAATACAACTCAATGTGATCTTACACCATGTAATGGCTATTTATGAGAAATATCGTGATTTTGCTTACTATAATATTTGTAAATCAAACCATAATAATAATATTGATTCATACGTTGCCGCAGAACGTTACAGAGGATTTATCGCAAAATATCGCCGTTCAGCTTAAATAAAAAATACGTCATATCATATTGTTACATTTTTCACAGTTCGTTTCATCATAAATGACGAGAGTATAACTTTAATTATACTATAAACAAAATTAAATGATGGTATTAAGAAATGTTGTACTCTTTACAATGTAGGCAAAGATAAGTTTATCCAATGGTGTCGGGTCTGAAGCACGGATTAGTTGTTTTCTCAACGGTTACTTAATAACATCCACTTGCATGTTCGTATCTTTGAGGCTTCTCTTGACAGCATAGGTGTCTTTTAGGCTAAACCAGGATAATAATAACAAAGATGTAATAACAGAATTAAATGGTATATTTGTTAACTTTACGAAAGTCAGCAGTAACAGTTATCAAAAAAGGAGTTTCCAAGCCCTGCCAAAATAGTTCGCTTACTAATATCTATTACGAATTGTGACACTGGAAACCCTGCTACAGTTCTATTATATGATCACATTTACATAATACTTGTATCTACTAAGCCATCATTAATAAACATTCCGTGAAATTTAACAATTCTACTTTGCTCTCACCTAAGTATGTTCCTTCTGGTGATTCACAAAGTATACTAAATTCAAAGTGGCATTCTACGTTGGACCAGCAGTTCGTTGTAAGGGGATTGAGAACTGTGCAATTCCCCCTCTTGACGTCAAGCATAGGCTCTCCAGGAAACCAGTTGTTGTATTCCAACCGTTTTCCCGTTGAAGCCCAGTACCAATCGTTTGTTTTTGGATTGAATGACAGTGAAAGCCAGTGGAAACTCACTGATCCTAGGGAATACCACGTTATATTGTACCAATATCGAAAAACTGCTGCTCATAATTCATTATAATCACTCTTCATCTTAATAAACCCTTTTTTAACTTAACATTTGTGTGAGATTTAATTTTGAGTAATCTTAATAGGATGTCCGATCATTTTATATTAACAAAGGACGATCAACTTACCTTTAACAAATAAAAGTTAATTTAAATATACCTATAAATTTGATGATGGTCCATTACACATTGAAGACATAAGAATACGAGACAGTCGATTTTCTTATCATTCTATTGTATGTTCATTTTTATTTCATTCTACATTTGTCTGGTTCATTATGAAATCTTAAAACAATAAAACCCAAGTCTTTCCGAGTAAGCTTTAGTAAAATTAAAGCTGTATACAGGTTTTCTAATAATTAAAAATGAAGTTACTGTGTCCATATATGATATTTGCCACATGATTTTGTTCTTCCTCTGATTCTATACTCATTAGGTATCCATTCTTCTTCTTGCATACTTTGTCAGCTGATGCCCAGTTGTGAAAGTCCTGCTTACGTGAAGGAATAGAAAAGTATGTTTTGGTTTAAATAAGATCAAAGATACTTTTGAGGCAGTGTTAAGGACGAAAATGTGAAGGAATAGAAAAAGTATGTTTTGGTTTAAATAAGATCAGAAATACTTTTAAGGCAGTGTTAAAGACGAAAATGCACTTGGTAAAGAATATGGTATGAAACCTTATTATGGTATTCAAATTCCTGAATCTCTGATGCCCTGTTAAGATTTTACTTAATCCCATGATGTTTGTAATCCAGAGAGAACCGCAACCCACCAGAGCTGAAATCCTTTGCCTTACTCACCTGGCTACATTATTATATATAAACAAGCCACACATTTAAGGAAGACTTATTATAAGATGATGATAACTTATGTATAACAAACATAATATAAAAATTATATTTGTGCTTTATAAAAGAATGTATTGCATATATTTTAAACAGCAATACAGGCTATATGTAATCCTATATTCAATATTTAAGTACCATATTAATTTTATATCTGTACATATGTGCAGATCATAAAAAATCCGCGATTTTTAAAACTATGCGAATTTAAAAAGATGCTCTCTTAATAATAAATGCAGAAGGAAAATATAAGTGTTTAAGGTGCTTAGAGGCGAAAAAAAACATTATCCAACTTTCTGTCATAGGAACATAATGCGGAAACAACTGAAGAGGTTAAAAAAGGTTACACAAATTTCATTTGCGCTAAAGTAGATTCTCACAATATTCAGAGAGACCTTGAATTCATGCAATATAAAAGACTGTACTAAATCCTTCGATATCAAATCAACAGGCTTGTTTAGTTATCAAGAATTCATCACTTGCTTGCTGTATACTGCACACATGACTGGCTTATTCTATAACTGCATTCTGCCCTATTTGTTTCTCATAGAGCATTATATTGTAGACGAGAGTAAGGTCTATTGTCCAATATTAAAGCATAATGCCGCGATAACTGCTAATTTAATGTTATTCTGTTCTGATTGGATGTATTCACCGAGTAACTTTTGTTAGAATAATATTCCAATGATAACGATGGCATACTTTTGCAAGAAAAATGGCTTGAAAATATCATCTAAAATTATTTTACCTGAATATGAAGATAACATGATGGAACCAGCCTCTTGTCGCCATCCTGAGGTGGTTCAAATCTGTCTTCAAATCCTTTAGGGCACCCTTCAAGGATGATTTGATCATCGCCGTAATTCATACGTAATTCTTTTTTTACAAGTATACAGAATAGCACAATCGTTAAAATATTTCTTAGATAAATTGTCTGAAACATGAAGGACACCTAGATGTCCCTACCATTCGTTAAGTCACGTCATTGTTGCCCCTTTAAGACATGGGATGTAGGGCCTTTATCAATTAAGATCCTAATGTTGACACATGTAAGTATATAGGTAATGAATGTACTCATAGTAACACTTTCATTCTAGTATATACGATATAAGTGCAAAAGGTATTAATTGCATTCATATTGACCCACATGCTACTTTTACGATATTTTCTATGATTCCTTGTGGTCAATTCGTAAACGAAAGGCATTAGGGACATAAGTATATTTCTGCAACACCTTGTGTTGGGCATAAGGCCAAAGTAGGCATATTACACAGTTGAACGTTACCTGATCATTTTGTATTCTATTTCTTTAGAAATAGGATAATACATGGGATTTTATATTGTTTTGGTGGCCACGGGATGATCGAAGGTGATTTATAATCCACTATAACAATAATGGTATATTAATAACAGTATTACTTTTTTGGAACGATAACATAATCTTTTTCGATCGGATCCTGCTTCAAGGCTGCATGCAAGTAATGAAAATGTAGGCTAACTACAAAGTAATTGCAAATTCCGTTTATACCCTGTATACGTTTCATCTTTTGAAAAGTGATGGCTTCAGCTGCGCCTTCTGTAGACCAGTTGTTTGCAAGGCCAACCACGCAGTAACTGCTTGTATCTAATGTCGCCACGTGACATGACGGGTTGACATTACAATATACCAAGCAGCCCAATGTGTTTGTCATAGGGAACCCTGTCATGCGGAATCGCTTTGTTCTTATTGAAAGTATCCTCCTTTCCTTCTGAATCCAATACCAGTTATCAAACGTATGCGATCCATTTACTTCTAAAATAGAGTATAACTGACATGATTAATTTCTAGCAGAAAGCATGGAATAAATATAAGTTTTGAACCTTTTGTTCAATGTAATATATATATATATATATATATATATATATATATATATATATATATATATCGTATAAAAGGAATGTATGAGCAATATTAATAGATCCAATTGCAACAGGATGAGAAATATTTGTTTTAAACGGAAATGTTTTGTGTTATATAATATCATAGCTACCGGGTAACATTCACAAAATAACATCTCCTCACCTGCAAGGAGTCCGAATAAGTAAAATGATAACATAAAAAGGGCATGAATGTTGAACATTTGAAACATGTTTGCAGACTGTAACTCAAGCTCCTGTGTGGGTCTGGTTATAACAGATCAGAAATTTGTCGGTTTACTGCTCTGAAAGCTAGGATTGTCTAGTAAAAGGCTGGACAAAATGACTGTGGAAATGTCACTATTCTATTTCTTCTCATTCCTTTCAATAGAAGACTGACATAAGGCGAAATAAATTTCATATTTAGCCGACATAATTCCTGCGTGTTCATGTCTGTCCAATTATTATAGTCATGTCCTTTCTTTACGTCTATTCACTAGTCTCAATAAGGCCCATAATTGACAACATAAATAATCTGTCAATACATTTGCAGCATTGTTAGTAGCATGTAACTTGTCCTTTTATCATTCTGTGTGATAAGAGGAACTGAAGCAGACTTAATTTATTTGTCATTCATATGTTAGCTGTATCACATAGTGTCGATATTTAAAAGGATTTGAAAAGAGTATGTATTTGCAATGCGCGCTCCTTAAGCAGGGCTGCAGTCTTGACTACAGCAACCTGTACCTGCTCGATAAAGCGATAAAGCTAAAACATCTTCAGTCCGTCAGATATACATGTATGATATGATACATATATCAAATTATGAATAACTTTTGTTACAAGCACAAAATCAAATTTGACATTGCCCTTGACCTAACACCGGAAGTGTACCATTTATGTGCCCAGAAGTGTGACCAAATGAATGTTTGAATTTTAAAGTTAGATGAAAATAACCATTTGCATGTTTTCTATGTCACGTTCCTGCAAAAACATGCTATATAATGGCGATCGTTATTATTTCTCATTCATGATTGGCTTTGACCTTGACCTTATTGTTCGGTAGGTACCTTTTATGACCTTATAGTATCAACAAATAAGTTGGCATCCTACGGTCAAGTGGAAATGACAGTCAAAATATGTTTCTGTAACACGTTCGAAAAGTATCATACCGTTACGAGTTTTGTTATTGCCTTCCACATTTGACGTTGACCATGACCTTCATGAATGATATATGCATTTTCAGACCTTAGAAGTGCCACCAAATGCAAGGGCATTCTTAACTTAGAAATGATAACTGAAATGCATATCTATGCCACTTCTTGCAAAAACATGTAATGTCATGGCAATTGTTGATTTCTTTCTCAGAAGTATGACATTGACCGTGACCTAAATGCATGTTATGTATCTTTTGTGACAATCGCCAAATAAATGGGCAGCCTATAGTCAAATGGAAATGAAACATGAGATATGTTTTTATAACATTTGGTTGAAAAAATGCCATATCATGGCATTTTAGCTTTCTCTCTGCGATATTTGACATTGCCCTTGACCTAACACCCGAAGTGTACCATTTATGACATCAGAAGTGTCACCAAATGAACGGCCATCCTAATGTTAGTTGGAAATGACACCTTAAATGTGTTTCCATGTCAGTAAGTTATGGAATTATGGCCATTTAAATAATTCACCCCTTATAATGGCGGCCATTCTGGGAGAAAATGACACTTTGCCATGAGTAGAATTGGGTGGGGTTTTATTTATGCACTGAGACACCATGAATGAATCCATTTCAGATGAGAAACCTTTGTTAACCTAAGTTATTACCTGATTGGACTATGTTTCATTGTAACGTTATAAATAGCATTAAACTTTTCTCCTGTCATTAAATTGGATCTGTAAAAGCAAATTCTTCCCAAGCCAAATACCATTGCACATCATTGAAAAGTTGCACCTGTAAATCACTTCTACCTAGAGTCAGTAGTCAGATGATACTAGATTTTCTCAGCAAAAAAAAAAGTTAAATACATTGTGCTGTTACAAAATATGTGGTGAAGGGGAAACCTTTCATCGTGTATATTAAGCAAAACGTCTGCTGCTGTACTCAGTGAGCCATAAATAATGCCATGTAAAAGAACTAAAAGAGAGGGGCGTGTCGAATATATATAAAAAACTAGTTTAAGTTGTTCTTGAAATGTAACGTTAAATAAAATTATAAACGCGAAAACAATGTGAATTTTCAATGAACACGTCTTCACTGCCTTTAATCGTATTTATACCTCAGATATAAAAATGTGATGCATAAAGCTTTATAGTTGTCGAAATAGTCATAATTACGCATGAACAGGTTTCATTTGTTACATAATAAGAAAGTAAAACTAAATTCTATTTTTTTAATATCACAAGTGTTAAACTCATTGAGTAATTCTTAAAGCGTACATGACTTATAAAAAAATAAACATTTCAATTGCTAATGTGTTAACCTGAAACAGATAAATCATCCTGTATTTGTAGATTATATGCAAGTAAGTTAAAACAAATGATGTGTAGTTACTGTGTTTCTTTGTGTTCCTGGCCCTGTCGGAACCAAGTCTAATACAGCATCTTACCTCAGAATGTAATAGGGGGTTTCAAAATTATAACTATGATCACAATGACCTGGGACCAATGGCATTTGTGATATAGTTATAATGAGCGGTTTATACAATTTAACTTATACATATTCATAAAAAAGAGGGGCCAAAGAGCATCTATTATGGGTTTATCAGATAAAATGCAATACAAGCCTAATGCTCCCACAAGAATCTCTTCGTTACTAATCGGGCAATTTTTCATATATATTTGTTATTTCACGTACAACAAAATATGAACCTTCTTAAAGATTTACGCACCCGAAGATCCCCTCGCTGTCCCTGCCAGCAATTGGCGCTGGTTAGGTAAAAAGGGGCAAAATATTGTTAGAGGAAAACTTCCCAACATTTAAGTCTGTCGACTCGGGCCCATAATGCGTTGTTATTTTAAGTGAATATCGCTCATGATGGCTTGGGTCGAGCGGATCACCGATTACAGTTTTTTTGCTCCTAACTGCCTTCGGCAAAGACCGGAATGGCTGCGTCGTGGATTGGTGATCTGGTCCAGTGCAGGATTAAGGTCTATTGAACATATGAATAACCCCAGTCAGTTTCGGGTTAAGCATGTATAACATGTTAAGCACGTTTGGCCCAATCACTGACCAACATGGCCGGGCAGTTATGTAAAAAAAACATGTGACTCGATCCTTGGCACTCATTGCGTTTAGCCTGATTCAGTCGGACTCAATATTATGAGGACTTACCGTGCATGACAGGATTAAATTGGTTACTTAACATTAATCTTAACTGACAATGATACGATTATTATAACTAGTCAAAAATCTTCGAAAATCTTAATGCCCCCGCGTCCCATTCCGTTTTGCAAAGCTCAACATCACTGAAAAGTCTTCAAGGTAAACATATGAATCGTATGAATGATATATGCATTTCTAGCCACGAGCAGCGTGCAAACAAAAAAAATGTGAAATATTTGTACATATTTTAAATATTGTGACAGTATCCACCTGATACACTATATTTTATTTAAACTTTTAGCATAAAACACATCCTCAACCCCGATTAAAATCCCGGTTACAAGGTATTTTTCCGGCTATATTATAAATATAATATTAAAGAAAGTTTCTGGATTATTTCTTCCATTTATTTATTACTAAAGACCCGTGTATTTAAGTACATGGATGTCTCTATTTAAAAATTCAAAGATACCGGCCCTATATAGGTAAACCGAAACAATTAAATAAAGAACAAACAGCGTTTAAAGATGAAATTTGCCACATGCTTTTGTTCATTCTTTGATCCTATAGATACGAGGTACCCGTTCTTTTCCTTGCTTTGGGAGATTCCCGCTTACCTGAGAGTAACAAAATAGTTAAAGTCTGAATCCAAGTATGAAAGTTTCCACCGGTGTCAAATCAAAGTGGATGAAGGTGGACATGACATAAGAATAATATTTTACCTATATGTCTTTCAGATCTATAGTTCAGTTCTATGTTCGGCAAGGTCCATGAATAGTAAAACCCACCGCGAAACCTGTCGATAAACTGTTAGAGATAATACTGGATGCACTTTTGTTTAATTTGTATTACTTCCCTTGAAACCTGTTGTAGGAAGAAAGAACAATAAACTACAAGCGCTGAGTTTACATGTGCTAAAGAACGTTTCAATAAACACAATTTAACTGTTTATCAGTATTTAATTAGTTTATCGGTAATCAGGTCCTTTGCAATAAGTACGTGGAAGTAATAAGTTAATTTATTAATTGAGATGAGGAATGTTGGCTCAATTTTTTTTATTCTAAAAGTTAATGTAGAATGTAGATTTTCAGCGGGATATTATCTCATAAATATGCTCTGTTTTACAGTTTTAGTCATTCTGCAGTGCTCGTTGCAAAATAAATCATATATCGGTATTTTTACCTTGAAGACCTGGTCAGGGATTATGTGAACTGGAATGATGCCCGAGGCACTAAGATTTTCGGAAATATTTGACTGGTGACGTTTATTAAAAATGTTGATTCCATAAATTTAGTAGGTGGTATCCCCATTTAACTGTAGCAAATTAAACTTCTTTAAAATCAGCAATAAGAAGAGTTTCATTAAAATATGTCCAGCCATTCTAATGAAATCTATCCTTTTTGTATGCAGTCAGCCGACGTAAAATGACAATGCACATTTTCGAAGGAAATTCCTGGATCTTAAAACAGAAGATTCTAAGTACAACAGTGCCGTGATGTACCCTGTCTGACTGTCTAGGTGCTGAAAATGTTTCTGGCCATTAAAACAGGTCACCATGACCTAATATTCGTGATTGCCTGAGACTGCCTACTTCCTTGCATATTACACTGGAATATTCTAGGACCAGCAGATACAATTTGTGCCCATCTGATTTTCAGCAGCCCAAAGTTCAGCCATCTTTGGCCCAAAGTTCACAGAATATAGGTCATTATGACCTAATTTCAGGTTTCAATGCAGACCTGCCTGAATGTCATGTTAGAAGATTCTAGGCCTAGCTGACTTGGTGCTCATAATCATTTTTTAGCCTGTAAATCACCATCATGACATAATTTATGGTTTCCATGAAGATTTTATTAAGACATCCATTGATGTACAGTTGGAAGGTTCAAGGTCTAACCTTTAAACTTGATGCCTTGAAAACGAATGGATTGCTTCATCTGAAGGTCAAAAAAATATTGGAACAAATTCGTGAAAATTAGAAAAAAAATACAAGTGGCACAATCAGTCTTTAGGAAATGATGCATGAAAAAAATCATTATAAAAATGCATTAGCTATCCAGAAACTGGAGCTTTTGTATCAAACTTTTAATCATTCTGGGGGAAATTTTGAGCCACATAACCCAGAGGATAAAGGTCACGTTGACTTAATTTCGGATTTCCGATGATAATTTTTTTTCCTCCATGGGTGTAATGTCAGTAGATTCTAGGTCTAGTGCATACAAATTGTGCCAGATCTGATCTACAGGATGCTCAAAATCATCTTTACAGCAGGTAGTTTCAAAATGTAGGTCACCATGACCTAATTTCAAGTTTCCAAGGAGACTGGCCTAGGACCTCCCTGGATGTACAGTTTGAAGTTTCTAGGTCTAACGGTTACAATTTATGCCCTGTTAATGGACGAACTGCTTCATCTAAAGGTCTGAAAAAAAAGAGAAAACATGCGTGAATTTTTTTTTTTAATCTTGTGGCGCCACCAATCTTCGGGAAATGATAAAACACTACATGATCAATATGCATGGGAAAAGCTTTGCAATCAAAACATTATTTATTCCGATACTGGAGCTTTTGTATCAAATGTTTAATTATTCTGGTGGGTACTTTTGAGCCCCATAGCTGGAAGAATATAGGTCCCAGTGACTTTTTTCAAGTTTCCAAGGAGATTTTCTTATAGACCTCAATAAGTTTTCAGTAAGAAGTTTATAGGTCCAGTGGTTACGATTTTTTTTAACAGACAGACGGAAATAAAAGACGGACGACGGACAAAGGGTGATCGCTCTAGCTTAGATGACTTTCAGTCAGCTGAGCTAAAAATTGGAATATCCATACCTCGTTAGTAGCAGAAGCAGATTCAAGGGGGTCCACCTCCTCCTCTATTTTCAGCCGCCGCAACCATTCACATTTCTTAATGAATTCTCAGCCATGACTTCCACCGTTCTCGTGGAATGTTTCAGCTTTTTTAGGCTTGGTAATCCTGCTTGAAAAATTTAAAGGACATGACCAGCGAAATATACCCCATTTGTGTAGAGTGCATCTTACCCCTTTTAAAGTGATATACCCCTGGTGACCTGTGCTGACTGAGCTTGATTAATGAGCAATTAGGCAAATATGTGGCTACTCGCCACAGGGTCAGTGCTACAGAGCTTGGGTTCTCAAGTGCAGGCACAGGCTTCGACGTCAGCTCAGGAACTGCAGGCTTACTACGGCAGTCACCCTGAGTATATACATTGGCCACTGGTTTTTGTAACCATGTCCTTTCTGAAAGTTTCGAATCCATCACGGATTCAACAGTCGATTTTGACCCTTCAAGCTACGACAACTTTAGTGATCATTCAGGTAAAGATATCGATACAAGGATACCGGGGAGCGAAAATTTATAGCCGTACATGTTTGAGCCGACTCACAGCTCTGGTCCGGCAGCAAACCTTGGTGTTCAATTTTGCATGCCTCCTGGCTTCCGATGAACTCCAGTTAACACTTCAGATCTTTTAAATCACGGTCATTCATTATACATTAAATGCATTTGTGTTGTGTTTTTCATATTTTTATGTTTCTGATAATAAAATAAAACATCATTGTGAAGAGGTTTAATTGATTTTTATTTAAAATTTCAGGTGTTTATATATCACATGATTGAAAAATTAAACAATATGTGTCATCATCTGGCTTTATTAGTTCTGGAATAAAATCTGCAAACAAAGAGACATATATGAATAATGATTTTTATGAATGTATTTTTATAATTTTAGGTCTTCTATGAATTAACATTGCAAAAAGCAAATGTTGCCAATTTTAATCATGTTTTAATTCATTACACAGAAGTCTAGTAAATTACCGTATATTTTAAAATATACATAAAAATCGCTCTAAGAAAGAATTTAAGAAAGCCCTTTCCAGTTTAATCTGCCATGGAGCCTTTGTGCAACACATGATGCATGTTCTCATTTTGCTGTAAAAGTTTAATTCTTAAGTCAAAATCTTCAGCGGAAATACAATGAACTAATCCTTTTATTCATGCAGAATTGAACAGAAAGACACGTTTTGTAAAAAAAAAAAATGCTATGTCAATTCTTGGTATAGTCATACTTGCATTATTTTATAGGCGCACTTCAAATGAAATATATCCAGATATTTATTCGTTCAATTATGACACGACTGATTTCTATATGAAATCCATATGTTAATATGAGTGTCTGTGGATTTCCTTTCACTGTTATTGGAAGGAAGACATATTTTGGTAAGTTATCTAGAGGCGTACTTCGATTTTAGCACGCGACTATATACAACTTACAAGCAATGGAGAAACAGTGGATTGCTTAAAATCGGCAAAAACGCTGTACATCACCGGTAGGCCTTCATATCAAAGTTATATATTTATAATATTATTGGATTTTTTAAATACACGAAAAAGTAATTTCCCAAAAATATACCTGACAACCAGATCTTACTATATATATATATTTACATTTGTACGAGATGGTTCAGTTTTAATTTTTTTAAGGCATGCTCGCAGAAGGTTATAGAGGTGTACTTGTGTGTTAAGTACGCGACTAAATACAACTAACAAGCAATGGGAAACAGTGGATTGCTTTTAAACTGGCAATATAATTTTAATTAACTATCCGAATTTCGTTAAGATAGTAATCAATTCTTCATTCAAATATAAAGTTGATGTTGCCTGTGTGATAATACGCTGGCAATGGTTCGATTTTAACGAAGTGTGAAAGCTAAGCACAAAACGGAACGAGCTAATCGCCCCTCCAACCTGCTCGCCTCACGCGAACAAAGTTGACCCATTTCTTCAAACGTTCTGGCTGGCTCAAAGGAAACCTGTGTTAACTCACATCATCACGGTTTGTGTTACTGCAACCACCCGCTACACAACTATTAAGCATTATTTTAACTATTCACGATCGAACGCAATACAGGAAACGGTACACCTATTGTCATGAATTCATGTGGCTTTGTTATGACCGACTGCCGTTCCTGAGCTGACGTCATTCCGAATATTCATGAGGCACAAAACCCATCATTGCCGAACGCGGACAGGATAAAACCAAGCATCTTAGAGCTCCAATTAGATGTGGTTTTAATTACTGTAGACCGGTAGTAACGACTACACACAGAGCCAAAAGTTACAAAAACGTTCATTTACGGGATAATATGATCAAATTGCAGTTTTATTTACGCTGGTCATGTCCTTTAATATTGAATTTGAAATTGTGCTTTTCATTAACTCTCCATTTCTCGAAAGATATACTCTTGGTTGATTTTAATCAATCAACTCGACTGAGGGTATGCTCAATTCCAAATATCATCTCTGTATGTATTGATAACAAGAGGTAATTGAAAGTGCGAAAGGTGATCACATGATGTGAATTTTTTTCGGCATGTGTATAAAATGGTACATGTATATGTGTAGTTTAACCTAACTTTAGCGAGAAGCTGTTATTAACATACACATAGGTATTTCTACAGATACATACATTAGGTCAGGTCTGCATTTGTATTCTATAATTTGTGGTATCATAATCAAGAAAATCTTGCTTCTTTCTTGAATATTGCGCCATGTTGGTTGCTTTTATCCTTATGCCATAAGTTGTTTAGTATTTCCTGGCAATCAAACCTCGTAAAAATAAGTGTTACAATATGGGCGAGGGTGTTTATATCAGATTCAGAGAAAAAAAAAGCGGACCAAGATATCAAACCTATAAAAAGTGTCAGGTTCGACGGGCTATCCATGGCATATTCTGTCATCTACAATTTCACAGTTGTGCTTTTATAATGAATTCATTAAAGGTCGCTGTAAATATTATGAAAATGGTAGGGCTCGACATCTGAGCAGAAAAGCAGTAATTGATTGAGGACAAAGTATTTTAATCTGTAGACCTTAAATTTTAATTTTAGGTACTCAAAATTTACTTTTTTATTAATCAATTCATAGTTAAACTATTAAAGATCATAGCTTTAATCAAAAATTATGATTCTTATGAAATCGTTTTAATAAATTTCAGTCAGTCGAAGATTCAAAACAATTGTGAGTCAGTATGTATTAAATAGTATAGCTGTCGGAAAAAAATCTAGGAAAATTATATTTAATCTTTTATTTAATCTTTCTCAACGTATATAGATTTATTACCCTCCAACGACTGGGCGAGAGTTCATGTCTAAAACAGAAAAAGAACCCAAAGTTATTATCTTTAATAGGTGAAATAAAAACGCTCCCTGCTGTCTCCCTCCAACATCCTTCGCCATTCCGAGACTTGAAGAAAACACGTCTCCGTCCATTGGTAAATATTATATATTCCGTGGCGTCTTTACGTTTATATTTAAAAGAAAAAAAAGATTAGCATTTCGAATATTTTAGTTACTGTTGAATGGTATTTTGATGGCTTTCAGTTAAGCCCAGAATCCACGAAATACGATAATAAATAAAAATAAATATTTTTAAGATTAAAATACCCGATAATATTTTAATATGAATTTTATGACTTTTGAGGTTGCATTTACGTTTCGTCTCAACCTTCCCCATATTTTCTTTTCCACTTCTATATTACTAAACTATTTATATGTATGTGGAAATGTTGTTTTTGTTACCTGTCGTTATGAACAACACAATTACAGGTGATTAGTATTATAATTCTACAGCTTTCATGTGTCCCTAATTAAATGATGCCCGATTCACCTATATAAATTCAAAATCAATTTGCCAGTTGAGTGATCAGGAAAGGGATAATAAATGATTCACAGGCAAGCGCGATTTGCAGCACGTACGGTATCCACTGCAGCAAGGGAGTACCTATTGACGCATTCCGAATTTTCAATATTTGTTCTTTCCAAATCCCCGCCATTGTTTACAGTTTAATTTGGGCCTAACTGGTGTTCACGTGTCCAGGGAACGCTCCGCTGTCACGTCTCTGTGGTTTATGACATGACCGGAAATCAATTACCTTTGGCCGTATCCACAATAGCAATTAATCCGGATCGTATATCGAATTACTCTGTTCGCATAGACCGAAAATCAGCATCAGTTCGGTTAGCCGCTTGAAAGGTGACCTACAGTAGTCTGACTTACTTAAGTCTTTTTTACATAAACCGGCTATGAGTGCGCACAGGCTAAACCGCTTGTCCTAATATGTCCATTTTCAGCGATCTGCCTTGACCACCATCCGTGATGCTGGGGAGCTTTGTGCCAGGGAGCGCCCCATTCAAGGCCTGAATCGGATTGTGGACAGAAAACTCACGATATTTTGAATAAACCGGTTTAGACTTTTGTAAAGCAACTACAGTGCGGATGCAAAGCAGACTACTTCGGGACTAAAGTAACCCGGTTTAGTATAGTCCGGTTTAGATGCGACCCAAGAGTTGATACGGCCTTTGATCCTGCATGAAGGGTTCAAAGGTATGAAACCTCAAGGCGTGAAACAACATCGCTTGGTTTTGGTTTGTGGAGGCAAACTGTGACAGAGAAAATAAGAAAAGAAAATCATGACGTCGTGTTCATTAATGCCATCCCCTAGCAATCGCAAGAGAAGATTCCAACGCCCCCTCCACCCACCCCCGCCTGAATCCCTGAAACCCCGGCCGTAAACCCTCACATCCCGGTTTCCCGCCAGCGAGCAGTAAGGGGATAACTCTGTAAAGCTATGTAACTATGTTACATGAAAACTTTGGTAAACACATTTCCTGTGACTGTCAATGGAGAGGCCAATCGAACGCGGGGGAGAGGGGACATTTTCGAGGCGGAGGGTTAGAGGAAATGGGGGTCTCGCACACAGTGAAAACTGCCGACCTTAAGGTGGTCTTTCACACAGGTTACACTGTGTGTGTGAATATATATATTTATATGTGTGTGTGTGTTTGGATATATGAGTGTCAACCATCATACATGCAGCGCCGACATGCCTGAGGCACGATTGCAACGATTTTTCATAGCCACCAACTACTTATATGACTTTCAAAGAATGGAGGTAAACCTATAATCACAAAAATAAGGTTTAGGTCAAAATTAAATATCAGGCAAAGCTGCGACCTAGGACTGATATTGTGCACTAATTTCATCTAACGAAAAATAGCCTCCAAAGGGAGGGGAGACTCGAATTATCTTCATGGGGAAAACTAGTTTTCGATGTGAAACATAGGCGTTTCGATGCTGTTTATAAGAGTGTACTTCAACTTTTTAAAATGTACACATTTAATATTGAGATAACAGTACATTTATCATAATATTCACATATTTTGTGATGTCACGATCAGTAAACTTGCTAATAGGACGGTTGCAAATATGCAAAAATATGCTAAATTACAATATATATATAAATAGAGTTAACTAATAACTTAAGATCATCACTTGATTCATGCCATAATGCTGGTGTGGTTTTCATGTATGCAACGGTCAAGGAAAGCTGACAAACTGTCTCATCAAAAACATACATCGAAGTAAAAATTATAAAATAATACAAGTTCATAAATTAATTCGTTTTTAATAAACATGTGATATAAAGGATCTGGAAAGTCAAAGAATATGTATAAAAGTGGTAGGGTTAGCTGTTTTACTCCTATAAAACTGTTAAACTAATACACAGTTACAGGCGTTGCCTTACTGAAAACGTTATACTGCACACAAAGAACTCGTTCTAATGAAAACGGGAATATATACTCCACAATAATGAAAGTTTTGATTATGCTTGTTGGACAAAATAGGCAACAGAAGGAACGACCATGTATATTCGACTTGAAAATGTTGACTAATGTAAACAACGATTACCCATTACTGTTAGAGCACAGGTGCCAATGTCTACTTTTTTTCAGGAAAAGTGGTTCCTACATTTTTCAGGGGTGAATTCTATTTTACAAATTTTCATCAGATCATCATCTCCAGGTGGTGAGTTTAGACTGTTTGCAATGACGTATACAGTGCAGTTAACAAACTCTGGATATAATCCACAAAAGTGGCATCTTATTTTTTTAGTGACCTCGCCAATGTTTGACAAAATCAGGTGATATATGGAACACTGACGATTCGTGCTATATCTTGACACATAACTGCAAATTTCATACCTTGAATAATGGCATGCTGTAAAATTGTATATAATTGCCCAATTTTGCCCTGATTTCTACTATTTTCTTTCTTTCTTTTTTCAGACAATTTAATTTTTTTTGTAAAACATTCTTACTTTTCCCCCACAAAATTCAGCGTGGCAGCACTGTAGGGAACTCAGTCGTACTAATTGCAGACTAAAAAAATCTAAAATACAAATTAAGATATAGCCCAGTGAGCGATAAGTTAACAAATAAGGGCAAACTGTGAATATTTAATATTTTCATCTGCCGGGTGGAAATGACAACATTTTTATAACACCTGTTCCATTAAAACAGCTTTGGAATACTTAAAATATATACTTATAGAGCATGACACCATTGCTTCCTCTTTATGCGTCCACACTGTACATCACCAACGCTTACTGACAAATGCCATGCCTCCCCGGGGGATGAGGGCGTCGATTGAACATCAGCTTTTTGTCTACCCAACGCATCCTTCTCTCTCTCTCTCTCTCTCTCTCTCTCTCTCTGGGGAAAAGTGGTTAAAATTCACCTTACAACCTATCCAGGATTGAGATCGAAACTGCATCATTTGTTCAATCACACAGTTTGAACACTATATGTTATACTTGTATTTCTGTTTACTTCTAATTTCCTTTGGCAAACCGTCCATGATCTGTGAAACGTCCTCTTTTATAACTTCTACACTACGTCACATTTTAAATAAAAATAAAGATTGTTTCAAAGCTTCTCACTGCAGAATCCATTTTTATAGATCGTGCCAGGTTTGCATTCTTGTTTCACTTCATCAAGGTTTACCTTGATCGAGGCCGGGAGGAGGATATGTCCGCGGACTGAGAGAGTTAATGTACTGGTCACATCTCTAGCCAACGAGTTTGGCGGTTGTAGCCCTAAGTGAACAAAAATCGGAGTGGATCCAGAAATCTGAGAGGAGCGCAGATTTGATCGGAACAAAGTTGTTAACTTTTCTCCGGCCTGGTGTACAGCTGAGTTCATGGCATCCATATATTTGTCTCTACATGTTTTCCGGCAGGCTGCACTATCCACAGGGGTCTTCCCACAATAACGACCACACCTGACAGTGCGCACTGCCACTGGTGGTACTTCAATCGCAAATGAATTTTTAAGGACTCTCTTCTTCTGCAAGGCGACTGTACTTTTCTTTATTCTCAGGTTGCCCCCTGACTCGTCATCATGTTCCACAACTTTTCCACACTCGACCCTGACCTAGTCAATATTACACACTTCTCGCTTTTTAATCTTACATAGTCCTCTGGTCCGTAGCAAAAGAATGAAATGTTTCCGTAACTCCTGTCGCTGTGCAGATGTCAAGTCTCCACACTTATCATCGAAGTAAAAAACTGCTGCTTCCAAACTGATTCCTTTGAAGAATTGTTCTGAAAAAATATGAATCTACAACCGTTCTGTATAAAAAACCTTAAAAGCACTAGAAGTGATGATAATTACACGAAATTCATAAATTTTGTTAGTTCTTATAATATTTTCGTTTTCACATTAACGGTCCAAGTAAATCCTCCTCCTAATAGTACAGAACTTTTTGGAGTCAATTCCGCTACACAAGAGCAGTTATACACTTTCCTTGTAAATGAAACTGTAACTACTAACGAAACCGCCTGAGCAGTCCTGCAACTTTATTACCTTAAAGCTTTGCCTTTTTAAATTAACCTACAATTCTTGATAATGGTAATGCTGGTGTACCGAAACGAGTGTTTAAATCTTAAAAACACACTGGTAAACTGAAGTGTAAACTATTCCATAATTCGATGAGAGTAAAACGTAGAATTTGGATAAATGATTGTAGATCTAGGGGTAATAACTTTAAGAATTACGTTCAGTATCTATCCACATAACCGTTATTTCGACTGAGGTTAAGAAATATTTCTGAGGAAACAAAGAGCGAGATATTTGATTAAATCGATTCTTTTGTTGGGGTTGATAATGATAAATTTTGGTATTTACTAAGGAGGAAGAGAAAAAAGGAGTTTCACCTGTATTAATTAGATGGAATTTTAAAAAGTTTCTGAACCGAAAGAAATTACAGAAAGAAGGCCTAGTTATTTTAATGATAAATACACGCCAAACTAAGGTCGCATTGATTCTCAATGGGAACCAAAAGGTATGCAATATCTGCGATTTCTTATGTAAAGGTTCATATTAAGACCTTACCAATGCAAGGCAGTATTTAGCGTCTTGCCGCATCGAAGGACCATTTGGTAGTAGGACCACACTCCTCAAACACTTGGGGTGACATCATGTGATCATAACCATGGTTACATTTCACTTGGCAACGCCTCGTGTTCATAGTAAAGATCCTATTACACACGGCGCCACCATTGGCGGGAGTCGGGAATGTTGGACATATTTTGTATTCTGCAAAAGAGTCAGTCATTCACAAAATCTGTATAGAGAGAGAGAGAGAGACAGCGAGAGAGACAGAGAGAGAGAGCCAGAAAGAGAGAGACTGATTAATCGATTAAATCGATAATTGGTCGTTTTAATTCAAAATCGATTCAATCTATTGCATTTTTGCATAATTGATTATGTATGCACATGCAAATAGTCTTATCCTGTTAGAGATATAAAGAGATATATAGAGATGTAAAAACACAAAGTAACGAACAGCATCAACTCGGAACCTTGCGCATCCAACAATTGTCCAACGGCAAGTCGACCTTGGAAGCGGTTGGATTGATGGTTTCATTATGAATACCGAGGTACAGGTCAGACATGTACATATTTAAGGTACTGGTATAAAGCAGATTTCTACGTTATTTAAAAAGTAAATAAAATAATTCATTAAATCACGATCCTCAGTCGTTTTTATTTTTCAATCATCGATTATGAATTTAAAACCAATTCATACCATTAAATATATATATATATATATATATATATATATATATATATATATAATATTACCCTCTCTACCCGTTCCAACTTATCACTTGACGAAGAAGCCTGTGCGCTTCCAAAGTTCCTGTGTTAATAAACAAATTAATCTATGTGCTTGGGAAATCCCAAAATAAAATTGGCCAGTTCCCGAAATGCCCTAAAAACGTCAAGTATATTTTGAACAAACTCACGAAAGGGTTTAGCACATACCCTTCCGGCGGAGGTAATTACACAACATTGTATAAATGCATATCATTCACATAAAAGTCATGCAACTATTTCATACACATGAGCTTGAAACGTACCTTTAACAGCACATACCTTTACACTTCTTGGCGTTTCAAGTATCCGTTTTGAAACCGGGAATATTACAAACACATTTGTAGGAACCTATCGTGTTCATACACTTCTGCTCACAACCACCGTTTCCGCTTCCGCATTCGTTCACATCTGTAGTACATCAAATCAGACCAAAATTTGTACTAAATTGGGATTATATAAAGTTTAAATAGATACTAATAAACGTAGTGCTAACAAACGTAGCACTGCTTAGGAAAAGATACATTACCTGTAAATATATGGTTAAAGCTGAATATAATATAGATTCGATGGATTGTACGAAAAGTTATCGATCAGGTATAAAAACGCAAAAATATGCCGAATTTAAGAAGATATCCGAGTTGGATAACATATCAGATTGAATGTAATGTGTAAACGTTAAGTGCATGACAGAAGTGGATAACAGACCGTCTGGACCCCACCCCCCCCACCCCTTTCCGGACCTGGCGACCTTGTATTTTTTTTTTTTTTTTTTTGTTCTTTTGTCATTAGTCCTCCTTGGTTGGAACCTTCCTTACCCTTTATCCATGATCCGTCCCTTCATGAGGTTTAGAAAAAATTAGCGTTACCAGGAAAGGTCATC
This sequence comes from Sipunculus nudus, assembly GCA_026874595.1. Taxonomy (NCBI): domain Eukaryota; kingdom Metazoa; phylum Annelida; class Sipuncula; order Golfingiida; family Sipunculidae; genus Sipunculus; species Sipunculus nudus. Next base: position 16,312,790 of record CM049321.1, read on the forward strand.
TTATACCAGCGGTTGACTCATAATTCGACATGCGACTAGTGACATTCGGGTTTTAGTGTGTGCGCTGCAATAGCAGGCACCATGAACGGTTACGAGAACCTGAAGGAAGTAAACCTGTCATGCTTCTACATGGGCAGGGGGAAGTTGACTAGCGAACGTGTACCGGGAAAGTTTATACCGGAATAATATATTTTGGGACCACGCCCGATCCATAAATTATAGGAGGATATAAAGAAATTGTTCTGTGAATGTTTAATATCAACTAGCCAATAGAACAGAGACGGCTTAACGTACCTACCATAGGATTGGTCGGCTGTCTCTTTTTTTTTTTTTTTTTTTTTTCTTTTCTTCTTCTTCTTAAATTCAGCGAGTGAAATTCTTCATCAATTTGCGCGGATCGGTAAACAAACTGTTCAATTCTAGGAGTGGTTTACTTACCCTTGCATGGACCTCCCGCCGGGCCGGAATACCCCCTTTTGCAGATGCAGTCTGTCCGTATACTAGCGACATCTAGAGTGTGACTTCCTTCGCTACAATGTTCACACCTAATGTCGGAAGCTTGATAAGTGTTCCATGGACAGGCTATACAGAAAGAAAATAACCGTATGAACGAGGTCTTGCGCATTTCCATGTATCCGGGAAACATGCCCTCATTGAAAGTTACCATGATATCTTAAGATAACAGCACTTGGAAAACCCATATGTTAACAATCAGTGCAAAAGTTGTTTTAACCCATATTATAACCATAAATTATAGATTTTATTAAACCTGGTACATTGTTCCTTTTGATGGTATTGGTGGCATGCACAACATACCATGTCTCTAAAAAATAAATGATTTTCATTTCTAATCAGGAAAGGCTGAAGACAGGGAAAACATAAGAAAATTACTATTAGATAATGACATGTAGTTTGATATTAAGCTCCAAAAGTGGCAGGCTGTAACTGGTTGTTTTAATTTGGATACTATTAAATCATATGAAAATGAATGAATATTTCAAAAATGTGTATAATATCAGCGCAAACTCTATATCAGGTTAAAAATAAGATATAATTTAAGGGTTTTATAAAAATTTTTATCTAATTTTCAGTTGATTCTGAATTGGGGAATTTTTCCGAGTGCTTCTATTTGTTATTGTATATAGAGTGACCATAACTATATTTCCACCGTAACTCTTTTTTTACAGTAAAGAATTACTTATATTGAGTAACTTTTCAGTGCCAAACATATTGTTTAAAACACCATTGTGTACAATGCTTTCGGGAAATATATACATTATGTTAAAAAATGTCAGGTAAAGTACTTCTTGGCATAAAGCGTTTTCTTACCTGAACACCTTGGGTTTGTTCCTGACCATTTCCCGTTCTGTTGACACTTTCTGACCCCGTCTCCGCTTGAACGGATGTACCCTTTATTGCATACAAGCTTGCAGACGCCACCTAGCGTCGTGAGACACGTGTTGATGTGGCAATTTAATGGTGGAACTAAAGATGGGCACCTGATCTCTATAGAGAACAAAGTCTAAAATAACACTAGAGAAAGAATATATGTAGCGGCTATCTTAAAGAGAATCTGCCACATAAACAAAGCTATATAATTTTCCAAACGAAAACAAAATCCTCAGTTCAAGTGTTGGTGGAATAATTTAATTTTTTGTTAAATACGAAGGAATTATTATCTGAATAAGGCGCTTAATAAGAGAAACGTCTTTAAAATTAGCCTATGCTTAATAGTGAAAAATAGTGTGCCATTTGTCGACATAATTGATGATTGGTAGTTTCTTTTATAATCGATTAAATCGATTGCATTTTTGCATAATCGATAACAAAGAAGTCATATTACCCGCATAAAATATTTTAATTATGTCACAGATATACGAAAGATTCTTTACAAAACCACGAACAGTATTAAAACTGAGCATTGAGGAACAGGTGTGTCAACACCGGGGAATTACCTCGACTTATACATGTGATGTAGAAGTTATACTTAATTTACCCTTGAAACATTTTAGATATGAATCTACTGCAGGGTTCATTGTAATGTTGTGGGTACATAAAATAAATAGATTAAAAATCGATCATCGGTCGTTTTTATCTTCCAATCATCGAATATGAAATTTCAACCATTACCTACTTCTAGTGGAAAGCAACGACATACACGACAGATCAAAGCAGGCTTTTTTTTTTACAACTTGCTGGTATATTTTAGAGATATGGACCACTATGCTCCGTTCCACTACCTACCCCTATCCATATTTTATTGTCCCCCGCTTGCACGGAACGAGGGAAATTGATTTGGGTTTGTCTGTCTTTCCGTGTGTCTGTCCATCCGTCAGGTTTTCGTTTCCGTGCGATAACTTTCCTAAATATTATCCGATTTCTTTCAAATCTGGGTCAATGATTGCTCTCATTATTACCTTGGTGTGGATTGGTTTTTGAGTGTCTGTCTGAAAATTTATTTTACCAGCTCCAAAACAACAAAACATTCCCTTTTGTTCCAAATTCACAACAAAAATTATTACATGTGGAAACATCTTCAGGGGACAATGAATACTAAACACAGGCACTATGACATGTGGATACATCTTCAGTGGAAAATAAAAACTAAAACATATTGAGAAGGCAAGCATGAAGATCACAGGAAGCGAAAATTAAAAGAGGCGGAAGCGAGGGATATAAATTCCACGAATCTACTTTTTCTTTCTTTCTTTTTTTTTTTTTTTGTTTTTGCTGCTGACTTGCAGATGTAATTTAGAGATATGGACCACTATGCTCCGTTCCACCACCCCTGTCCACATTTTGTTATATTTCTATTCTTTAGAGGTCTTATGTCGTTCCGTTTGAATCGAAGTTTACAAACAGATATGAAAATTTCATTATATCACCGAGTTATGTTCGGCTATCGAGCACATAACTCTCTGAAACTCTCTTACCGATCTCTTCATATCCATGTGTAGGCAGACATTGAGCAGACAAATATTAATTTCACATATTCACATACCATATGTTAACCATACATGCATTTTGTTCCAAACCCGTTTGATTACTCCTTGTACACGAGTGAAAATAAGCTTACAATGACATAAAACATAAAGCGTTTGATATTTAAAATCTTGTGGCTAAACCTTGGACACTAGAGGGATACTTACGTGTACACGGTCCCCCAGGATTCCCTCTGAACCCCCTGTCACATACACATTGTGTCACGGCCTGACTTCCTCGTCCAGCCGTTTGGGAGTGAACTGGGCATCGTGTGCACGAGGTGGCGCCACTACTTCCAAACTTGTAATGATTCTGAGGACAAACTAAATACAAATGAAGATTTTTAAAGCTTAGAATTTTTTTAAATAGCCGCGATTACAATTTAAGTTGTGTCCATAGTTACATTTGTCGCACTTTTTCTCGTGCTTTATTTTTATTATTTGTATTGTTCACCATTATTCGCTGGCTTTTTCCTCTACTTCCACCACAGGTATGTCAGCATATACTAAACTGATCAACAAAATAAACATCAAACGTTCAATTCAGTCACAGGAAACGGCCAACTCATAGATGTATGAAATCAAAGAGTAAATTTCCGACCTTCACATATTGGTTTATCAGCTGACCAGCGTCCAACACCCAGACACGTGATCTTGGCCGCACCACGCACGTAGTGACCAGGTAAACACTGGAATGTCACCGAGCTGGGATAGATGAATGTGCTTCCGACGCGTAGTCCTCCAGTCGGGCGCCCGGGATCGCCACATGACACCGCTAAAAAGGGAAACGTAATAATATCTTTATTTGTTCTTCATGGACACGTGTGACTCTGCAACACCCAGTTAGTCTGTTATTGGACGCCATTGTTTTAAGAAACATCACTCGAGCAATTGGCAGGTGCCCAGACGTTTCTTGTCAGAAATGACTTGGTTAAAAGCAAACATAATGTGGCCCATATTTGATTAAGACTAATAACATTTGCTATAAATGTACTGTGAACCTCCCCGATACTATGGCTAACAAGATAAAGAAATTAGTTTGACCAATCAGAGCCATGGTCTCATTCTCTAATAGACCCCCTTGTTATGAGCTGGTAGAAGAGGCTACCGGGACGCTGGATCAGACGTCACCTGGACATGCGCAAAAGATGGTTTGGAAAAGCGGAGAGTTAACACTCTGCAGCATATTTTTCATGACATGTAAAATGGTTGTAATATAGTTTACACTTACGAGTACATGTAGGCTGCCTGCCTGACCAAATACCACGTGAACCAGCACCAAGGCAGATCCTGATCCAGGAACCCCTCAGGATATAACCAGATCGACAGGTAAACAGTGCCCAATCGCCGTAATGTTTTGGGTTGTCACCAAAGTGCAGTGCTTTCCCATGTTGTGGATCTGACAAGTCCCTGCATGTAAAAACTAAAATATGGTAAATAAGTGATTTTAGATATCATATAACGTGATTCATATGTGTTATTTAGCAATGGTCATTTTACGATTAAGCTTGATTTTAAAAAAAAAGTTACCGAACTTTGTTTTAATTGTTGGTGGGTCAAACCAATCGAACAGAAGTTACAGACATTTAATTAGCACTTACACAATCCAAACACAATCGGTACACATGAAATTAAGACCAGTCTTTTGAGGTAATCATATACAGTTAAACACTCTTCACGCGGCGGTCGCATTCCATTTCTGGTAATCCATTTCATTCTACCCACTGCTCCCGTCTGCCAAACGTGATGGAACGTCTGCCACCATGAGAGCCGTGTATATTGGCGACGTGGTAAAAGTTTAAACCTGACTTACGGGAATGCCCAGCTCTCACTGGTCGAAACAAGTGTCCAAATGTTTTCAATGTTTCGATCAATGTGAGCGGGGCATTCCCCAGTGTGAGCCAAATTATCGCCCAAAAAGTCATGCCTTGAACCCTTGGTGTCGGTATACAGCAAAACTCACGATGGGAGATATGTTAGAATTTAAGAACAAATATTAATGAATTGAGGCCACTGTTGTATAGAAGTGAAGCTACTGACGTAAGCACTTAGAATCGGCGCCGTTCCACCGTCCGCTGGCCTGACATTTCCTCGTTCTCGGTCCAGCCATGTAGTACCCGGTATTGCAGCTGTATGTCGCCACTGATCGATAGAGCGGGAGACGAAGGACGAGTACCTTACCACCGGTAGGAGAGGACAGGGCAGGACACCTGACGGCTGAAAGAGTCAGGAATGTAAAAATATGCCAAAAAACCTTACAGTCTAACAAATCGTATCAATGCTCTGAGCTGAGAGGAAATCTAATTTAAACAGTTTCATAATCAATGTAATAATTTGATAAACGTGAGGGTTTTTTGTAAATTTCTTTTAACTTGTGAAGGTTTTATCTGTGAAAATACGTAAACCAGATGTGGCATTATATGACATAGTGGTGCCATTGTGTATTTTTTTTAAATGAAAATGGTTTATTGACAGGAATTCGGTAAAATAATAGGTGCAAAGAGCTTATATCAAGACCACGTGTCTACATGTACGGGTTTGGCCTAAACTCCTGCAATATGCAATAATAAAAAGACTAGGTAATTTTTTGCGGTATGGTGTACGGTCCCGCGTGCGACTGCGAACACGTTTGTGGCAAACGTACACGAAAACGTCTTAGGTCTCATCTTAAAGAGAGGAAAGGCACAGAAAGCACACTGAAAGCACATATATGGAAATATAGAATAACGTGCCCCGACACCTTTCCCGCATCGATCAATCAATCATGTGAACACTTAGCTTTCAGCTGCGTTTCCAAAGGCGCGAACGCGAGAGCAAATGCGAGCGCGATTAAAAAATAGCTTCTGTAATGATATCACTGGAGCGTTTCCATATGCGCGTCGGCTTCTTAATCGTGCCGGGAAGCGCTTCAGAAATCTGTCACGCGGCATTCGCGTTGAAATTCCTTAAAATTACTTCACGGAGAGAGGGCAACTTGTGTTTACAGCACGTGCCTAAAGGAAAGCCAGCACGAGAGAAAACAGAGACGATGTTCAAGCATGGTGCTGTGGATGGATTGGTAGAATTAATAAATGAAAGGCACTATAGTGTTTATACGATGCCACCGTTTTTGTTTTTTTTTCACAGTCACGTTTAAATGATTAGTAATGTGTGACAATCGAAATGTGGGACGTAGAGGGAATGTAACTTCAAATACATATATTTATTTTCAGGTTAATACAGATCCGAACATGTCAATAATTCCTGAATAATCAATTCGGTAAGTTCTGCAAAAATTACCAAATGAAACCTAAATTTCTTTGAGGAAGTGTACAGAACAGACTAGCAATCGCGTGCCGCGTCGCGTATATGCAAACGCACCACGCGAACTGTTCGCGTTCGCGCTTAAGGAAACGTAGCTTTAGTCTTAGGTTCTCAGCGCGCAGTTCCGTTAGAGTGTAAATACAGTAACTATACTCTGGACGTGTTCTGTCCAGAGTATGTATTATATTAACTATGGTATAAATGAAATAGAAGATAAATATCATTTTTGTTAAGATGTTTAATATATGATGATGTAAGAGAAAAATATTTAAGTAAACGTGTTATAAGACATCAATTAAAAACTTCTTACATATACTTATGTCTGATAATAAAATGGAGATCTATAAATTAGCAGCATACGCTTACCATGCCTTTAAGAAGAGACAAACAACTATTTAGGTATTATGTCAGTGATTAAATAAATATTCGTTTAATAAATTCCAAATTTTATATATTCAAGGGCCAAATTATCTCTGTTTAAAGTTTAAAAGTCTAAACTTTAAATGCAAGAATTCTTCTAAATATATGAATACTGCGTTATATAGTTTTTAAACTGTAATGGTTCACTGAATTGTTATAAAACTTGTTTTATATTTCCGTTAAGGATACATGCTGAGGTAAGATATCTCTAGCTATTATTTCATTTAATTTCATATATTTTATTCTGTTTATCTGTTTGTGTTTTAATTAATTAATTTACATATTTTTATTTCAACATGTGATATGTATTGGTAATTGTTGAATATTTTCAGGCAGATAACATGGATAGAACATACATGTTCACACAGCATTTAAAGAAGATATATGCATTTGTCATTGTCTGCATTATTTCGATAAATGTCAATTTGTATGCATTCACCGTCTATTCTATTTTTACATTAATTGTTTGATTTAGTATTAAGTCAAAACAGACGTTCATGAGAAACCTTACCCAGACTGAGTTAATTTTGTTTATTTAGTGTTATGTTTTTATATTAAGTTTGTTCTTTTAACTGACTATATTCAGATTATTTTCATTCAGTTGTTAAATAAGAATTCGAATTATGTTGAATTATGTTGGGAACCGTAGGCCCTGTGGCCATTTTTCCTGAATAAAGGTCTGTTCTGTCCTTGACGTGTTCTCTTCATTCTGGTGTCTGCACTTTCTCTTCACAGGGGGCTCCCATGTAGACTGGTACCCCGCTCTATTATGGCACCGCTGCTCTAGGCCAATCATAGAGACGGGCGTACAACGCCATCTTCAGGACTCCCGGCAGACTGGTTCCAACTCAAGTCTGACTCATATATGATATAAATCAGCATTTCGTTTGCTCAGAGAAGTTGTTAAAAGTTGGCTGTACATTTCGTGTGACATTTATGATTAGATTAATAGATATTAATAATAAACCAATGCCACGTACAGTGGAATATCAAGTATTCAGTATATCGTATGATTCGTATCATCTATACATCCATCAGTCAATTTTTGTGCAAAAACTAATTTTTTCAATATTTGGAAACTTTAAATAACTAAAGAAAGTAATTTTATAAGTAATCTTCACGGATAACCAGCCAGGATCGCGAGAACGTCCATGACAATCGGTGTGAGCGTACAGACTGGAGTTGGAACCAGTCTACAGGTAGGTCAGGAGTTGCAACTGGGAGTACTGAAGATGGCGTTGTACGCCTGTCTCTATGCTTGGCTTGAGGGCCTTAATAGAGCAGGGTACCCGTCTAGCTCCCATGCGGCTTGTATTGGAAACCTCCATCTGACCACCTCCTGTAATATATGTTTAGATTTGTCTGTGCGTGTATGAATAACCTTGACATGTCGGCCTTGCGTGGCTCCACCTGCCGGAATCCAAGCATCTTAAGGAAGAAGCCCCTGTCAGTCTGTAGCCCGTGTCACACCGGAACACCACAGTCTTCCCATACTCGAAACTCGTTCCTACTGTGTCCCCGTTGGCAGGGGTCCCCAGATTACGGCAAGTGACAACTATAAAATAAATTCAAATGAGACAAATGAAATATTTTCACAATATCATTATCTGCGACGAATATGTTTCAATAAAACAAGAACAACTGCCGTAAAGATTCGTCTCCCAACACCCTGTATATCAGTGCAAAATAAGCCTCAGATCCAAAAATGTTAAACAACTTATTGGTCGAGGAACTACCTTGATAAATTATAAGGGTAATTTTTTCCATGATGGAGTATTAAAGATTCGATGATTCAATGATTTCTGTCGCACTTTTCGGCTATTTCATTATAACAGAGCTATTGATTGGTATTAGTGGGTCGCAGGGGTTTGACGTCTCCGACAACATCTTACATTAAATAACACATATATATATATATATATATATATATATATATATATATATATATATATTTGTCCATTGTCACAAGGGATCATAATTCTTCCTCTGAACAAATCGAATGAGTCAAGTGTACTATGGTTTGCAAAATAATGTATAACATACGTGTTCTCTATAAAGGAACTGTAAAAGAATCAGCGTTTTAACGACCTTGCTATATTATTATTGAATTTCTTTCATATCATAATTCATACAGAACTCCCCAAGAAAACAATTATCAATTATTAAATTAACATGTGATATCATATAGTATACATTACAAATATATCTACATCATTTTCTTTCTTTTACTTTTTTTTACTCTTCATCTTCGTCATTCAAAAGATTTTTAATTTTATTTGATATGTAACTTAATGCCGCAGCGAGATCTAAAGCTAAAACATGGACTCTAAAACAGTTGTTGTTCGGAAAAATTACTGAAGTACTGGTCGAAGTTTCACTCACTCTTGCACTGCGGGGTGGCGCCACTCCAGGTCGCGTTGTTTTGGCAGGTGCGCGTTGATGAGCCAACCAGTCGGTGACCGATGGAACAATTGAACCGAGCGACCGTCCCAACATTGGACCTGCCAGAAGAGGGCGTGACGTCACCGTTTGCTGGCTTGCCGGGGAATCCACAAGTAACCCCTGAGACACATAAAAGGCTTAACATTTTTATAGTCGTCCTTTTAAATGAAGATTCAAGAATCTGGTGTCAGCAATTTTCACAAAATGTTATTCTGTTTCTTAATAAGATAAATCATTGAGTGAATAAAATGGGGAAAAAAGAATAATTCAAAAAATAAATTAACGAATGATTGTATTTTAAAGATTCGAAGCATGTGGACAAAATACAAATATCTGAGGTCAACAATGAAAGCACGTTAAATTTTAGTGCATTACTAATGGTTGGGTTCCCATGGCACGTGAACCAGCTGACGGAACAGACAAAAAAAAAGGCTGATTCCCGTTTTAAGTAAGAAAAACTAATTAAAATGCCAACCTGAAATAGACATGATGAGTGATATTTATTTTCTGTAGGCTTTCATTTCAGACTAAATAAGCAAAAGTAAACCCTGGTCATTAAATAAGATTAAAACAAAAAAACTGACTTTGTGTACAGCACATTCCGTAATACCCGGGTTTACATTCACAGCTTCCTGCCTGAGGTGTTCCGCCATTATTACAGAACCTGTTACAGGGGACACTTTTCGTGCTATTTCCGGGACAGCCGTTCGTGTTCACCCAGGCCCGGCAGCCACTAGGGGGCGCTCTGGTTCTTGTCGCCGTCTTTGTACCGTTATTGCCACAGGGACTAGAGCATAAACTCCAGTCTGACCACACACCCCAGCAAGTAGCGGGACACATTCTGTTAAAACACCATAATATTAAATGTACAGAAACAGATCATGTTATAATTCTGTGTCAATGCACATGTGGGTTAACTCAGGTGAAAAAAAAAATATTGTGAAACCGGGAAATTCGCGAAGGTTGCGAGGTGTCTTGAATCACGAAAAAAATGTATACACTCGAAAATTGGCTTTCATTGAAAATTAAGTATGAACACGTAGTACAAGAATACGGGATAAAAAAGGTCATAAATCCCAAGAACATATTTTGCACAGAAATCATGCTGGCTCATTTTTTGAACGCTAATCATGCCAGGGCTGCCACTCAACGGTGGTTTGTCTTACTTAAATGTAAGGCCAAAAAAAAATAAAATTTATGGTTCTCAGGCACTGCCCGCGTCAAATTTAACCCCTCTCATCCAAAATTTTAATTCGATTTTAATCTTTCAAAAAGATAAATAATACAATTTATGTAGTGTTTTTACCTGTTTATCGTAAAAATTTGTTATTTCATGCTTTTCCCTGATCAAATGACATTTTTATCAAAACTTACAAACAAGGTTAAAAATAAAATACCCCCCCGCCCGCACTAATTTCTCATATAAAGTGACTGAGAACCATACCTTTTTAATTTTTTGGCCTAACGTTCACTAAAGTTTTCGTTGAAGCAATTATATTATTTAAAGCGCCCAATCACCTTTCTTGCCTTTATAAACTAAAGGTAATCCCTTCGAGCTTTTAAAAAAATAGGCCAGAAAACGTGGATATCGCCGCACACAGGCTGCTTGTTTTATTTATATAAACGTGTTTACAATGTGTGGGGGCCCGCCAAAATAAAATATATTCAACAAGGGCATCTTGCAGCATGTCAGATAATTACCAGAGCTTTGCAAATGACCAACAATTGACCTTTCTACCTCCGCATATATTATATGTTTTTCCTGTTTGTCAACATTGCTATGTTTACAAACATTTTGTTGATAAACAAATCCATACATCCTTTACGAAGGCGTTATAAAAAATGTTCACAACCAAAACTACCAGCCAGAAATCACTTGAATTATTTTTCAAAAGGTATGTGAATGCTTACCTATAAATTTCAATTTCAAAACATGCTTGCGAAAGGTCGATCCATGTTAGTTAATTATATTTGAGTTTTGCTAAAATAATATGTTAAACAGGAGCAAGGAATTATCAAAATATTATCGTTAAAATGTTATATAACATCATTCTCTGCCATAGACGAGCTCGTCTGTTTGGAATACTGGGAATCTCGTGGTTTCAGTTACATGCGTTCTGAGGGAGAAGAAGAAGAGGGCACTAAGAGTAACAAATATCGCGTCAGGCGATTTGTGCTGATGGCTGTTAGCCCGCTGTCACACATTTAAAAAGAAAACGGCTATTAAATTCCAACTATCCAGCATATTACCGTAACTCTACCACGGCGTATGTCATTCTTTAACTTCTGTTATATAAATCAATCGCTGTTACCGTTATCTATTATCCATATTAAATCAGAACACAAAGCTTTCCACAGGTAGGGCACCAATATGCTATCTGTGCCTGATAACTGTGGCATTATGACCACTAGATACTGACCGTGTCTGCCGCAAGGAACACTTACCCGTGCCATGAAACGTAGGTGTTATGGAACCAGAAGACTAACAGCGCTAGACAACTACAGTATGATAACACCAGAAGACTAACAGTGCCAGACAACTACAGCAAGATAACACCAGAAGATTAACAGTGCCAGACAACTACGGTAGGATAGCACCAGAAGATTAACAGTGCCAGAAATTTAAGGTAGGATATTACCAGAAGACTAACAGTACCAGACAACTACGGTAGGACAACAACAAAAGACTAACAGTGCCAGACAACTACAGCAAGATAACACCAGAAGATTAACAGTGCCAGACAACTACGGTAGGATAGCACCAGAAGATTAACAGTGCCAGAAATTTAAGGTAGGATATTACCAGAAGACTAACAATGTTAGACAACTACAGCAGGATAACACCAGAAGACTAACAGTACCAGACAACTACGGTAGGACAACAACAGAAGACTAACAGTACCAGACAACTACGGTAGGATAACAACAGAAGACTAACAGTGCCAGACAACTACGGTAGGACAACAACAGAAGACTAACAGTGCCAGACAACTACGGTAGGATAACAACAGAAGACTAACAGTACCAGACAACTACGGTAGGATAACAACAGAAGATTAACAGTACCAGACAACTACGGTAGGACAACAACAGAAGACTAACAGTGCCAGACAACTACGGTAGGACAACAACAGAAGACTAACAGTACCAGACAACTACGGTAGGACAACAACAGAAGACTAACAGTGCCAGACAACTACGGTAGGATAACAACAGAAGAATAACAGTGCCAGACAACTACGGTAGGATAACAACAGAAGATTAACAGTGCCAGACAACTACGGTAGGAAACAACAGAAGACTAACAGTACCAGACAACTACGGTAGGACAACAACAAAAGACTAACAGTGCCAGACAACTACGGTAGGACAAAAACAGAAGACTAACAGTGCCAGACAAATGCGGTAGGACAACAACAGAAGACTAACTGTGCCAGACAACTACGGTAGTATAACAACAGAAGACTAACAGTACCAGACAACTACGGTAGGATAACACAAGAAGACTAACAGTGCAAGACAACTACTATAAGATAACACCAGAAGAATAACAGTGCAAGATAACTACGGTAGGATGATATGAGAAGACTAACAGTGCCAGACAACCAAGGAAGGATAATCAAGAAGACAACCAGTGCCGGACATCTACGGTAGGATAACACAAGATGACTAACAGTGCAAGAAAACTACTATAAGATAACACCAGAAGAATAACAGTTCAAGATAACTACGGTAGGATGATATGAGAAGACTAACAGTGCCAGACAACTAAGGAAGGATAACCAAGAAGACTACCAGTGCCGGACATCTACGGTAGGAAAACACAAGAAGACTAAGAATGCCAGGCAACTATGTAAGGATAACACCAGAAGACTAACAGTGACAGAAAACTACGTCAGAATAACAACAATGCCTGGCAACTACGGTAGGATAACACATGAAGACTACCAGTGCCAGAGAACTACGGTAGGACAACAACAGAAGACTAACAGTGCCAGACAACTACTGTAGGACAACAACAGAAGACTAACAGTGCCAGACAACTACGGTAGGATTACAACAGAAAATTAACCATGCTAGAAAACTACGGTAGGATAACAAAAGAAGATTAACAGTGACAGAAAACTACAAATGGATAATACCAGAAGACTATCAGTACCAAGCAACTACGTAGGATAAAACTAAAAGACTACCAGTGCCAGACAACTACGGTAGGATAACACCCGAAGACTACCAGAGCCAGACAACTACAGTAGGAAAACACCATGAGACTATCAGAGCCCGACAACTATGTACTGGTAACACATGAAGACTAACAGTGACAGAAAACTACGTCGGGATAACACCAGTTCACTTACAGTACCAGACAACTACGGTAGGATAGCACCAGAAGACTAACAGTGACAGACAACTACAGCAGGATAACACCAGAAGACTATCAGAGCCAGGCAAGTACGTTAGGATTGCACCAGAAGACTAAAAGTGCCAGACGACTTCAGCAGGATAACACAAAAGACTAATAGTGCCAGACACCTACGGTAGGATAACACCAGAAGAATAACAGTGCGAGATAACTACGGTAGGATGATATAAGAAGACTAAACCTGCCAAATTACTACGGGAGGATGACACCAGAAGATTAATCGTGCCGTATAATTAAGGCACTATGACAGCAGGATACTGACCGTGCAAGATAAATACGGTGATTCCTCTCTCGTGTCCACTCCGATTCCTCTTCCTCCTCTTCTTCCTCAAACAACCACCAAATTCTTTTATGACGGTCCTTGATGATTGCTTTGGCTTTCTTAGCTTCAAGGAAAACTTGCCGTGGCGAGGGGCTGGTTGCGGCACCTGTATAGCTGCATAGAAAAATAAAAGCTCGAATTTTCTATTTTGTCTTTTCATATGAGAAAACCACTTTGCCAAATAAAGCAAATATGAAAACTGCTGAGATGGTCTTAATAATCTGAAAATGTGTGTTAAGCTTGTTGTAGAGCTTTTCTCAAGGCAGCGCACCAACAAGGAAGCTCAATAAAAGATATTTGCATACCTTGACAAAACATTCAGATCAAGGGAAATAAACAGGGTTGTTCTCACCATGACAATCTCAACATTTGACTTTGCTATGATTGTGTATACCAACATGTACAAACTATCACTGCCATATAATCTTATATCTCGGGAAAACATTAAATGTTAATCCAAGGCTTCGAATTTAAAGGAGTACAACATTTTTGTCAAAACAAATCTTTTTACGATATAAGAACTCTATATCCTTTCCAAGTTCTTTAATAATTACATATCATGTCTTAAGCATTTGCGCCAGACCTATAGTTTACACTTTGTGTCACGAGCAATAAATGAATTAATTAATTCATGAAATGTACATGTAGAAAATTTTAAAAAATCAGTAGGAAAGGGGGTATTCCAGAGAAAACTCTCTAAAGAAAACTCTCTACAAAAATATAACCTTATCCCCAATAATATATAAAAGACATGCTAATAAATACATAGACACATTCCATACGCGCCTTTCGCCTTAACCGCTTGTTTAATTATTTAGCAAATTTTTAGGGGTGTCAACACCAGGGCTGACACTTGGCCAAGAATCATGCCAACTTGAGAGGGGTGTCACGGGTTTAAAAACTGGAGTTACCAAGCTCTCATTCATCTTAATACAATTATTTGTCTCTTGTCAGCCCTGGTAACAAAACCCGGATTATCTTACTATACGAAGCGGTGGTTAAAAAGGAGGAACTATAGAACGACTGTAGTGTATAACCGCTTCGTGAGAAGTGTAATACATGTACATAGAAAGCTGCATTTTAAGTTATAAGGCCAAAAAAAAGGTATGGTTCTCTGGCACTTTTTTCAGAAATCAGTGTGGGCGGGCCATATTTTATTTATTTATTTTTTTTTTTTACTTTTATTTTTATGTTTCGATAAAAATTTAATATGATCAGGGAAAAGCATAAAAATAACAGACTAATATTGCTAAACAGGTGAAAGCACTTCAAAACAAAGGAAATGCGGGGGTTAAAATGGACGCGGGCGGTGCCTGAGAACCATACTTTTTATTTATCTTTTTTTTTTGCCTGAAGTCTCAGGGCAGAAGCTGTATAGGTTTCAAGTGGAACCGTGTAGTTAGAATGTTTCATTGCAAAAATCTCCAATTTAACCTCTCCCATGCATGGGCTTATAAATTCGTGAGGTGTTTTCAATTGTACATGTAAAACTTTTTTTTTAAAGGTCGTACTGTTCTTGCAGGGTCCTGATCAGGAACTGAATAATAACCAAATTATTCAGGCATGAAATATTACAGAAATGTTTGATTCAGGTTGTTATTATATGGCATGTTCATACGGGCATGTTCTATTCGTAACGTTCGGTGATAACCTATTCAGAAACATTTGATTAATTAAACAAAGGCAAGATTTATTTCAATATATATTTAATTTATGTCGTTCAATTAAAGAAATATATACTGTGCAAAAAGTAAAATATGTACATTATATATATATGTGCGTGTGTGTGTTTGTGTGGGTGTGAATGTGTTAATGTAACAATGTGAATGTTACTTCTCCTACTTTTCTACAGTATTATATGAAATAATATTTATTCCATGCTGTTTTCATAAAGCCTAATGTATCAAATCAAATCAACCAGACTGTCTTCAAAATATGCATACTACTTCCCCCTGTATGAAAACTGCTGAAATATTGTCCGTACATTTGTGATATCCGGATTACTCCTGATGGAACCATTTAGGTTTTGAAAAAAAAAATCAGGAAAAAAATTTCAGGAAAATGTTTTCGTAGCGAGTATGTTTGTTATATCAACTGGATCGTGATGATTTAAGCCACTAGCAGCTGCTGGGGTCAACAGCATTTGGAAACTACAGCAGGCTGTCTTGCTGGACGACAAGGCAGTGGCGGGTTTATCAACAAGCTGACATGCCGTGAGCAGGGGCGGATCAATGATTTAGGAATTTTAAGGCGGGGGGTCAAACCAAGGACTGATGACAGAACCTCAAAAAAGGTCCCCAGGTCTGAAAAATTGGGATCCAGGCCATAAGAATAAGTCTGAAACCCTTTAAAAAATTGCTGGGCAAAAAAGGGACGAACCCCCCCCCCCCCCCCCCCCCCCGTATCCGCTTACGGTTAGAACGGTACCAGGATGTCTCGGCAAGGAGAATGCTAAAGCGCAAGAAAAAGCTGAGTGAATGATGTTCAGTTTCACACACATTCCCGGAAAAATTACGTCAGTTTACTATATCAATGGACAGAGCATTGCTTGACACTTTAGCCAGTCCACGCATATAGGTACATATAAATGGGTGCTGATGCAGTTTTCACGCACATGGGTTAAATAAGTATGAAATGTTCATATTATACATGAGCGCAGTATGGTGGGGGACGGGCATGCCACCCCCACTTTGTCAACCACGGGGGATATCCCGCCCCCCCCCCCCCCCAAGTCTTATTTTGGTGAATATCATATATTCATTAAAGCACGCTCTGACTGCAACCCGTAAAAATAGGGGTTATTTACAAAAACGTTCACATTCTTGCCTAGTTCCTCAAATATCAGGGTTTTAAAGTAAATAACTTCATGATTGACAACATGACAGGTTTCACTTGTATCCGCGACAATGTGGTACTCAGCCATTGTATGCTAAAAATAACCATGCAGGATTTATCGGTCATACGTTTTAGGGCAAAAAAATCTGTTTACTTCATGTTGGTTTTTGAAGCGATACTTATCCCTGTTATACCAAAATTATGCCATTATTGCTTAATTTTTATTGAAAATTTAAATACCCACCGTCCATGGGAAACATCCCTTCTCACGCCCAGCCGCCTCGTCCGATACACAGCTTCGATAAAGTGCTTCTCAGAAAACATTTGCCCCCGCAAAAATTCGGTTCTGGATCCAATACTGACTTTAACACTATATTGAGCCAATGCGACGTTTAACATTGTATGCCCCATTACAAGGGCATTTGTGCGTGTGTGTGTGTGTGTGTGTGAGTTATTTGAGGCCTGGTTAAGATGTTAATTGAGAGGTAACATGTCATACTGCCGTGTCCAAAACCGGAATGGAATTCTGCAGACGTACATATGCTTGGCTAGGCTAGCATTAAAAAATCGAGGCTGTTACCTCCAAAAAAAATGTTTAAAAAGTTTAAAAAACAATAATAAAATATTCTCGTGGTGCCGATCATGTTGATACTCCTAATTAAATATATCATACATATTTTAAGTATATGACCTAGTTAACGTTTTCTTCATTATGATACTATGACAAAGCAAACAACATCAGGTAGTTTGCAAATAAATATGGAATAAGAACAAGGAGGCGAGAGGCTAACTGTTCTGTCACAATGCCAGCATAACATTACTATAATAAGTGCTTCAAACAACCTGGTGCCCGCTGTATGCAATGGCGTCAATTAAACTTCAAGGTTAGGGCTGACTCGTATGCGTGGGAGGGTCATCAAAGTTGGGATAACTTTTTTCTAAACATATATATATTATTTATAAACAATATATATATATATATATACATACTGTATATATATATAAATATATATATATATATACACACACACACGCACACACACACACGCACACACACACACACACACACACACACACACACACACACACACACACAAACCCTGTATTGACGCCCTTGACTGTATGCGACCCCATTGGATGGTTCGTGTACACATGTTATTACGTGTAATTTGAACTGAGTTTTCCTCCGTTCTCCTAGAGGTAAACATCTGGTTCTTGAACGACAGAGTTTTACTTTTTGTCTCAGTTTAAGGTGATAAGTCGGCGCTGTGAACCGCTTGTGAACATAACAGAGAAATGTGGTTTTACTGGGTGGTTTTTCGAAAGTTAAAGGCACTTTGCAAAGGCTATTTTTGGAACCATAAAGGGATTTCCCATAAGGATGTCAAGAGCAAAACTGAGACAAGGAGTAAACATCGCCACTGAAAGTTTTTTTCACTTATTTGGCCCATTTTCCCAGGTTCATGGGATAATAAGTGCCTGTACGTTTGTGAATATTCTCTGACAGCGTTCCTGAATATAACCAAACCCAAATTTAATCGTTTCTTCATTGGTCAATTCTCGACATTCCCTGAAAATTTCATTAGATTCCATTCTTGATTGTTATTTTGTGAACACACACATAAGCACACACACACATACACACACACGAATGGTGATTAAAACATACCATGAAGGCGGAGGCAATGAAATACCTGTTACACTTAGCCCGTCAGTGGGCTATCATATAAGGGGTTTCACACCGGGCCTACGTTTAGTCGCATATTGCGGAGTACCAAGTAGCCTACGCCGAAATAAGGCTGCGTCCTCAAGAAAAAAATGTCGCTAGGTTATGCGTACGATATCATATTGTTTTGCATAGACACCGCGTACCTACACTGCATATGCAACTGGTGTACCTTCGCGTAGGTTTGCGTATAACAGGCGTAGGGTTGCGTACGTAGTTCTGGCGTACAGTAGCGTAGTTTTGCGTAGACTTGCGTAAAAACTTGCGTACTTTCTGCTACCAGTGATCTACGCCGACAGAACGCGAAAAAAATAAACAGGTTAATTTTTTTTGCGTCCATCTCGCGTACCCTTTGCGTCCCTCCGCGTATTGCCACACAAGCCAGCGTGGGCCAAGCGTTAGCTCGGCGTATTCGGTACGCCTCACTACGGCAACTCTAGGTAGGCCCGGTGTGAAAACCCCTTTAAGTGTAACACTTTTAGTGTAGCAATTTGAAGCAGAACTTGTTTCTTTTACTTAGGTTCATTCTGAGTTAAATGTACATTCATTTTAATTGAAAATAAAATATATATTTATGTCCTCATGAAAATATTTTTTTTTGTTTTCATCTTTCAAAAAGGTAAAATAATATAATTTTGTAAAGATTTCCTTTGTTATGTTGTGCTTTAACCTGGTTTACAAAAAAATTGTTATTTTTGTGCTTTTGACTGATCAAATGACATTTATCGAAACATACAAAAAGGGGGATAAATATCGCCCGCCCGCACTGGTTTCTGAAAAAAAGTGCCTAAGAACCATACCCTTTTTTGTCCTTACTGGTATCCGCTTTACACTGACCTTTCACTTTTGACCTCGACCTTTCTGAAATAAAACTTTATATCTGTGGCATAATATCCCTGGGTTTTATGATCTCACAACCTTTCACCAGTATTTCTTTTACTTTATATTTTCTATATTTAAAGACAAATATAGCTACGCTCCCCTCGCTCGTGCCATTTGACCCATAGCTTTGAACAACTCACAGTAATATCTTGTGTTATTTGATTAGAACAATTCTCTATTGTGTTTTAAAATTTGATGTATTCTCTTTGTTAAATTAATTTAGTTCTCATCTAATAGATTTTCCTTTTTTTTAATTAACTTTTATAAGATTGGTAGTCTTCTATAAACTTTTCCTTAGAGTATCAATACACCTACTTCAGAACACTTTTATCAAGATCGTGTGGCATTTTCTTAAAATGAAGCATAACGACACAAACCGGTTCATGAATAATATGGCCACAGCGATAACTCAGTCACAGGAGTCTTCTCCGAAATAGTCCGCAAATGAGCGAAAATAAGGTATGAGCTGTGTAGCGTATCCCCTAGAAAAAAATAAAGTCAATACAAGAAAAAAAACAAAGGTCATTAGTACTTTGGTTCTATTCTAGTTTTGGAAAACATGGAGCTAGGGTATAAAGGACGTAAATTTTATTTATTTACTTTTTTTATAAAAACGGGAGAGAAAAAATTAAAAAGATGAAGATATCTCTTCGATGGTTTTACACTAACGCATATAATATATATCAATAATGAAATAAACTAATCAACACAGGAAGGCCTCTTCACCTACCTTGGAAGGATTGGGGGGGGGGGGGGGGCAATTACCGGTAACGGGAGGTACAAACACTTGCGTGACGCAGAGTCTATCTATAAGTATCTAACAGTGCACCAATATTAAGAAGGTCGTATGTCCTTATACATTCTGAGTTGAAATATTTGATGGACTAGTGTATCTCATATCATCAAGTCACATTGACCAATTAAAATTAATAATCAGTGTGAGTCAAGTCTACTCCAGTATTGCACGCTTTGATATTTAAAAATCAGAAGTACTATATTTATAATTTATTATCTATTATTGTTTATTTATAGCTATTAAGCCAGAAATACGGAAACAAAAGAGAAGCCTCTATGTTCTTACGCAGTTGACACGTTCATTTGTTCTAACTCAACTAACGCCAGCTCATTTGCATGCAAGTAGTGGGAAAGCGGATTGGGTTAAAGCGAATGTAGCGCAGTCACTGCGAAAGGAGTGTAAAAAAACTTGGGTCTCTGAAATAAATACGATCACTTGTTATATATATAAACTAATAAAACGAACCATACACGTTATACTTATAAGCTAATTGCTAATAAGTATACATGTTTAAATACTTGTTAAATTCGTAAAATCTTAACTCACAAGTCAGCGACCGTATCTACATGGAAAGCATTATCAGTAGCAGTGACGCCGGCAGCTACGAGGTTCAACAGCAGTATTAGGCTGTAAGAGGCTGTGCTGGAGCAGGTTGGCTGCGTCAAGGCCATGATGTACGTCTAACCACGGCAGAGTTGGGCTGTAGAGTACGTCAACCGGCAGCAGGGACACTGGACCAGGGATTAGTATTTTCGAGCAGTCATCTGAGCTCCCTTCTTTGTTTTACGCAGCTGAACTTTTGTTTGCTCAGCATACTTGTATTTTCACAAGCACATATGTAGACCCTGGGTGAACTAGAATTATGGTCTGTGCACTGATCCTTGACAATTTCAAGATTTTTTCAAGCATATTGGTTTATTTGTTCATTTTTATAGTTTTAAAACCTGTAAGAGCCTCTTTCAGGTATATTATTTAAGCCTGATAAGTAATGAGTATATGCTATGCATTAAGCAATGCTTTACGATGCGTGTGTCATGCATGGCATTCTGTGGCGAATCCTAGCGAATGCCATACCTGA
The DNA here is from genome assembly GCA_026874595.1 of Sipunculus nudus. Lineage (NCBI taxonomy): Eukaryota > Metazoa > Annelida > Sipuncula > Golfingiida > Sipunculidae > Sipunculus > Sipunculus nudus. Next base: position 16,333,998 of record CM049321.1, read on the forward strand.
TACACGCCAAGTAAAACTTTACGTGATGCATAACATTTCACAATGCTATAACTAATTTGTCCCACTGCCCAACATCCAAGTCGAGGGTTATTTCAGTCAGTGGCGTCAATTTTTCTTCCAGGTACACACACCTACACATACACCCATACATGTATACTTTTTTCAGCGTCTCCGAGTGACATATTTAACTATATATATATATATATATATATATATATATATATATATATATATATAATTATTATTATATATAAAATTAATAATATTTCAAATAATTATAATTTTTGAGAAAATAAATTATTTTGTGAATTCTAAGCATGGTTTAGATATAACATTGTTTAATTGTTTAGAAAATGGATCAAAAGTCTTTCATTCTATTTATTAATATATTTCAATATTATAATATAATTCTCTGAAAAGAGATTACATTGACCATCCCCCCTTGCCAAAGAGTGGGGGGTACCCCCCTTCCCCCCTATATTGACGCCCCTGATTTCAGTTATTTTGTTGCAATACTCGGAGCTCGGAGCTCATAATTGAACCAAAGAGAGCTGGGTCAACCGCTGGCAGTGACACGTATTGTAACAAGTCTTCTGAGGGTAAATAGTAGCTCGTTCATCCTGGGTGTTAATTTCAGCTGAAAAATTGTTCTCTTTTCTGGTATTGCTGCTTAACCTCGGTATTGATATAATCGAGCCAACCCCCCCACCCCCCCGCCCCCACCACCACCCCCCTACATACCCAAGGATGGGAAGGCTTATAGGGGTTGATGCCTTTATCTATATATCCGTATTTTGGTTAATAGGCCTACTTAACAGCAAAACCATCGATTTCAGTTTTTTTTTTCTTCTTCAATTATTTTCTGATTCCGCTAATCTAATACCTCTGATAAAAAGCTAAAAATTGGGCAAAATATTAGTTCTAGGTTACATATGTGCATCATGATTCCATTTTTTTACCTTAGTCTTATTCCAAAGGGCGTATATGCTCCACGGCCGTTTCCCCATTATCGCTCAGTAGCGAGCCTCGATGGGGGAGGCTTCCAGCTTACAGCGATCGCTTGACGATTGTATATATCTAGTTGGTTCTGATATTGATATTCCTAACGCAAATACAAAACCTTTATAACCATGTTTTGCGTTGTCTGGAAAATTAAAGTTGGTACAATACACATCCTTATGCTAAATAATCAAATTATTATTCATGGCTGAAACGAAGGCTTGAATACACGATCGTGAAGTCGTAAACAAAAATAATTGAGAACATTTACAAGGTTACTTGTTTGTCACCAAGACCGATATGTATGAAAAATATTGTGTAATTTCATACGAGTCTGAACTTAATAAAAAAGGGCAAAAACCCTTGGCAAAGATATATGTCTCGGAAAAATATTTAGTATAATTTACTTAAATATTTTTTGTTGACAGTGATACTATAGGGATGATGCTCATAAATTCATATTATTATTTTCTTCAGGGCTGCATAAAAAAAACGTGCACAAGGCTTAAATGTGTGATTTTTTGGTCCATTACTTACAAAAACGCGCATAAGGTAACACAAATTTGCTTATAAGACACAAATAAACACATTTTTGTATATTTTTATATGTTTAAATGTTGGTGGTAAACGCCTCCATGTATTAATGCTGGCTACATTTATATATGCTGATTTATGATCGGGTTTCGGGATAGGTAACACGTTTCCTCTCAATTTATATCCTGATTTTAACCAGCCCCGGTGACTTTTGAACCTGTGTGCCCTGGGTGTGTAATCGTCCCCACTGCTGGGTCATACAACCGAGGAACCCCGAAAGGCGCACTCGTTTGTGAGTGAAACACGGCCGTTGGGCCTTCCCATTAAGTCTGCAGAGGGCTCACCTTGGGTCGGGGCCGACCGTGAAAAATGTCACCGCCTCGGCTGAGATTCGAATTCACGTTCTCCCGGCTTTGAGTCCTGTGCCAGTTAAATTCTGCTTAGCTATTTCTGAGAATAGCTGTTCAAAGCGGACAATGGACGGACGCTACATCAAAAGCACAGCTGGCAGGTGAGCTGATATTTGAATGACAAATCTAACTGAAATCATCATAACTCTATTGCACGAATTGGCCTGAAATTTGTTATTTCCATTGTGTCTGGACAGCCTATCGGTTATGAGCCTTGTGTCCCCATCAATGCTTTAACATTTTTTTACACAAGTTTATAATTGTTAAATTATTTTTATACTAAGAGCTTGAAATCATGTAGAAGTTTGAAATCACAATCATTTTGCTTTGAATCATAAATCTGAAATAGTGTCAATCTGCCAAACATTAAAAAAATCAGGGAAGCCAGTTCTCTAAAAATAAGTCCAAAAAGTTAAATTTTACTATGATTGGTTTCTTTACGTGCCAGTGGTACCAATTATTAATCTTTATCTTTTTTTTATTTTTGCCTATGTAATGTTTATTTTAAGATTAACAATTATCAGTCATTCCTTAGTATAAGCTCAGTATAATATCTCCTGCTGTTTTGTTTGTTCTCACAAAATATTTCAAATATTAATGAAACTTATTCGAAGTTAGTCCCTCTTACTTGCGCCATAGCACATCGTCCAACAAATTCCGTATAAATTCATTTAGGAAGCTTGAGAATATGTGGATTTATATATTATAATATACGATGGTCGCACTGAACTTTTGTCACAGAACTATTCTGTGGCCACGCCTCATATATGCACATTTTTGGACTTGAATTATGCAAAGTGTGTACAAAGAGGTGTCATTTCCTTATTTCTCCATAAGTCCATAGATCTCTCAAATTTTATTCCGACTTGGCTATCGCAGCGCCACCTGTCGGTAACTACGATTGTATATCAAGGTGGCAAGCGTTTGCTACTGTTAACAAGACCTAAGGCTCTCCATAGGCCTGCCTTACATTGCCTTACATTGAGCCGACATTACAAAATGTTCACTCATCACTCATCAACAAACACGATTTGTTTCAATAAATAAAGCATGCGATAAGTATGGATTGAATAAACTTGTACATTATGTATATACTGCTATTAATTAACAAATTATCCTTAGGCATGTTATTTCTATTGCCTGTGGAAAAATATGTGCACATGTCAGGATTGTGTTGTTATGTTATTTTTTAACATTAAAATAGTCTACGAAAGCTTCATTTTGTTCTTTGTATTTTTGGGATTAATCTAAACTGGCTTCAGTTGCAAAATAATAAAGCTAGTATTGAGAAAGTGACATGGATGGGTCGACTTTCCGGTGGCGCGAGTTAGCGAGTGTTGTCGTCATGGTGACGTCGTCATAAAGGAAATATAGTGCAGCAATGACGTCAAGCCGATGACGTCATAATGGGAATAATAATGAATGACGTCATAATGGGAATATTAAATAAATACGTTAAACAGTAGACGCATCGACCTGCAGCCCGCTGTTGAGGAGCATGGAAATGTAAACTTCCAGGATACAAGCCACCAGGGACCGGTAAGCTCACGTTATGGTGATAACTGTGGCTCAAATTTGTCTCTGTGTTTATAAGTGTCAACAAAGCGTTTGAAATTCATTGGTTAAGGTGCTTTTATTACAGTCGGAGGACAGGGGGTGATGGGATTAACTCTGCTCCAACACCCCTGTACACCTAATTTTTCTTTCACATATATTTTGTTTGCCACTACAAATTAGCTTTTATCAAAGAAAGTAATGTGACGACCTGTGACGAATAATATAAGCATGAAATAAATATATTTACTTTGCGACGCTGCAACGGACGGGTTAAGCCCCGTGTCCACTTGTACGGATGCGGTGCGTGTGTGGTGCGGATAAGTATGCGAGTATTTTGTGTGTGTCCGTATAATACGTTTTTAGGTCTTTCACTCCGTTTCACCTTAACAAAATGGCACGTTTCCCCATGCGTTTCCCTACCTGCGGCTACATGGTCCGGTTTTCAAAAAAAAAATATCCGTTTCCGCAAGCCGCAAGTACTGTGCACCGCATAAATGGACATACTCCTTTATTCCATATGCGCGATTTAAAACGCATTCGTATCCGTACCGCACAAGTGGACACGCAGCTTTTGACCTGTATAGAAAGATGTGCAAAAATAATGGCGCCGTTTGATGAAGGAGAGACGTATCTGTGACGTAACAAACATATGACGTACAAATTTCAGTGTGACGTCATCACTACGAATAATCAAGTGGATGAATTTTATTCCATCATGTTAGGTAGTCACTTACATGTCGCAAGACGGTACATCTGTTCAGTCATATTTCTTTCTGAATTAATCATATGGAATCCATAAAAGGGAGAGTATTATGTTGCAGTTAGATAATCGCCACATTTGTCTTATTTGCCCCTGGGCTAAATTAAAGTAAGCTTTAGTGCACTGTGTAAAAATTATCACGAAAAAATCAGGTGGACAGGGGTTTCAGGAATGGAGTATAAGTAGTAGTAAAAATGTCGGACAAAATTTGATTCCTCTATTTGTATAATTATAAAGCGCTGGTGTCATACTACAGAGCACTCTAGCAGTTGTTTATTACAGTAAACCATTAGATTTATATATAGATATAATAATAAATAAATAAATATATATATATATATATATGTGTGTATGTATTATATCTTATCTATGTATAGGCTATATTAGCTATGTATATATAAATATTATTTTTATACATTTAATTTTTTTATTAAATATATATTTCTATAGTTTGTTCCATACCTCATCCTCTTTCAACCCACCTGTTTTTTTTATGCTTTAAACATATTTATTAGTTGTTTTCAAGGGGAAAATGGTATGGTATAGTAGAAGTTTTTAGTGCCTAATTTTCGATACGATAAAAAATACCTACACTTCATTTAAGAATTATTGTTAAATATGAGTAATCAGTCCACGTGATACAACATATCAGTCCCACTTATGGCGGTAATGTTCATGGGTCGCTTGCAGAAAAAAGCCTCAACTGACAATTGTTGAATAAATAATGTTAAGTAAACACTCTAAAAATAAAACTAGCTAAAATAAAGAAGGCTACTTATGCAGGGAGACATCTTATCTGTCAGATTACTGTAAAAAGTCTATAAAATTACCGGCTTGTGTGGCTCAGGGGTACTTAAAGCAGGGGGATTCTCAGCCGAGGCGGTGAGATTTTTCACGGTCGGAAACAAGATGAACGCTGTAGGCTTAACGGGAAGGGCGCGCCCAACGGCCGTGTTTCACTTACAAAGGATTGCGCCTTTCGGGGGTTTCCTCCATGGTATGACCAAGCAATGTTTTGTCCATTACACACCCAGGGCCAGAAGGTGCAGAAGTCACCGGGCCTGGTTAACACCTGGATATTAAATTAGAGGAAGGGTGACACTGCCCTGCCCCGGCCGTAATCCGAATCCAGAAGCTAAGTTTGCATTTTAAAAAATTGTGGGGGTTACCTCGACCAAACAAAATTTAAGAAGTCCAAAAAGTTAAGAAACATAAACTGGAGATTAATTGTAAAATGCTTCTTCTAATGTTGTAAAATATTAGCTTATATTATATAATATATCTCTATAAAATAGATGGACACAGGTTGGTGGATTGGAGTATATACAAAATGGATAGCTCCACATGTTGAAAACAGAATTTTAGAGATGCGCATGTCTTTAAGAACTTTGGATTATGAAAGGAGTATGAACAGCCATAATAACTAAGGACCTATAGTTATAGAATTTTCACTTGAGTATGACCATGTGTAATACATTGGGGCCTAAGAGTCTTCAGCGTATCACTGGAATGAATGAGTGCTGGGAATGGCAAAAGATGCCTACCTGTGATGCAAATTTATATACATAGTCAAAAATATTTTATGCTAAATGTTACTTCATGCATATTGTGTCTAAAATGACGCATCAGTCCAATGTTAGTGCCATATCTAGCAGGTACCAGCTTAACCATGAAAACACGCTATTATAACAGACTTTGTTCATAGATAAACAGCTACACAGGACTACATCGATGTTTGGATAGGAAATTTTAACTATTTATTTATGGATCGGACATTAAAAAGGGGAAAAAATATTTAAAGGGACCGATTCCGATAGCTGACGTCTATTAATTAAAGATAATCCCTTTAACCTCTTATAAAAAATTGGCAAAAAAAGCCGATCCCAGGCTGCTCGCTATGTTTATATGTTTATAATTTTATAATATTAATATAATCACAATCCAGAGTTTTGAAACTGACGTTTTGAAACTAGAAACCTTTCAGCTTCCACACATGTGGAGCCAGCCACCCTCTTTCACAATGTGTTTTCTCTGTTTACTAACGACGGGGCAACTGACAGCTTTTTCTTAGCAGGATTTAACTGTAGTTGATTAATATGTATCATAAGTAAGACAGAAACTACGTTAATTCTACAAGTAAGCCACTTGAATAATTGTCACCTGCTGAGCGGCCCACGATTCCTTCAACATCAGCTGGGAAGACTTGTATGTATTGTGATTGTACTGATATACAACACAGTCATTATCTCTGCAGTCGAAGGTGGCTCAGGGTCATGTGATCAGCGTGGTTTGTATGTTGGTTTGTTATTAGTTTGTAATTTGTTATTATGTTGGTGACCATAGGCTGATAGTCATATCGGATCGTAGCTTGCCGGAATTTTCGATTCTGTTAACAGACTGCTTACTTACGTATGTTTGTCTTTTGTTTATATTAGAGGGAAGGGGGGGGGGGGGGTTGTTCACGTTGCCAATGGTTCTGAAATTTTACCAAAGACAGATTTAAGAAAATAATTAAGTCTAGTATCTTGCATCAAATTTGATCTGGGAGCAAGGTCACGGACACACTATGAAATATATAAGTAGAAAGCACTCACAGAACGCATACCTGCGCCAACTCCTGTATTCGCCTCCAGGTCAACCAAAAAAAAAAAACAGTCATTCGACAGCCAACCATTCCACATTAATTTACAGCAGTTTAATGAAAACTACAAAGTTAATGACAACAAACACATTTGACATCAAGAAAAATTAAATGCTTGTTACCCATTCCGGGAAAATTCAATTGAATTCATTGGGACTTTTCAGAGAGTGTATGTTATAACAAAACAATAACTAAGATCTCCAATATGATTGGCTTTTTACAGACCATGACTGACCGATGATAAATTTGTCTATTGCCTGAGTTGTTGGTTTTGAGGGGACTTTTGGGCTTAGGCTACGGACCCGCCGGACGCCTAGCTGACTAGACTTCCCCAGTAAACAAATAAATGGAGTGTCTTCTAATATGAAACTCCTTGAATTTCTAAAATCATGAGAGAAACCATTGGCTTTATCGTCTTTTATATTGGCCGTGTCATGTGAACCTGTCTACTAACATACGACACAGGTGGCGCCACAATCATGTTCACCGGACACCGGTCACCAAAAAATAATGAAAGGCATAAAGCTATTACTTATGTTGCGTTTTAAAAATGTGCAGTTGGTATAAATAGTTAAGATCAAACGAAATGCCCTTTATATAAATTGTATCAAAGTTTTATGGTGTTAAGGTCACATTCTCGATATCAGCAATTACCCACATTTACAGAGGCACTGACCTATGACATATACCAAAGCAGATACAAAATTGGAAAGAAATCCATAATGCAGATTTAGGACTGAATTGCTTAAAAACGGATAAATTATTCTTGAGTAGCCACTCCTTAGATATCTAATCTCAATTCAATAACAGAAAAATATACCTTTTCAAGAGACAAACAAAAGCAGGTCATGGTTATAGGGGTCATTACTCCAAACTGATAAGGCTTTAAGGGGGTGTTTAAATTTATCTACGCTCCCAATAAATCTTAATGGAAGTGGGTGAAAAAGTGAGTCTTTTAATCTTGAACAAGCGATTACATTTGGGGACGGACCTATGCGGTCTCTGAGTTGTCGGAGAGACGAAAAGGACATATACACAGATAAGGTGCTGGATCTAATTCCAGATCTGCATTTTAATTTTATTGAATTTATTATAACCTCGGTTTTTGCTTTTTTAGTCATTTCATAGGTTCCATAGAATTAAATCTAAATCCAACAAAAACATTAAGAATACGTTAAGTATCTCTCTGACACTGTTACATTTTAATGTCAGTTAAAGCATTTTTAATGTCAAAATCATTTTAATTTTATTGAACCGTCCCAAAATTGTGTTTGTTGTCTGGCTCATGGCCCGGTGTCTTCACGAAAAGTTTCTTCTAAATTTATTGACAAGTTTTTGAGATATTGCTCGGGCAAACACCAAATACACACAGACCACGTTGCGCACATAACTCTCTACCACGTTCGTTGTCGGTAGTAAACATCTGTTTGAACAGGAATGTTAGGGTGACTGAAAATTGCCAGATTTCTTTCACGACAACATATAGTATGTTTTTGCTTTCCCTCTTTTCAGTCGGAGACGTCAATAATTGGACTCGAGCAACCAAAACAAATGAAATGGGGACAGTTAACGGGACAAAGGCATGCTCGACGTCTTCACAGAAAGATTCAAATATTGATGCAGCCTGTATATCATCCACAGAGGAACGTTTGTGTGAATATGTTAAGCGAGAAGGGAACTAAGAACCAGCCGTTTTACAGAACACTGAGCTCATGGCATCTGAAGGAAAATATTTCGGGGAAAAGATTAAAAGGAAAGAGTACGAGAAAATTCCCATTTTACGTGACACTGAGTGTATGTCTTTTGGAGGAAAGGGTTATCTGGAATATGTAAAGCAGGAAGGGGCTGAGAAATCAGAAGATAATACAGAAGATAATATGACTCAAACTAAAGAAGACCCCAACATTATTACTGTCCATGTTTCAACTGTGATACAGAATGGATCTGAAGATGTACAAAACCACATAACTGGGTTGCGTTCCCTCATGTCGTTCCCTGTGCAGGATATCCTAAGACCATACATATGCGCGTATTGCGGTAAAAGTTTACCATGTAAGTCCTTGCTGACCATACACATCAGAACTCATACTGGAGAAAAACCATTCCAGTGTGGTCAATGTGGAAAAGACTTTTCCCATAAATCCAGCTTGCACAGACATACGAGGTTGCATACTGGAGAGAAACCATATTCCTGTCGGTATTGTGGAAAATCTTTTTGTTGCCAGACTGAGTTTACTGAACATGTCAGAACGCATTCCGGAGATAACCCCTACACTTGTGTACATTGCGATGAATGTTTCAGTACAAGCACTGGTTTGAGAAACCATAGTATGATACACAGATGTGTAAAACCATTTGAGTGTGTGGTGTGCGGAAGAAAGTTTTCTCGTAAATGTAATAGGAATCAACATATGCAGGCACATACTGGAAGACCAATCACATGCGAGCTATGTGGTAAAAGCTTCAGTCAGAGAAGGTATCTGAAGATTCATGCCCGAATACACACGGGGGAAAGACCATACATGTGTAAGTTTTGTGGGGAAAGTTTTACATTTAGCAATTGCTGGTATCAACACATGCGATTACATACTGGAGAAAAGCCCTACGTGTGCAAGCATTGTGGAAAACGTTATACTCATCAGACCTCTCTGAGCAGGCACAGTAAAAAAACACGCCGGAGAAAACCCACGTTCCTGGGGAGTGAAAGCGAATCTGAACACTGGAATAAAGATTTTGCAAACCAAAGTAATTCGACGTTACATTGTGCAGACTTAATTTAATCGTTTTGACTGGCTTAAAGAAGATTCAGTTGCTTCTAAGATATGCCGATTAGCAGCTTGTGATCACTCCCCTCTGGGATTTATTTACTAAAAATAGGCTTAGCAAATTTGGCAGGCTAAACATTTTGCCATTGCAAAAGTTTTTTTTTATCTGATTTAAGGCTCATCGAGCGTTTGTGAACCGTAAGCGACATGTTTCCTTTTTAATGAGCACTGAGCCAAGAGCTGATTGGCTTTCGTCCTCTTGTATTTTGTGCCTTAAGGTGTTGTATTATTCCCAGTTGAATTCGACTTTATCACCAATAACTAATCTTAGCGGTTTTGCCACTATGGACAGGTTGGAAATACACTTATGTAAATATTCAACTGTTGCTATGAAGCCGTTGCACATCTTTGCCACTTTGCGGTATTCCCATATCATTGATAACACGTGAGCTCTTTCTTTAAGGTTTAAACCGTCCTCGGACATAAAATGCCCGACGTATTTCAAGAAACTAGACAACATTGAGAGCACACCATAGGAGACAGTAAAAAAATATCAAAATCCTAATAAAATGCAATGTTGCTGACCTGAATCATATAGTATTACTGATTATACTACGTCAATACCTCGGCTGCTGACGCTGGATAAATGAGGGTATCAATTTTGGGCAAACGTTGATGCAATTAGCTAAAGCTATAATATCTTGTTGTAAAACTGTTTCCATATTTATATAACAATTCGTATTACATGATCGTTACTCTGTTTAACATAATACCTAAAAATTATTATTTCATCTTTGTCATAATGGTCACGTGACATAATTTTCCGTGTTCCTGCTTCGTGTGATGTTCTGCTTAGGTTTGGAGTTAAACTTGTGAAGTTTGTAATAAATGTCTTGCAACAAACCCATTCTGAGCGATGTATCGGTACAAATATTTAGTATATAAAGTACACGGGAAAGGTACAGAATACAGAGAGGCTTTACGGATAAGTCATAATTCCATCGAAGTAACATATGTTGCTGCATGGCACACTTATCTCTCCCTGACCACACCCTATGTTAAACGAATACTAGACCATGACCAGCCGAAGATTTTAAGCTCAGCTGATTGAAATTCATCTGAGCTATAGCGATTACTCTTTGTCCGTCCGGCCGGCCGTCCATCTGTTTGTTAACAGAGCACAATCGTAACCGTTAGACCTAGAAACTTCTACTAGTCCATCCAGGGAGGTCCATGGAAAATCTTCTTGGAAACCTGAAATTAGGTATCCTCCGAGATATGGGGCTCAAAAATACCACCAGAATAATTAAAAATGTAGCACAAAAGCTCCAGTATCTGAATAACTAATGCATTGATCATCATATTTTTGCATGCATATTGATCATGGAGTGTTTCATCAGTTCCTGCAGACTGTTGGCGCCGCCTGGATTTTCCCAATTTCTATGAATTTATTTCTCAAGTTTTGAGATCTTCAAAGAAGCAGTTGTCAATGAACCAGGCACAAATCATAATCATTAGACCTAGAATCTTATATCTTCACATCCAGGGAGGTCCCTGCAAAATCTCCTTGGAAACCTAAAATTAGGTCTCTGGTACTCATATCCTCTGAGTATTCGGGCTCAGATGACCCCCAAAAATTTGTAACAAAAGTCCCAGTATCTGAACAACTAATGCATTAATCAACATGATTCTTTGCATACATATTCATCATAGATGTTTTCTTCAGTTCCCGCAGACTGGTGGTGCCACCTGGAAATTTTTTTTTTAATTTTACACGTTTTTTTTCTCTCTCTATTTTTGAGACCTTCAAAGGTGTGGTTGTCTGTTAAAAGGGCACAAATGGTAACCATGGCACCTAGAATCTTCTAACTTGACATTATAGTCTCTGTTACCCATATCCTCCAATCTAAACTTCAGTTGAATGAGGATACCACCTACGTAATTTGGCATTCAGATGATAAAATTCGTTTTGCGAATGTCTTCTTCGTCAGCGTCAGGAACCATGGGTCCCTTTTTTATTTATTACAGACGGTGCAGATTTTACAAATTTTTAAAATTTCTGACAGGACCTTTTCAATTATACAATAATCCGGTTTATACAACAGCTATCTTATGAACTTATATATAGGGACTTAGCCACGCCACTTGTCTGGTTGGACTTGAACATGAACACTTCCGGCCATGATCGAATACCACAGGTCGTCACGTTAATACACCGGGACGTGATCACGAAACACAGTCATCACGTCAATGCCTCGGAACTTAATCGCAAAACACAGCTCGTCACATCAATACTTCGGAATGTGATCTCACAACACAGGTCGTCACGTCACTTCTAAACGTGATCGAATAACCCATTCGTCACGTCGATACACCTTAACCAAACGTGACCCTTCTCGCTGACCACCTTGTCAGGATTTATGGGGTAAACTTGGGAAATGACAACCATAAGACAAGTAGCATATTTCCTGACAGATCGACTCCAAACCTGATCCATTTCCAAACCAAGGGCACACAGCAGTTGCGTGACACTTGTAAAGTGGTACCACCCTCAAAACTGACTCTTAAGACCCTTGTATTAAAGAAGTATAGTGCCGCTTTTATTTACAAGGCCTGTTTTCAAATGATTTTGTATTAAGTGCTAGTTATCACGGCGTATAGGGAAACGAATCTCTAAAATTGCAACATTTTAAAAATTTAGGCTTGAAACGTAAGATTCAAGCCATTTTTATTAACAAACAACTTGCTACAATATTTGGTAAAAGGCGTGGAAGGATTATAATAATACGCCCCAAATTTCCCGCCCACCCTCCCACAGGCAATTTGTAACATGCAACTGTAAGCAAGGCTCTGGCAGCTACGCTTTCAGACACCTGTGTAGCTTTCAGAGACCTGCTTAAAGGGGCCTATTTCGATATTTATTACGTCTATTAAGTAAAGACAATCCCTTGAACTTTAATTTATAAAGAGGCTCAAAAAACGCCTATCCAACGGCAGACATTCTGCTTTTTTAGTTTAAATCCACGTGTTTGGAATATCAGGAGCGGATTTAGGAAAACTGGTCTACAAAAAGCAGGACCAACGTTTAATAAATTCTTTAAAAAAGTTCCCACTGTCGGGAAAAAGGTTGAGATCCAGGCTCCTATAAATGGTCGGGAAACCCTTAAAAAGGTACCGGGGACCAGAACGGGGATCCGGACCTGCTGCCCCCCTCCCCTGGATCCGCTTTTGAATATATGGGAGCCCACCGAAATAATCCAAATACGTTCAACGATGACATCTGGTGGCAAGTCAGCAAGAGTTTTGCAAATAGCGTTTTGCAGCTTTAGTGTAGCTCCTCATAAATACAACCATGCAACTCCCTTTGGTAAATTTTTTTATGTTTGCAAACATTGGTACATGTAAAGTGTTTATTAAAAGCTCGCAGATAAACAAATTCATACATCCTTCACAGAGGTGTTAGGGGAACTTTTTTCTAAACACTCATAAACTACTGTTCATAAATATGTACTCGGGTACTTCTGAAATCACTAAGGTCCCTTTTCCATGCTCGCGGAAACGCGCGCGTGTCTGCACGCTGAAAAAAATCGCGCAAGTGTAAATCAGGTATACCTTTTCCATGCAGTCGGCGCGCGTGAAATGAACATCGTGCGATGCGCGATTTTTTGGCTCGCGTTTCCGCTCACAGAAGAATCGCACCAGTGTAAATCATGTGTCCCTTTTCCATGCACGTGGAAACGCGCGCGGCTGAGCCTTCTGGTGGAGGACAAGTACGCGAATGGAGTCTGCTTGAGGACGCCCCAGCATAGGCCTCTGTCATGCATGGCGACAAATCATACTTAACTGCTGTTCTGCTTCTCTACTTTAATGCATGATTATATATATATATATATATATATATATATATATATATATATTTTAATGGGCGGTAGTGTTAAATATCTTATTACCGACTGCGGTAGTTAATAATCTTTTCATATATCGCTTATGTACGACCCCTGCCTGCCTGACGACAGCACACTACCGTAGCAACCATAGTGACCCATGGGCCATGACGCTCATCTAATTTTGACTTGGTGCTCATGTGTTTTAATAAATGTTTTAAACTGTCTGTGAGAATAGCCTATGACTAAAGTTACAGTGTTGTAAAAATGGACAGAAAAATAAAAATTTCAGGATTCATAGGACACCTACCCAGGACCCCCTGGATTGCACAATAGAGGGTTCCAAAGAAAATAGATACAATTTGTACCCTGTCTGTTTGGGTGCTCAGAATCATGTTTCTGGTCCATAGCTAGCAGAATATAGGTCACCATGATCCAGTTTCAGGTTTCCAGGGAGAACTGCCAAGGATTTCCCTTAATGTCATGTTAGAAGAGTCTAGTCCTTTTCTGATAGGTTGCAGAATATAGGTCATGGTTACTTAATTTCAGTTTTCCACAGACATTTGCTAAGGACGTCTCAGGATTTTACATAAGAAGATTCTAGGCTAAACAAATACAATGTGTGCCCTGCCTTCCTTTCTGGGTGCTCAAAATCCTGTTTTTGGCACCTAGGTCACAAAATGTAGGTCACCATGAATTAATTTCAGGTTTCCAAGAAGATTTGCCTAGGACCTCCCAGGATGTTGCATATGAAGATTCTAGGCCTAACAGATATGATTTTTCCCCATCCGACATTCAATGGGTTAAAATCAGGTTTTTGTCTTGTAGGTCACAAAATGTAGGTCACCATGACCTAATTTAAGGTTTCCAAGGAGATTTGCCTGGGGCCCCCCAGAAAATTGTGTAAGAAGATTCCAGGCCTCTCAGATATGATTTGTCACCATCTGAAATTCAGGGTGTTCATACGACATCTTTTTCCGATAGGTCACAGAATATAGGTCACAGTTACCTAATTTCAGGTTTCTATGGACATTTGTCTAGGACCTCCCTTAATGTCATGTTGGAGGATTCTGAGCCTAATGAATACTATTTGAGCCCCGTTTGTCTTTCTGATGCTAAAAAAAATAAAGAAAATAATTAAGAGATGGACCATAAAGTGCGAAAAACGCTTGGAAAATGTAAGATAAGTTAAAGTTATCAGGAAATGATCTAGAAAAGTAACAAATGTAACCGAAATTTACTCTAAGAGCAATTCAAGTGCGTATGCACACACACACAACCGCTTTTCTTGGAACTAATTCACTGGTCAGCTTATTTATTTAATATCAAACAAGTTCTAGACCAGACATTTAAATGTATCGAGTTGAGTTTAAATATAATCAGTCAGTTGTTCTCTTGATATATTACGGAAATATACACACAGAATACAAGGGATATAACATTCCTGCTTCAGTTCTAGTAAGTTTATAATGTACGTAACTGCTAAGCAATGTCTCTCCTAAATGTGTTGCACTCTAACTAGGATTACAGAGCACAAATGTATGAGTGAATTTCATATAAAAATCCTAGTTTTTTTTTTTTACAATGACAAATATGAAAAGAAATTTACATATAAAAACCGTCTTTAATAATAAGGGCCCTTTTAAATGCGTTGCAGAATTTCGCGCGGAAACGATTTTTCAGCGCGCGCTTCCTCTCGCTGAAATATCGCAACAGTGTAAATCGTGTATTTTTTTCCATGCACGCGGAAACGCGCACGGGTGAATCTTCCTGTTGAGGTCAAGGACGTGAATGCAGTCGGCGTGTTGCCGTGTCTTGGCGAAAATTCACATTGATTTGTAATAGACCATTTCAGCATTACAGGCGCGCATGTGCGATGACCGACCTTGAGCCCAAGGTGAAAGGTCACCATTACCAAAACAAACTACATGCGGTCCTGACAACTTCTGCCGCTTCCTTTGTCAGACGCAGCAGATACACTGTGTTACTTGTTTCTCGGGGTTTAACATGCCACGTCCCAAACAATGTCGTGAAACATTGTATTTATGGTACACATGGTTTGTGAAAAAGAGCCAGCTATAGTCTGTGAAAACACAGGAAACAAAGTGCGTTGTGCGAGTTCTGATCAGTGAACTAAGGCACCAAGGCCGTGTCACGCGCATGTGGGTGCAAGTTGCCAGCAGATCGGGGCGGACATAAACAATTATATATATATATATATATATATATATATATATATATATATATATATTTAAATCATAACACGAATGACTGGAGAAAATTTTACTGATAGCGGTACATTATTACAAATGTGTGAATAAATGACAACTTTAACAGCAGGGATTTCTGTCCAAATAAGCTGTGGCTACGTTTAGTTTAATAGTTAATATTAATATAGTACTATAACAGCATTACTAATAGTAATTCTTTGAGCCTGCCTCTCTTTCGTAACATATAAAAGAAACATATAATCAGATGTATATGCATATATATAAATATTTTAATATATATATATATATATATATATATATATATATATATATATATATATATATTTAAATCATAACACGAATGACTGGAGAAAATTTTACTGATAGCGGTACATTAATACTAATGTGTGAATTAATGACAACTTTAACAGCAGGGA
The DNA here is from genome assembly GCA_026874595.1 of Sipunculus nudus. Classification (NCBI taxonomy): domain Eukaryota; kingdom Metazoa; phylum Annelida; class Sipuncula; order Golfingiida; family Sipunculidae; genus Sipunculus; species Sipunculus nudus. The sequence goes on from CM049321.1 coordinate 16,350,195, forward strand.
TTTCAGTCCAAATAAGCTGTGTGGCTACGTTTAGTTTAATAGTTAATATTAATATAGTACTTTAACAGCATTACTAATAGTAATACTTTGAGCCTGCCTCTCTTTCGTAACATAGAAAAGAAACATATAATCAGATGTATATGCATATATATAAATATTTATATATATATATATATATATATATATATATATATACACACACACCTAGCCGTTACCATATATTTTGTTACATGTACTTATTGACAATTTTTTTACTCGCTATAATATATTTATTTACAACTACTATTAATTTAAAAATAATATATATACATATATATACATATATATATATATATATATATATATATATATATATATATATTCCTGTTAAATGAACTTATTGGCAATATTTTTAGCTATAGATAATTAATTCATTATTTTTATTTATTCAAAATAAACATATTTCTATAAACTATATTATGATAATTTTTATATAACTGATATTGAACTATATTATTAATATTATTAAAAGTGCAGTAGATTGGAGTTTTAAAGCAATATATATATATATATAAATATCAATATGTATTACCCTTCTTTTATATATGTTTTATTTTGTTTCTTAAATGTGTGGACACTGCTCCTCCTTATGATTAATAAAACTATCACACTCAGCAATAACAACTAAGTTAAATGGTAATAGTTGAGTTTTAACAAAAAACAAATATATGTCACTTGCAACATTAAAAGTATCTCACCTAAAAACATTAAATATTACAAAACAGATGTACAGTTGATGATAAACCAGAAACAGGAGGCCACAGTGCCTGTCTTTCTGATTATGCAATATTTTTGATGAAAAAATTGACCCTAGAAACATTAAAAATATATTTCATATTTACCATTAGCTTTATAAAGTTTGTCTCATAGGCCTTCAAAAGCAAATGTTAATACTACGGCGGGGGGGGGGGGGGGGGGGGCGGGGGTCAGGCAAGTCTTATTTAGTTATGCCTGATGCCAAGTTTCTTGTAAGGGGTGAGCCATTTAATACCAATGGGGATGTGAGAAAAAAGCTTCATTCCATCATCCTCTAAATAACAATTATGTGCCATGCATCAAAATTACAATATATAAAAAGCTATATTTTTTTCTGGCCTGTGCCATTGACTCGAATTAATTAGATTTAAATGGCATACTCTTGACGTTTTTGCTAATCTGTCAAATTTCTGTTGGTAGTGGATCAGTAGAAGTACAAATGATTGAGTAACACTTGAGAGAAATATATTACACCTTTTACACCCATATCTATTATGATTTAATATTTCAGCTCTATTTTTAATAATGTAGAACCAGTGCTTGACACATACCTCTGTAAAGAGAAGTGGCAGCAAGTGCCCCCTCCCTACTTTTGTTTATGATAGAATTATTTTAATGAATGTTAAATCTGAAATATATAAATATATATATATAAATGGTATTTTTGTGATTTATGCAGTCAATATCTTATATGTTCCAAGGAAACTGGCCTTATATGCTTCATACAGACCTAATATATTTACATTTAAAAAAAAAAAAATGAAGGGGAGGCAACACACTCCCAAAATCTCCATCCATAAAACACCAATTAAGCATGAATTGTTTAATTGATTGATGAACATATGCATATATGGTCTGCCCCTTTGATATTCAGTGTATCAGTGTGTATTGTGCCCTTGTCTAACAGCAGCTGGTCCAAAGCACTTGTATGAAGTAAAATTTATTAATTTTATAGTAAAAGTATATTATTTTTAGCATACGTATAATACACTTTGTATTCTGAGGATTCTCAAGAATTTATTAGTGTTAAAACTCCATAAAACCATAAAAAAGGAAAATGTAAGCTGAAAAAGGTGTATGCTATAAAAGGACTTCCAAATAGTATATATATTTTTTCTTTTTTCCCACTGCATTTTAGTCATGTTTAAATCCTTCAACTGACATGTCATGTTTAAGTAAAATGTTTATTTACTGAAAATGGTCTGCTTTATTTGTGAAGTCCAGTAATATATATATATATATATATATATATATATATATATAAATATATATATATATATATATATATATATATATACGCCAGTAGCATAATTTATATATAAATATATATTATTTTTGCACATGTTAAGAGATGACATTGGCAAATCCATGAAAAGCTACCATACAAAAACTCTCTAATAATCATATTTTCTCAAGTTCTTTGACACTTAAATATTTATCCCAGATCATGAAAGGATCATGAAAGCCATAATGGCATAAACATCTTCAACAGAACTTCAGAAGGCTAATAATATATTACGCATTAGTGACAAATAACAGGGTAAACAGTTGTGTTTACAAGTTTTGCATTATAATATATTTTTTAATGTCTTGATATGCTCCACAAAAGCTATATTATAATTTATGTTTACCATCCCATTACCAAAGAGTTAAAGACATTTTTGTAATTTTGAAATAACAATATTGTCAATAATCTTGTCCAGCAGTTTTACATGCTGAACTGTGAACATTTACGCGAAACATTAAGTGAAACATTTCCGTTTTGTCCATGACAGGGTCAGAGAGTTATCAGTATTAATTATTTACTCAGTGATTAGTGTGGATTATTATTAGGAAATATAAAAATATTAAAGCATTATCTGGACTAAAGGGAATTATGTCTTGAAACACTGGCCTTCAACATAACAGTATTATTATAAACTGTTATTAACACAGGAATCAGGACAATGAAATTTGAGATAGTTATAAAGATGCATTTCGAGAAAAAAAAATGATCTAATCTAAATATTCATGATTAATAAATGGTTACTAACCTTCATATCAAAGTGTTGACAAAGACATTTCTACATATAAATAAGTTAAATGTGAAGAACGTCACGTGTCCACTTGAATATTTCACCAGTGTGATTCTGTGAGCCACATGGAGTGAGCGACTGCACAAGTGCCCGTATTTGTTACATTTTGTTTAAAAAGGCCAGCAGAAAAGCTCTAACCTGCTTAGGAGCAATGTGTTACAATTAAAAAGGGTGCCATTTTCTATGGGAGGGCGTCCACTGAAAATATTAATAGATATATAGAAAGGGTTGGAACGTGACGTTGCGCCATTTCTGCCTTGCACATATCTGGTCAAGGAACGTGTTTTGGTAATGGTGACCTTTGACCCTGACTAGCATGCATTGCGAGTCGCGAAATGCTGAAATGGTCTATTGATTAGTACAGCTGTTGCATGGTTCATCTAAAAAGCTTCCTCGTTCCTCGACACGGACACGTGCGAAACATAGAAATTCAATTTATACAGTAAAACCTTTAAAAGAGGACCACCCTCGAAGCAACTGAAACACCAAGGCTACAGACATCATACGGCGCAGAAACCCCTGTTAAAACCAGAAGCGAGAATAAATAATTTTTAATGTACATATAATTTTGAGTGATTTTTCCGTTTTTACTGACTTGCACTGGGGTTAGACCGAGCACAGCCGAACTGCCTTCGGCAATGACCGGAAAGCATGCATCGTGGTCACTCAACCTCAGACTTTTGTTCATATGAATAATGCTTGCTTTCAGTGAGGGATTTGAGCATGTCGGGCATTACATTTGTACGAGGCTCTCACCCACGTGCATGGTCAGTAAAAGAGAAAAACACAGGTTTCTCGCTTTATGAAATGGAGAGTTGAACCCAAGAGGATTAATGACCTAATTTAAGGTCCCAATTTCAGGAATAGAGTTGGGTATGGGGTTGCGGGGGTTTAAGGCCTCAAAATGTGTCTGATACGATGAAAAAAAGGTTGCGGTGGCTGAAAATGGGATACGGACCCTCTGCATGGAGTCCCGTTGGGTCCGCTTCTGCTACTTACGATGTATGCATATTTCTGTTTCTTTCTACAGGAACAGTTTCCTTGCAACGTACATTTAATAAATCTTTCATGTGTTCCTCAAATCAACCTTATCTTTATACGTCCAACGATAGAATCCAGTCAAAGATTATCGAAAACCGGAATGCCCCCCGTCTCATTCCGTTTTGCAATGTAAACATCACGGATTCGGTCTTCAAGGTAAACATACCGGGGTATGAATTTCTTGCCACGAGCACAGCGCAACAAAATAAATGTAAAATTATTTATACATATCTTATCGAGACAGTTTCCCACTGAAAACCTGTATTTTCGTTAACTTTTAAAAAATGGGCAACATTCCACATCTCAGTTAATATATCTCGGTATTAAGCCCGGTAAACCGGGTTTATCAGCTAGTGACTGATAATGTGGGTGGAAATCCCACTATGCAGAACATTGGACACGCTTTTGTATGGTGAACAGGTAGACCCAGTTGTGGCTCTGTTAAGGGTTGTGGTGAACAGGTAACATTCCTTAGCGTACACACAAGTAGGCGGTATCGGAGGTTTGGATACAGATGGTATCTTACAGCAAATACATTCCTCTCAGGGTGCACCTTTTGCCATTTGAATGAATTCTCAAAAATTATATAAAAAATAAGAAGCTGTGTCGACGATATAGGACATTTTCACCCCACATACCGTGTTACCGTATTCTCGTATACTGCGTAGTTTGTAAAACTATTATCATTATTAATATTTTGGCGCAAAAAATCCATGTTCTCGAAGTCTGTATTTTGCAGAGGTTTTACTTAAGTGAATTTTTTTTTCCTGATTTCGGGCCGCATCAATCCAACATAGACCAGGAACCGGGGATGAAAAAGTATATTCAGACAGATTTCATGTCAATAGAAACAGGTGCTCTTCTATTTTAAATAAGACCTCTTCGACTAAGAAATTGTGAGACGGGCGGAATGCGCATTTTAACTTTCGAACCTGACAAGACAAAAATCATTTTACATTGCACTCGCACATGCTTATAAAATGGTACTCATGCCATTAAGCCCTTAGCAGATACACATTCATGTGTATATACTTTCGTTTGGATCAATTCTGGTCCAACCTATTTTAATGGTCAATATCTATATAAACTTTCCTCACAACGCGTATACCTACGCCACAGGTGTATTCAGTAGCCTCTGTGCATAATTTCATGCCTCACAGTGATGTTAGGGATTGTGAGCGGCTCTTGTGTGTACGATTCGGGGAACATTTTTTTTTTTCAGATGAATTGTCATTGTAACAGGTTGCGGTCTCTAAAGCCCTTGTCGGGCCGAATAACGAAACAAAAACTTTATTTCATGAAAAAAATGGACATGGAAAGCGAAAATTTAAACATTTTCATGGTGTTGAGGATGATTTAGATGCAATAACAACATGAAACAGAACAAGCGAATGATAAAGAAGCCGGCGAACCAAAACATATACAAAAGCGAGGGAAAACCGAAATGGGCGTATGAAAAGCGCATGATTAACGAACCAATAGCGACACGGGCTAACTTAAAGGGACCCAATAGCGACAAAGGCGAATTAAAGGCGACACAATCATGGCTTGACCGAATGAATACCGAAACCATACTGCAGTGAGCGAACTAAAAACGAAATAGAACCAAAATCTTTATTTATGAAAGCTGGGCGACTCAAAAGCGACATGATTCTCTCTCTGAATGAAAACCGAAGTCCGCGAATCAATTCAGACATTGGCGCATGATAAACGACAGAAAAAAGGGATTTAAGTTATTGATCCGCCTTTCATTCGCTTTACCGGTGTGATAGATGCTTAACTAAGCGAGAACGGGAACTTTTCACCACAGATCCAGTACGACAGACGTTGTCACTGATTGCCCAGATAGGTTCTGATAGGCATTAATATTTGATCTCCTTTAAAGCACATTTTTCAATGTATAAATTGTCCATAAATTTAATTCACGATAGGCCTTTTTTCGGGATGAAGTGTGCTATTGAATTTTAGGCCCATCAGAAATGTAATATGGCGATCTTAGGTTTCTAAGATGTTTGGTAACACTGAGGGGTACTTACAAGCCCTATAGCTCAAAGGATATGGGTAACAGAGACCTAATTTCAGGTTTCAAACGGAGATTTTGCATGTTTAAATTAGAAGATTCTAGGCTGAATGGTTACAAAGTGTAGCCTGTTAACAGATGACGGTATCTTTATAGGTCTAAAAAAATAGAGAAAAAAAAATAGAAAATACAGGTGGCGCCACCATTTTAAAAGAAAATGCATAAAAATTTGAAAAAAAAAATTCCAGGTGGTGCCACCAGTCTACAGGAACTAATGAAACATTCCATGACCAATATCCATACAAAGAACCATGGTGATCAATGCATTAGTTGTTCAGATATTTGAGCTTTTGTATCAATTTTTTCATTATCCTGGGGGGTCCTTCTGAGCCACATAGCTTGAAGAATATGGGTAACAGAGACCTAATTCCAGGTTTCCAAGAAGACTTTTTCTGGACCTCTCCGGATGTACAGTAAGAAGATTCCAGGTCCAGCAGTTACGATTCGTTCCCTGTTAACAGAAGACTGCATGATCTTTTAAGGTCTCAAAAAAGAGAAAACAATTTGTAAAAAAAATTTTTAAAAATGCAGGTTGCGCCACCAGTCTGCAGAAACTGATGAATCATTCCATGATCAATATCCATACAAAAAAATCATGGTGATAAATACAGTAGTTGTTCAGATACTTGAGCTTTTTTCCATTATTCTGGGGGATACTTTGCCCCCCCCCCCCCCATAGATTGAAGGATATTGGTAACAGAGACCTAATTTCAGGTTTCCGAGTAGACGTTTCATGGGCCTCCCTGCAAGAGAGAAGATTCTTGGTCCAGTCGTTACAAATTGTGCCATGTTAACAGATGAATGCATCTTAAGAGGTCTCAAAAATAGAGAAATAAATCGTGAACATCGAAAATAAAATACAGGTGGCGCCACCAGACTGCAGAAACTGATGAAACACCCCATGATTAATACCATTGCAAAGAATTATAGTGATCAATGCAAAAGTTGTTCAGACTCTTGAGCTTTTGTATCAAATTTTCCATTATTCTGGGGGGTACATCAGAGCCCCATTGCTCGAAGGATATGGATAACAGAGACCTAATTTCAGGTTCCAAGGAGACTTTTCATGAGCCTCCCTGCATGTCACGAGAAAATATTCTATGTCCAGTCGTTACGATTTGTGCCCTGTTATTAGATGACTGCATATTTTAAGGCCTCAAAATAGAGATAAAATTCTTAAAAAATCGAAAAATACTGGTGGCGTCATCAGTCTGCAGAAACTCATGAAACAACCCAAGATCAATAATCATGCAAAGAATCATGGTGATCAATGCATTAGTTGTTCAGATACTTGAGTTTTTGTATCAAATTTTCCATTATTCTGGGGGGGGGGGGGGGGTTGTACTTCGGAGCCCCATCAGAGGTTATGGGTAACAGAGACCTGATTCTGGTTTCCAAGGAGATTTTTCATGGACCTCCCTAGATGTGAAGTTAGAAGATTCCAGATCCAGCGGTTACGATTTGTGCTTGGTGAACGGACAGACAGACGGACGGACGCCGGACAAAGAGTGATCGATATAGCTCAGATGACTTTCAGTCAGCTGAGCTAAATAAAATGACTTGGAACCTGAACTGTGATGATTTTTATATGTATCGAATCTTGAGATAATGAATTCTTACGGCCTCAGATTAATCAGTATGAGAAGATATACGCTATTATTCCCATTGAACATTCAACACGGCTGCCAGAAGGCAATGTAAGATTTTCTTTTGCATACATTCTTACTCAAGAACTGTTCATATCAATGCTTTGAATTTTTATATTGTTATTGGTCTCTATTGGTACACGTGACCTATCGTGTTTCAATACCTGTCAGAAATCAAATATACAGGAATATTGATCTTGTGACTTTAAGGAGCATTTAATTGTTAACTTGGAGCAAAATTAGTATGAATTGGCATAAACTATGTTGACCTCGTTTCCATGAGCTATATTTGGCCACTGCTTAATATACAAGTGAAAAAGTATGAAGACTTCAGCGTTTTTATCAAGGACAAACATTCCTTTAAAAAGGGTCAAATAAGGTCAATGTGACCTGTATTTACATGCCCTGAATTTGATTGAGTGGAGGGCAGGGTTTCTAGTCCCCCCCCCCCTTTTGTCATCCATGGTGGACATAACATATCATATCTAGCGCAATTTGCTAAATAAAGGAATGTCATTTTGCCGTGAAAATAGGATTTCATTTCAGTCAGTATAAAAAATTTGAGGTATTAAGACAAATGTTTTATAGTGTTCCTAAAATATCAATAAACTGCAGTCTTTCAGAAATACCAAAATGACTGATAATATGACGCAGGTCACCCGTTTCTTCAGTATTGTGGAAACCAGCCATTAAACGCACAAATTTTGGCCCAAGTATAGAATCCGGCCCACATTTCCAAGATGGGTAAAAAATGACAGGACCGTCTCATATCAGTAGTAATCTACACAAGCCATGACACCAATAACCCCGTCCATGTAGGCCGGATTCTTTACTGGCTCCCAAATTATTTAAAAAACATACAGGTTGTAAGGATTAAAATCAGAATTAAATTGTGGCGAATCCAATGGATGTACAAAATATTTCTACCTTTTTTTGGTTTCTGAAGAAAGAATGATCCCTCTTATTTTCTACCAAAATCAGAAGCGGACCCTGGAGCTGGACCCAGTGCCCCCCCCCCCCCCCCCCTTCCCCTTATCAGCTACTGCAGACTTTCGAAGACCATTGGTTGCGGCCTACACCCTTCCTTTCCTGGACTTGGGGTGATTTTTTTAGGAATAGTTATGAATCCTCTTTGGGTGGACCCCTTCTATTCCTAAATCCTTGATCCGCCCCTCTAAAATTACTTCAAAAATCGCTTAGATTTTGAAAGAAATCACACACCGTAAAATGAGGACGCCCCCGCCCACACAATTCCCCCAAAAAACGTTACAAATCCTCGCAAGTCGCGCTAACCTGAAAATACTTGCACACCCGGTCCCTCTTTTGACCATTATGCAGGATTTAATCTCTGGGCATTCATCTCCTTAGTGCGCGTCACAAAAAACTGAATACCACTGTCTGTGTGACCTGGTCTATTACGGAAAAAGGTTGGAAAGGGTGAGAGTGAAAGCATGTAGACAGAAGATTTACTGTATTTTCCTGATAAATTTTCATGTGACATGCAATTATGAACCGAGTAAATATAATCAGATACAAATTGCAGATACATGGCTAACGGTTTTTCTTTCCGCCTGGACACCTGTGAGCCTGACGCCCCTTCACTATCCCCTATTTATACGGGCGCCATCAAGATTTCGGCAGTCCGATCCTGCGGTCCTCGGGTAAGACACGTGTTATTTTTAATTCTCTGGTTAGAACTTAAAATTGAAAATGTATGTTCCTTTAGGAGTTGGATCTGAGTCTCTTTACATTTAGAAAGTTTCTAATACTGGATACCACTATTTACAATAAGGGCACATTTTTAAATCTTGCTTTTATAGATATACTAGAATGGGTATACGGGGATATTGATCCCTAAGCAGGCGTGCATGCATGGATGTAATAAAAAATTAGCCTATGGTAAAAAAACGGGTCGTCTGTACCCTCCATGCTTTTTTCCTGAAACATGCGTTGTGGCTTTGTAGTTTTAACTTAACTAATTGCAACTTTGCAACAGCCATGCTTTCTTTTGAGTGAACGGAATGTAGAATTTCTCCCAGATATTTAGTCCAAAAGACTCCTGGCTTTGGATAAGGCTTTGGATTAGGCTCTTATTTTGAAATAGTCCTTACCCTTTTTCTTGCTTTTGTGAATACTTTTAAAAGAAACCTGAATCGTTAAAGAAACCTGAACATTGTTAGGAAAGTCTAATTTCGGCAAGAAAGCGCCTTGCTGTAGCAAATAGGAATCATTGCTTTGTTTATTTAAACACCTTAAACTTGTATATTCTTTACTAAATTGTATATTCTTTACTAAATTTAATAAAAATGAGAAGCAAACACATTTTTGTTTATTCCAGGTGTTCCTACCAAAAAAATGATGCCGTTCTCTTAAATGTCTTTTCTTTTACCCCTGATAAAATGTAATGTAGGGTACGGTGACATCGGTTAAAAACATTTTTGTGGAACTATTATAAGAGACTGGGGGTTATAGCCATCCCCATGTACGCTAAAGAAAGGTTCTCAACACCTTAAGTGGCAGGAAAAAAAAAACAAGCTACTAGCAGCTATTTATCTCCAGCTTCCTTTAGCTACTAGCAGCTTTTATCTCCAGCTTCCGGTCTCCAGCTTCCTCTATCTTAATTTAGCAGTTATTATTTTTATCTGCTGTCTGCATTACGTATATTATATTACTAGTTAATGTCCGTTCGTATATTATGCGCAAATTTAGAGATCTAATATTATACGCAATTTTGAAATCTATAATTAAGGGGGCCTGAGACATTAAGAGTAAATAAAAATATTTGCCAGACTTTACGGTCCTCTGTGGCTCTGATAGGTGGAGTACGGGTTCTAATTAAGTCGTTGCATGTCCTGCTGAAAGTAAGAGCATATTCTGAAGCCTATGAAATCTCCTTTTGGCAGATCCTTTAAATAATTTAGTGTCTCTCCTATTCTTAGTAGGCGCCTGCGCCTGATCTTGCAGCACAACTCCAGATTATAAGTTCGAAACGTGTGGAAGTTTGTGTGCTATGCATGTATGCACGCCATGCAGACTTTTTTTAAAAAGACTATCTATGAATTTAAGGGTTTAAACGTCGCTCTAGGCCCCGATTGTCGCTCTAGGCCCAGACTTGTAAGCTCCTATATATCTCAGGATCTCCTCCTTGCGCACCCAGCGGTGCGCATGCCCTTGTCCATACCGGTCACATGACTTGTCTATCAGGGCCGTAAATTTCACTGTCGGGACCTGGATGGTGAAAAAAGGGGTTTGGAAGAAATAGAAACGTTACGTTTTGAGAGATCCATGATCGTACATTTTGTCAGTGTGCCCCCTCCCCTACTTCTAAAAAGAAATCGATAATATAAATTAATTCCCGTACGTTCAGTGATTACATAAGGAAATGCAACCCCCCCCCCCCCCCTTTTTTTTAAATTTTCTGCCATAACTATCCTAAACCGGCTTTTACGATTCTATATAAAATGTACTTTTTTGTGTGACAACAGCGGATTAATATTAACACTACATTGGAAATTTCAGCCAAGATGCAGTCCTCCTTGGTATTCCTGTTCGTGTGCATTGGCTTGTCAGTCGGCGAAAGCTGGGACAATAACTGGGACCAACCATTATTGAAGTCCTGCCCGGCCGGCAAGTCTTTCAACAGGATCCGAAGTAAACATGACAATGGGAAAGAGGACAGACTGTATCAGTTCAGCTGTGGAGACGGAGTCGCTGTGGATACCAATAACTGCCAGTGGACTTGGTTTGTCAATGACTGGGACGGAATCATGAATTTCAAATGTAACCAGAACTTCGTTGTCACAGGCGTCAACAGTGTCCATTCTAACAAGAAAGAGGACAGGCGGTAGGTCTTTAAATTTTAATGGGGACTTCACTGTAAATCATGAGCTATAGCGATCACCCCTTTTCAGTCGTCTAACGTGCCGTCCTGACGTCCGACCGTTAATAATGCAAAATGTAAGATTTTGACTGGTCCTGGCAAATCTCCTTGAAACATGGAATTGGGTCATTGGCCTATATTGTGAGACCAATAGAACAGGTGTGAAGAGTACCCGAATGTCAAAATTAGACCTTAAGTCTTGGTGACCTATATTTCATGAGCTGCTGGCAAAGAACAAGACTCTAAAACTCCAGTTGAGAGAAAGTCTCGCAGAACTTATTACTAGAACCTACTACTGTAAGATCTAGGGAGGTCCATGGCAAGTCTCCATTGAATCTCGAAATTTGGTCACAGACGTTTAATAGGCGATATAAATATGATTTTAATCACGTAAAAACACAAATCAAAACTGTTGGATCTAGAACCCTCTTGACTTAAAATCATAAGTTGGGTATATCACGTTTCAGGATCATGCCCTATATTGTTAGTTACGGAGGGGAAACGTTTTCGGACCCAGAAAATCCGATGTGGCCATAATCTTTAGTGTTGGATCCAAAAACGCGATTGAAATGTATCCTTGGAAACCCAAAATAAACTAGGTCATTGTGACTATTTTCTGTGAACATGATTACAGTAACCTATTGGTCACATGGGCACAATTGGTCCAGTAGGACCTTGAAATTCTTAAGATCTCTCCATAGAGATCCATGGGGGGCCCTTAAAAATTCCTAGAAACTCTAAATAAGGTCACCGTGACCCATGGTCTGTGAGCATTTAGCACCAGATAATTTAGATGGACACAAATCTTAGCAGTTTGACATTGAACTAGGGGCATAAGACTCGTAAACCATAAGACACATAGACAATCTAGGAACCTCTTTGTAAAACTTCTTGGAACCCTATTATGGTCGCTGTATCCAAATCGCTGTATCCTATATTTCAAAAAATGGCCTATGAAACAAAATGCCTGATTTTGAGGGCCCTAAAAATCATTGATACCATAGGGTCCTTGACAAACATTTCTTTCACCATATCATAAGATTTATAATTAATACATGCATCACCATGCGTCACATTCAGCTGAGCGTCATGGGCCACTTCTTGTGACAAGATGTAGTTAGTGGGGATTTCGCTGGCTTCAGTTAAGGGTTCTTTTGTTTTGCGGGTATGGCAGATTTTAAGGAAGTATTAGCCATGTTTCATTTCTTTTGCGTTATAACCTGATAGGTTTTATTACTTGGCTTATCTTATTGTTATTACTTAGCTTATCAGCAGGCTTATCAGCAATAAGATAATCTTATTGCTTGTATTTAACATATGTAAGGAAAAAAGTTGACCTCGGCCTTTCATTTTCCCTTCAAATCATTTTTGGCTCCCATCAAATCATTTTTGGCTAGCTGAACAGGTTGATATTGATATTCAGTCTTGTCACAACAATATCGGTCATGTCAGTATTCCTGGCATCAATCTTTTGTGAAGTGCTTATTTTGTAATTGGTTATTAACAAGCATTTTAGTGTAAATTTAAAAGGGACCTTGACATTCTGTTGTGAATGAAAGGCCACCCACACTTGCTGCTCAGCCGAGCGTCAGGACTTGTGAACCATGTCTCGGACTAGGGTCTCGGACTAGGGTATAGGCGGCGAATCCAATTACAAAGACTAATAATTATAAAAGATACTATAGGAAATATAAAAAAATATTTGCATTTTCCCAATATTTTTCCATACCACAAGGTGTATTATAGAAAATGTAATCTAGAAAATGATAAATCGTGTGCACTTTCCCCATTTTTTTTTTCAGCTGGAAGTTTCAGTGCTGCCCCCAAACCTCCCAAACTACTCAGAAAGACTGTTCCTGGACAAATTGGATAAACGACTGGGACGATCCCATGGACTACACCGTCCCCGCAAACAACGTGGTCAGAGGATTCTACAGTGTCCACAGTAACAAAAAGGAGTAAGTACGTTTTCCATACTATAATACGAAAATCTTAAAAATTCCCAAACACAAAAATTGAAAATCTTATTGTACTAAAAAAATTTAATCTTATATCCTTGGGTGTTGCGTTAAAATTACCTCGTACATTAGTGCACACAAAAATTGAAAATCTTATTGTACTAAAATAATTTAATCTTATATCCTTGGTGTTGCGTTAAAATTACCTCGCCAAGTGAGAAACTGACATTGGGTATAATATCAAGCAGTGCAAAGAATGACATTCAAACAATCATGAAATAGAAGTTAACTGTCATTACAGAAAATCCGTAATTTCAAAACCCCATTAAGTATTGTAGATGAAGTACTAGATGAAATTCTGTCGAGCGCGCGTTCTGATGTGACAGATTCCGCTCGAGCATTTCAAAACCCTATCAACATTGATATACCCTCAGTGTAGTATCTTGTATAATTTCTTTAAGGAAATTTCATTAAGGAGATTTCTTAAATGAAAGACTTTTAACATCCTAAAAGGTCTTAAGGCTTTAACATCCGAATAGGTCTTAAGGTGTCCTTAACTTAAAAAACAATATTCCATGAATATTAAGAATTCGATGTTTGACCTAGATGTGTATAAAGCATGTTGATAATTTTAAGTTAATAAAGCATATTGAAAATTTAAGTTAAATGAGGGATTTACCTAACTGCGCGCAGTTTAATATGCGGACAACCACCCTCTCCTTGAAAACTTAACCTGATATTTTGCTTAATACTCCCTTCCACATCTTCCCTGGGTTTTCAAAGTGTTTGACCGTAATTAATACGAGCACAAACTGATTTGGAATTACCTATGCCGATCTTCGTGGAATCGGGGTAAAGCACACTAGTGCGCCTTTCGGGGGTTTCCTTGGTGTTGCACCCAGGACCAGAAAGTGCGGAACAAAATGCTTGGTTGACACCAGGGATGCTTCAGACCTGACTTGTGATTAAGAATCTAATTCTGCAGTATACTTGTAAACCAGCATTTAAAAACCTTTGGCGGCGGTATATCAGCTTCCGCCTCACGGGGGAGGGGGAGGGGGGGGGGGGGGGGGGAGGGATAAGCTTACAAAACTTTCAAGATCCGCCCATTGTGCTGACCTTGGGACCCCGCCCATTATGCGGACCCCGCCCATTTTACGGGTCTTCTTGCCGAAGGTCCCTGTCCGTTAATTTCGTGTTTTTTTTTTATCGTAAGCATTCGGGAGAAAACCTTTTTGGGTTGGGGATGTTTAGGTTGTTTAAATGTTTTAATAAATAAGGCTGTGTGTTTATTTAAAACAATGATACTGTATCTTCATATTATATGCTGCATCATGTAGCATATTATATGCTGCATCATGTAGCATATTATATGCTGTATCATGTAGCATAAGACCTGAAGAATACCAGTCTTTCTCTAACTTAGGAGTCCTTTTTGGTTTTTTTTTTTCAATTATACGCCAGTGTCAATAGATTTACTCAGCAATGCTAAACAAAATTTTTGGAAGTGTTCTGATAACCCAACGCTCCTTTGACGCTCCAAGAAACAACATATTGAATAGAGGTATCCCTATAATGAATCCGTATAAAAACTTTTTTTATGGCGACATTGGCTACTTTATGCCGATGGGGTACTGGCCCATTTTTGACGCGAATTCTTTGGAGTTGCGGTGAAACCTACCTCGTGTCTATGTGCAGTTAAATGGGGTCCTGGTAAGTGGGGGGGGGGGGGGGACTAATAAAGATTAACAGAAAAGAGGGCACTGCACCCAGTTGCAGGTAAACTAATTACCGGAAGTGCTAGTGAACTTAACCCACTTAACGTGAAGAAAGATGAACAAGATTTTACCAGCACAATTCCACGCATAAAAAGGGGGAGAATGCCCAAAATGTCACTCTGCAAATCTATATTTAGCGTATACAATTATCATGCGCGTATATATCTTATTACCAGATTGTTTAGGTGAAAATGCGTTAATCTGAAAGGCGGTTGGGACAAATAATGATCCTTGTAAGTTTCTTTTGTTAATTAATGTCTTTTTAAGTTTACATATTTAATACTTTTTAAGTATGTACATCATTCTAGGAATCTTTTTTTTGTATAAAAGTCTATAAAGTCGCTGTTTCGCTGTTTTAGAGGATGTAACTGATTTTTCCCTTTTTTTCAGGGATCGTCGTTGGAAGGTCTATATATGCCAGATCTAATTTAGGACCCAAAGGCTGGATGTCTCAGAATCCGGAGGCTGACTGGCACGGAATGGTCTCGATAAAAATTGTTAATGGTGTAGTTATTGGATGGGGAGTTGTTTGTTGCATTCGTGTCCCACTTAAAGCCAAGTAGTTGAATGGCCTTAATCAGAATTTTCCGGTTCTTTGGTAACTGCCAAAAAAATCACGTTCTACAAATTATAAAAATTATCCATCTGGGATGTAAAAGAATCTATAATCTGTAAAGAGATTTATAGTCTCTGTAATTAGTGTTTGGACTTTTGTTAAATGTGTAATTAGCGTTGGATTTTTGTATTTAACATCTTTTGGGAAATTTTTAGTATTAAATTTTTTTAAGTATAATTTTTTTCATGGCTACAATATTCAAGTATCAATTTTATTCATAGCAAAAAATTAAAAGCATATAGATAATCTCGTGAGTCATTGCAGCTTTTGTAATAAAGTGGACATGTATAAACGTATCATGGTCTTGAGCATTTGATCTTGCGTGTGAGAAGGCTATGAAAAAAATGTGTGAAAGTGTGGATGTTATGTGAAGGACACAAAACTAAATCTTAAACTCCACAGTAACGCACTTTCAAGTTATGCATCTAACTGGCCATAATTAATAATTTCAAAAGGGAGATCTTCACTTGTACACAATAGTTAAACCCCGGACCCGTTGGCCCTTTCGTTTATTTCAAACCTGTATTTATCTTAATTGGTTCTCGCATTCTCGGAACCGGGGGCATAGATTTGGGTTTGTCTCTGTCCCTCTCTGTCCGTCCGTCCGTCAGGTTTTAGTTTCCGTGCGATAACTTTCCTATTATAAGATTTCATTCAAATTTGGTTCGGTGATTGTTCTCTTGCTTAACTGGTTATGATTAGTTCTTTAAGAGAGTCTTACAAGATAATCAATATGAGGGTTTTTTTTTTTTTTTTTTTTATTTCATATTTTTTTAGATAAATCTGCATGCACATTTAGTTTCATTAATCACCAACAGGTGTCTCTAGCGGTGGACATAAATTGCTGATTTTTTTCCCCAGTAACTCCACCTGTTGAGCGTGATTAAAATTAGTTATTTGAACAAAGTCGCCACTTGAAGGCGAAACATTAATTCTTAATTTCCTTGTTAAAACTTTTATACCCATCTTGTATACCAACCTCTTTTGTATACCAACCTCTTTAACATTCCTGATATCGATTTTGGCAAATCGATGCAAATATTGGTGGGGGGAACAAATCGCTGAAATTCTGCCACTGAAATTCTACATAACCGTGACTTTGGACTACGTCAATCCACTTTTTTTTTAATAGATTGACTCAAAAGTTCTAGGAGTGTGATTTGTACTTTAAGGTCAGGGAAATGCGGGGGGGGGGAGGAATCTGACAGTCAATCTCTTCCACGGCTGAAAAAAAAACTTCCATAGGTCCTGCCCTCTTGTAGCTGACCCACCATGAAGACTTTCATGCGCCTACTGGTGACAGAATATTCCGCCCCTACTGGTGACAGAATATTCCACAAACCGTATTTAGATTGGCCGAATCCTCGTGTAAAAATTCATTAAAAAAATCTCTTTAATCTAATTCTAAGATTGTTTTAATAAGACATATTGGATTCTTAGACTGGAACTCTAAGACTTTGACTCTGGTGTAAGAATTGTTTTGGCTTGCACTCTTATACTGTGGATTTTAGTGTCGGTCTGCTCCATAAACCATGGTATCGATTTGCGTTTCAGCGTTTCAAAAAATACCGCCAAAAAGTCTAATTCCCCCCCCCCCCCCCCCAACGACCGGTTCCTTGTAATAAGTGGCTGCATACTCAGAATAAGTCGTTCCTTAAAACCTGTAGTAGTTTGTCCTCCGCGGTGCGGGGGACATTTTTTTTGGTCTGTCTGTCCGTCGGGTATTTTCGTTTTCTTACGACAACTTCCCAATATTTTATCAGATTTCATTCAAATTTGGGTCCGTGATTGCTGTCATGCATACCTTGGTTGGTATTGGGAGTGTTTATCTGAAAATTAATTCTCTCCTGCTTAAAAACAATATAAAATTTTTCGTCCGATTTCTCAATGGTTTTTGTTTTTATGTTCGTCGGCAGAGATCTCCACATGTCATAGTAGATTTTGGTCCTATTTCTAAAAAAAAGTGAACTGCAGCGGTGAAATTTGGTTAAAACTCCTTTCAAACCCTTTCGCCCAGGTTTCTCTTTCCAAAATTACATTAAACGCGTGTCAATTTTAGGACAATTTGGGCGATTGTGAAACGGGAGTAATGCATGTGTAATTGTGGATGAAGTCGTGTAACTGGTTTCAGTTAGTGTTACCACAGTCAGGGGGAATTAAGATAAACTAATATAAAACCTGGTCTAATAATAATGGTAATACAAGATTATTTGTACCAAGGTGACATTGCACCTGAACAATAGTTAGCCATTATTATTAAGAGGGTTGTTGTTTACTATCCTTGGCCTCCAATAACTCCTATGAAAGCTTCCTCCTGGGGTAAGCACTTCGCCAACGCATCAGATAGAATCACCAGAGGCATCTGGTTTCAATTTCGTAACCGTAGGTTAAATTTACTTTACTGAATCTACAAAATTAAATTATAACCAGTTCTGGAGGTCTGCGAAATTAAAAATAAAACCAGTTCTGGAGGTCTGCAATCTCCTAACGAACATTGGGAGCCAGCACCTCAAGCACATCACCCCCCCCCCCCCCAAAAAAAAAAAAAAAAAAAAAAAATCGCCCTTAAAGAATCTCTAGGCATACGAATTAGGACGTATTTTCTCCTCTCTCTAGGACTTTTGACCGAAGTCCTAAGGTCAGCTTTGGCAAATAAAGTTTTCGAGATCCAGAGCAAACACGGGCTGAGGAAAGAATAAAAGAGAATCTCCTCAATAGCTTTCTTCAAAAATACTCCCATCCACCCCTCGCCCATCCAGAATAAGCCCCTCCAGTATCAATACCTAAACGAAGCCTACCGCGGGAGACTTATACAGGACGCTACTATGAGATAACCTGTTTGTAATATTAGCAGTACACCCATGCCTTAGAAACGCGACCTTTACGCTTCATCAGTAAGCACACAGGAATGCTACATCACTAAGAAATACAATATTTGCAATTTGATTAGTATATTGAATAATGGACAACCAAAAACCACTGATTTTTTTTTTAAATTCTCTTTTGTTCAATTTGAAGATATAATTGCCTATACACGCGGGTAGGATTGTGGACATAACATGCACACATACGATATTATATCATTTTTACTGCTTCACCTCAGGGTTTAGACCAAATAAACCCAGGGAAAGAACTTCACTTTTAGGTGAGAACACATTTCTTTATCCCCAAGTGACCCCCACAAATAAGTGGCTGCCGATACACTATATACACGTATATACTAGTATATGGTGTATTTACATAAAGGTCAGTTGTGTTACCGTTGGTTTCACGCCTTTACGCGTGGTGGCGCTCATTAGGCCAGTGGAATCGGTGGTTTGAATGGGGGATTGTTGTGGCGGCATTTCGAGATTAATTCTGGTTTATGGTTAAGACTATTGTTCTTGTTTGTGGCTATTATTATTTTTTTACTTCAGGCAAAAGATGTACAGTCAGTTTTTTTCTTTTATGCATGTTTGATATTTTATATCCTATTATAGAAATACATATATTCTAAATGACAGTGTAGTCACCTTTGAGTATTTTTCATTTCAATTTTAATAATAAAAAAAAATAAAATTGTTCTTAACTATAAGGTATTATATGATGCAAATTAATTATAGGCAAGGATGCAGTTCATTATATAAAATTAATCTTAAGTTCCATGGCAGGTCTTTTTCAAAGTGTTTCAGTTTGTTAATTTATATTCAATGCAAACATTAACAAATTAAGTATATCAAAAATTTAAAATATTACTCAGACCAAAACTCATAAAATATGTCAATATGTTTTGTCTTATGACATTAAGACTCAATTTATATTACTGATTCCTTTATTTTAGTTGAATTTAAACATGCCCATCTCCAGTTTGCTCCTTGTATATATATATATATTTTTTTTTTTTTTTTATTCATGTATAAGTTTCATAGCTGATATTTTTTTTTTCATTATTTTCTGATACATGTTAAAATATTCAAATGTAATAAAAAATTACAGCTCGACAAGTTGTCATTATGATGTCTTTAATGATAATAGTCATATGACGCGTGCTGTGTTTAGTGTGTAGATTGATGTGAAAGTATTCAAAAGTTAATATAGTTGTTTTATCTTTTAAAAATAAATTAAAGCCATAAAACCAGGTTCCTGATCATAATTTAAATTTGTGATATTTGTATATCCAGGATTCTCAACATTTTTGTTTGAATGAAACTCAATAAATACTCATGAGATAAATGCTTGATAAGACTTAGAAAATGGTATATACTTTCAGCAGCAGGCCAAATCAAAACTTGTGTGACAAAAGCGCTCCATTTCCAAATGTAAATAATATAAATGACATCAATGCTCTTCCCTATATCTAAGGATTTTATCTATATCTTACATGACTTGAGTTAAACACCATCATCTCAGCTTATATTACCACACAAAACTAGCATTTGTCTACCCATCTTCCAGATCATCTTTCGGGACCATAAATAACAGCTGAGCGCCGTGACCAATGTGTCCCTTGTTTTTAATTGTTGGGACTCGGAGGTTACCATCGAAAATTTACACAGCCGAACTGTCTTCGGCAAAGACTGGAATGTCTGCGCCAAGGTCTATTGTGCAGATTGCAGATTATATCAGTTGCTATAGCTAGTACTGGTATTATATATATATATATATATATATATATATATATATATATATATATGCTCTATTCTTCAGGCCTATTAGCTTAAAGGGGCTCAATCACAATTTGGTAATCATAATGGTAATCAATAATTGTTTACTATCAATGTAATTGTAATCGATTACATATAGCAAGTAATCACCCCATGTCTGTTATTATCAGCTGCTCTGGTTTTGTTAGACCCTAGAGCCAAAAGGGTAAAATTTATACCCCTTTCAGGAAGAATCTACTTTTAGTTTTAGAGCATTAACACCTGTTCGCTGGCTTTTGCCATTTATTTGAAGTATTCCTTTTTCAAATCAGGTATTTACACTGTTGGGTGAATGAGGGTAAAAATATCATCATTTTAATTAAGTTTCTCAACTATAATTTAATACTGAAATTTATATTTAATTCCACAAATTTTACAAATGAGATATACAATACATTTGTATATGACAAGGTCTAAAACTTGAATATAACTTAAGTTTTGATCTATTCGTCTCATAAAAACTTGAATAAAAGATACAGTTTTTGGCAAATTCCTTTCAAATTTCAGAATTTAGAAGCTGAAATCCTTGATAGCGTGTGCATGATATAAAAACTAATTAATCTACAGTTGTTAAAAGTAAAAAATGTGTCATACATATGGTCAAAGTTGTGCAAAATATAAATTACTGATTTTATAACTAAGCTAATACCTTAAAAATACACAATTTTTATCTATTTCTGATATATATAATTGAATCTTGATCAAATAAAGTTATATCCTTGGGGAAAAAGTCTCCGAGCTTCAGCCATTATTTTGTCAGGTGATTAAATATATTCCCTGATTGTTTACAAAGTGCATTATTATTGAGCCTATAACTTCAATAATTAACGCCATATGACCTAATTTATATTATGTACATAGGAAATATATGCAGAAATTGTTGTATTAAACAAGAATTAACTGACACCAGCGGTTTCCAAGGTGGGAGTTTTGAAGTGTAACAATTGGTTTTTACTGGAAAACGGATGTTTTTACTTAATTTCTCAAAGAAACGAAGTCACAGTGACCCAGTTTTTTGTTTGTTAGGAAATTTTGGGGACGTCTAACTGTATGTAGAGTTTTTGATTCGTAGGTTCATCGGTTTCAAAACATGCCCTGTTAACGGACGGACAAACGGACGTCGGACAAAGGACCACTACTATAGCTCAGATGACTTATAGTCAGCTGAGCATAAAACGCAAAAAAAATATATAGATTTAAAATGATGTGTACATTGAAAAGTAATTAATCTCATATCGGCGAGGTCATTGCAGGAACAATAAACTTTCAAATAATGTATAACACAAACCATACGTAAAACGTTACAGGTAACTTGATTTCAGCATCGGAAAACGGCACTGAGGACGAAATTTAAGTGGACATACTTCCTTTGATAAGTATTATAAAAAAAATTGCAGACGTCTGTATTTTGAGACTGAACAGTGTACCTTTGTAGCGTATTTTGTGGGTTTTATTAATGTTTACAAGTTTCAAGATATTTTTCACCATTTGAATTCGAAATGATATCGATCTGACAAATCACAACCGAAACTTCAGTTTCTTCTTTCTCTATAATATGTAGAGAACTCTTGTATACAAATATAGTAGAAACCAGTCTATTTCATCAGGACTTCATTCACTATGTTCGGTTCAAAACATTCTTCATTTTCGCGGCTCCCTCTACAGACACAGGGCGCACGATCCTCCTGACCGGCGGGTACGTACTCTTACGAAGAAAGAGATAACAATTTTAAGTCCACACTCCACAGAATGGTAAATCATCGTAAAAGGGCAAGCGAATTTTCAGTTAATGTCCCTTGAACATGTCAAACTGACCGGCTGTTCATATTTCTCCACTCTTTAATCTTTATTGATTAATCGCCAAATTTGACAATACCCAAAACTACTATCTCGCTCTGCAAAGTACTACTATTAAGTTAGCCCATAAGAATGAACTCCGCAAATGCTTTTTTTTTTATTTTACTGATGGACGCAATGCGGAGTCCATAGATACCCCCTGCAGCTATATGTGATTATAACAGGATACCGAGATACACCATTTGAACGCTTTTTTGTGTATCAGTGTCCATCTTAATTGTCCATGGTCGATCTCTGACCAATAATATGCATTACTGCATTGTTCTTTGTTATTTCCTTCACCTGGAAAATACATAAACGTGCATAATAAACAGACCTCAGTTCTTCATTCGCCAAATGCTTCCAAATTCCACATGAGAACTCTGAATCTCTGTAAACCATACGCCAAATTATAGACGTTAAAAGAGCAACAAGCCTGCAAGGTTGGTCAATTATGTAAAAAGGCCATCCAACTTACACTGTGATGCATATATTTCTGTGATTCATCAACGAGAACATTTTTTTTTTTTAATTTTCAATTAATGAGAAACAGATCGTTTCGCGGGGCGGCAGTATAATATCAATTAGCCTTAGGGCAGGCCGGCGACGTCACAGTCATATATATCATTACTTAAAAAAAAAAACTGTGACGGCGCTGTCGGCGGCTACTATTAAGTAAGTGTAAGCCTGTAGCGTTGCCGCAGCCTGCAACCAGTTGCTAGTATATGCAGATGTGCAGGTCATTTTAAACAGTACTTTTTCTTTTTCACCTGTTTGTCTAACTGTCATTTTCGCAGGTAAGATATTAAGTGACATTGTTCTGTTGGGAAAAACATAGTCCATTCCTGTACCCGTGTCTACCTGATTTTTCGCAAATATCTCTACATAAAACAAACTTGGCAAACAAAATTTGCACCATTGGCATAAAGAGGCAAAAGCGTAATTTTTGGTACCTTACCAACTCACAAAATAAATATTATTTACTTTACGGCCTGGTTGACATGTCTCAAATGTATCTGTGGTTCATGGCGTCCCTAATATGCGGCCATTTTTTATCCTCCTTGGATATGGATATAAATTAATGTGACGTAACAGTGAAGCGCGTGCATGTGGAGAATACAAGTCTCGCTGTATGCAGAGGTTGGCAGCTCTTGATTATTGGTTCCGTTGAATGTTGGTGCCACTTTAGTACGTCATGTCTATTATGACGTCATCACTATCCCCTGATTTGCCCATTTAACAGATTAGTGGCAAGATGTCGCTAAAGAATAGACTAGTTACTCATAAAATGGTTTTAAATCGTTTACAGGGAAATTACATAAGGTAGGCTATTATTTCCATATTAATTAATTAAGCTTTTTCCTCTTTCTTCCCCAAGGTCGAACAGTTTTGGCGTTCTTTGATTCACAGATAAATAATCGCGAAAAAACAGGTGGACAGGGGTACTGGAACGGACTATAAATAGTTACATTCAAGGTTGACAATACATATATTCT
The DNA here is from genome assembly GCA_026874595.1 of Sipunculus nudus. Classification (NCBI taxonomy): domain Eukaryota; kingdom Metazoa; phylum Annelida; class Sipuncula; order Golfingiida; family Sipunculidae; genus Sipunculus; species Sipunculus nudus. The sequence goes on from CM049321.1 coordinate 16,374,078, forward strand.
AGCGTCACATGGACCCTCTGCTCTGGCATTACGACTAGATTACTGGCGCCAGAGTATCATTACATCTATTTTGGCTGAGGAACGCATTATAAGGCCTTATGAAGATGCAAATATTTTCGTCTTTCTGACAACGATTCATGGCCTACAGTTGCCTTGGTGCAAGGCTGAGAATTACACACCAGGGGACCCGGGCCATACTCAGCCTTGAATACAATAAATGTAATAAATGCAGAGCCACAAATTGGTCTAAATTCCATTAATTTTTATTCAGGATATATATTTACAGTTTCAGTGGTGATGGAGGAAGATGGCATTTTACATCCAGCCACCAGAGAAAGGAAACATCGCCCTGGCAACGTTAGAAACATTCTGTCTGAAGAGAATCAGGTTTCTGATTGAAATAGCTGGGTGCCATGGTAACCCCATGAGAATCCGGGATGTCTGCCAGTCCTTAGCCATGGTGACAGAGTCTGATTGCTTGATGGAAGGAACAATGAAGGATCAAATATCACACTTTATGCTGAGGTATCAACTTTGAATATCATTCTATTGATCTCATTAATGTAATGAGAGAGAGGAGAGATGTACCCTCTTCACTTATTGTGTCGGGTGTTTCCCATAGATAATAGAAAACAACACAGGAATTTAGATTTAACATCACCAGTAGATCAAAAACCTGTCTGAATTTAGAATGCTTATTACTCACCAAAACAGTATACTGTCAGTCAGTACATAGGGTGTATGCTTTACTACGGATACGGAGGATATGCTTGAATGCTTCAGGTGTACTCTTTAATAAAGATCTGAAGGGTGGCCGGTTACTCAACTTCACCATTAGCTTCACAAGCTTCATTTCCTTAAACATACAAAGGGAACCCAGCTGCTCCCAAAGGGACTTACCTGTGGGCCCTGGAGGGCTGACCTCCAGGCCCGCTAACTCATAACTGAATCCTATGCCCTCCCCCATAACTGAGCGTGATTCATTATCAGGGTGTTCATGGTTGAGCCCACTTATAGTGTGGGGGTGAGGGGTTATCTATTAAGAGTATATGGAATATCCTACAAGCAGTTATACACTGCAGTCATCCCAGATCTCTTTGTGTTACCTCTGCTTTGTATAGCTATATGTTCTTGGTTGTAACACCAGCATGCACACAAAACAAAGAATTATAATCATATCAACAGAGTTGACATTAACTTTTGAAAGTATTTGCCAAGTATGCCAAGTGACAACTAGCTTTTACTTGCCTTACATGAATTTTTACTTGTCCCACAAGATCAGTAATCATGGCCACAACCACATAAATTCGATCCACATGATTTTTTTTTTTTGTTAATTCTATTTCTCATTCGCATTTGCATAAATTAAAACATGCTAGAGGTATTAAAATAGGATTTCATCTCTGCTGGAAAAAGAAAGTAGCAAACTTAAGATTGGTCAAGATTTAGGCCTTTGTGTAAAGGATGATGTTGCAGCCTCTTGCCCAGTCAGACAAGTAGGAACCCACTTTTGCCCTACCACCATTTTACTTGCCTGGGCAAGCAGTTAACCATTAATGTTGAACCCTGATCAATGGTATCACATTGTTGAGCCGTCTCTAAGTTTTAAACATGTGACACCTGATCTTGCTAACCCTGAACCCTTGTTCTGTCTAAATTTGATATGTTTTTTGTATCCTGCAAGCACAACAGCGGTGAGTTTTAGTGAGTCAAAATGGATGTGTAAAATAAAATTTTTTCTGTGTTGGCCAATTTTATTAAACATTAAGTCTATGTAAACTGTATTAGGACAATACGGTCAGACCTAGGGTCAGTTTTGAATTGGAATTGGAGGGAAAATTGAATGAATTGGAATTGAATTGAAACATGTGAAAATGAAATGAATTGGAATTGAATTGGAATTGATGTTAACAGGCTTTCTTGAATTGACCTGAATTGATGGACAAAAGTTCCAGGTCTCATATTTTCTTAAGTGTCCCGCATTGGAAGGTGCTCATGGTCAGTTTAAAGATCAGCCATACAGCTAACACAAATGCCTCTCATGCATGGATGACTCGGGCAGCATGATAACCTTTTAAATGCTTCTTAATCATAGCTCCTGAATTATTTGTATCAGCAGTTTCAGCTCACCAGAGATTGGATTATATTTATATTAAAATAGGATTTATAGTAATTGAAATTTTCAATGCTACACAAGTGCTCATTTAGCTCTGAGTTTGTTGACCTAATATTACTATTGTAAGGGGACATAACAGTGATCAGCTCCCTCCCCAACATGATTATGAGTGGGTTGGGGGGATTATTGTCATCATTATCATGATTATTATCCTCGACCAAAAAAGGAAAGGAATTCAGTGGTTGGTATCACACGGGGTTAATATTTAGCGATTTTAACTTTGTTTTTTGTTTCAAGCGAGTTCTATTTTCATGATCTGAAACCAAACAAAATAAGCTTGAGGACTAATCCATCATCATATGAATTAATTATATTAGATAATAAGGACATTTTATCATTAATCATTTGTGGTTGATCATTTAAAAATGTGATATATATTATGCAAGGTCCATTATTAATTGAAATTTCAGTCTTTTGACTTCTTTGAGGATAGGACCTTTCATTAATGAAGATTTTGTTTTTGTGATAATTTCCCATTTGCAAATATTGTGAATTTGAAACCCGCATTAACAATAAGGTAACCACAGTATTTGCATATATATGATTTATACTAGGTCATAATGGCCACTCATTTGAAATCCAAATCAAGCTTTATCCAAATTTAGGCTGTTTAAATGATCATAAAAATGCCCAGAAGAACATGTAAAACCTGACTGGCTGCTATGGCTTACCATGTGAAATGGTAAAACTCATAGTTACCAGTATTTCATTTAGTTTTGGAACAAATTCAATAAATCTTAACAAAACTGTAAATTCTGTACTTGTGATAAAGTAATAGAACACCTGTGATAACACATGTTATACATCAGAAATATATATTCAAATTATTGCAACTTTTTAAATTGCAAATTAGCAATGATGAAATAACTTTTTGAGGATGTCAGTGCTGCAATGTCTCTCTCCTCTTCAACTTCTCTCTATCTTCTGGATTTCCAGTAAGGACAAAGTGGCTTGGTGGCATCATGTCTATAGGCTCATTCAAAATTACCCTTAAGGAGTCTTGACTACAGCAACCTATAGCTGCTCAATAAAGCAAAACATCTTCATTCAGTCAGTTAATTGCAAATTGAATTTGAATTGAATCAAAATTGTTTGAATTGAATAGGAATTGATATTTTTTCCCAGCACATTGAATTGCATTGGAATTGAAGTTTCATAAAAGTTCTTGAATTGGAATTGAAAAATTTGAATTGACCCAAGGTCTGAATATGGTACCAAGTCACAGGCATCAATGTAATAGAGTCTACGTCTTCCTGGTGGAGACCACTCAAGTCAAAGTCTGAGTCCTTGTGGTTTGAGTTGAAGTCCAATTTCTGTTAGTCATAGTACTTTGGAACTCTAGTCAAGAGTCCAGTATAAGTATTATTAAAATAAATTGAAAAAGGATATAAGAGATAATCAATTAATGTTAGTTTACAAGTGCCCTTTAATTAAATGTTTAATTATATTTAACCCTTGGTGCAGTCTTACTTTTGTTGTTGTTTATTCTGTTTTTTTAAGCAAACCTGTGAGCTTATGTGATGTTGTGGCGTCGTCTGTCGTCCATCATCTGTACGTTAACCCATACTACCTTGAAAACGGCAGGAGTTAGCATAACCAAATTTAATGCAAAAAATTAGTTATCTAAATAACTCTATCTGATATTGCTTATTTTTAGGCTAATTGCATTTTCTTAGATTTTATAGGGAAAAAAGCTAAAAAAAAACTTTCAAAATCTTCTTCTCTGAAACTGTTCAGCCAAATTGTCCAATATTTCACTGAAATGATTCCTGGAACAATCTCTCTCAAGTTTGTTCGAATGTTTTAAGTTCGGTGATTTTTGGCCGAGGAACAGGAAGTTGAACTTAGTCATCTGTCCAAAAAAGCATACTAAAATTACAATCTCAGAAACAGCTGGAGCTATCATCACCAAATTTTATGCCAATGTTGGTCACACGAGTCATATCTGAAATTGATGTATTGGTGGCGCCACCTGCATCAGCCTTTTTTGTACGGGGGTCTTCAGTGCCCGTATCATACTGAGGGCTACAAAAAAACTTCTTCTCTGAAACTGAGTTTCAGCAGTGATGTTTGTGTAATTGTTTCTTGTTCAAAATGTTCAGTACTTGCATTGTTTATTCACATGTTACAAATGTACTTGAAAAGTAATGGTCCAGCATGGAAGCATTATACCTGGTGTATATCCGACTGCACAGGTTTGCATTAGGCCTGTAGGCCTTGTCAGTTCTCCCATGTGTACAGTCTCTATAATATGTGACAGAGTTTTCTTTTCAACTGGTCATGAGATGGACTCTGCCTCATTTCTTGAGTCCTTTCCTCTGAGACTGAGTACAAATCCAAGTCCTTTCGGAGCTGGACTCAAGTCCTACATCATTGGTCACCAGAAATTTTAATTGTCCTCCTCTTCCTTGGAATGGGGGATTTTGATTTGTAATTTTCTTTCTATCTTTCCATCCTTCAGGTTTTTAGCTAAGCTGACTGTAAGTCAACTGAGGTATAGGAATGGCACTTTGTCCGTCGTCCATCAGGTCGTCCATTAGCAGGGCACAAATTGTAACTGCTGGTCCTATAAACTTCATAGTGAAATCCAGGGAGGTTAATAAAAAATCTCCGTGGAAACCTGAAATTAGGTCACTGCGACCTTTATTCTCTAAGCTATTGGGCTTGTAAATACCCCCCAGAATAATAAAAAAATTGATACAAAACCTCTAATATCTTGATATTTAATGCATGGATTGTCATGAAACATGCCTTCAATATTGACCATGACTAGTTTTGTCAGTTATTTTTACGAATATTTTTCTATTTTTTTAACTATAAAATGTCAACAATCATGTCAGATTCTCAGCTATGATTCCATCTAGTGTCCCAAAACCTGGTGTGTTTATTGATCACAAGTGGATACTCTATAGTAATCACCTTTTCTCTGTTCATCTGTCTGTCTGTCTGACCATCTGTCCATCCACACAAAATTGTTTCAGGTTGGATTGACATAAGGATTTCAGACATGACTTACACATGGCCCAACACTTAAGAAAGAACCCGTATGATTTTTGGGTCATGAGGTCAAAGGTCAAGGTCACAAGACTCGCTTATTTAAAAAGATTATGGCTGCATTTTAAGCCAAACTTTTGATCACAAACCTTCCATCTTCAAGATATTACTTACATGCCAGTAGGGGAAGATTCTTATCGATTTGGGGTCATAGGGTCAAAGGTCAAGGTCACAGGGCCCATCCATTCACAAACTAGTTAATGGATGATAATTCTGCTTTGGCTAGACAGATTGGCTTCAAGCTTGATTTATTAATGACCCACCACTTAAGAAAAAAACATTTTGATTTTCAGGGTCCAGAGGTCAAAGGTGAAGGTCACAGAAGCCATATCTTTCAAATGATTTTGGATGCAATGTAAATCAAACTTTAATCCCAAACTTTCCATCTTTCACACATGGCTTACTGCCCAAAGTGGAAGAAATCTGTAGATTCTGAGGTTACCTGATCAGAGGTCAAGGTGACTGGACCCTTTTTTTTTAGAAGATTGTTACAATGAACCAAATGCTGCTAGTTCAAGGATAATAAGTTCTCAGATTTTTTTGTCACAAGGTCATTGGTTAAGGTCACAGGACCGTCATTCATAAAAATTTGTTGAAAAATAACCTTATAGACAAATACAGCTGAGCGTAAAGACACATGGGTCCCTAGTTGTTTCTATGTGATAACTTTTCCTAAATATTATCCGATTTCATTCAAATTTTGGTCACTGATTCCTCTCATGCATACCTTAGTTGGGTTTTGTTTTGCTGTGTCCGAAAATTTATTCAAACCAGCTCAAAAACAAAAAATAAAATTTTGTTTCAAATTGACAACCAAAATTTATGACATGTGCAGAAATATTCAGGGGACAATGAAAACTAAAACACAGCCTCTATGGTGAAAATAAAAACTAAAACATATTGATAGGGCAGGGCAAGCATAAAGGACAACAAGAGGTGAAAGCAAAGGACATACATTCAGCAAATTTGCTTGTTTTATTATAACCTGATAATTTCATTTGCAGGCTTGCATGTTGTGGAGATGACGAGATGTCCCGCTTCTTTGAGCGAGCGGAGGTGACTCTCTTCAGCTACAGAATGTCCTGTCTCAGGGAGGATGAGGTCTACAGGTGCCTGCGACCTCTCCGAAAGTTCATTGCCATGGCAGCCAAGTCCAGAGAGGTCTTGTCATCCCCTATGCAAGATATTTTTAATTTCACTTCACAATTGAGGAAGCATGGCACTTGGAAAGATTTAGTGCACAAATACTCTACAGGTGACACTGGTTGTATTGAAGTACAGTTCCAGTTTGTACCAGACCTGGTGGCCACAAGGTAGTTTATTTATTTCAGTTTAATTAATTGCCTAGACTGAGAGAGAGCGAGAGAGAGAAATATTTTATTCGACATAAAAGTAATGTATTCATAAACATATATTCAACATGTCATTTTTTTATTTTATTATGTCTGGAGACTGTTCTGAAGGATTTTTGTCCGCTGACGCAACAGTCACCTGTGACACATGGAGAAATATACATAAATAATATATAATATCAAGGTTAAGTGTTATACATTTTAAAAAATTTGAGATTATATGATTTAACGAGGAAAATTGGTCAGAAACTGGGAAGATTATTCACCTGAGTTACTGAAATAACAGTTTGTTATCTATTTTTAGGGGTTTTTTTTAGTATTTGATTTTAACATTTGAATGAATGTTATGCTAAACCTGTCTGTTTGCACATTCATTGGTGCACTTATTACATATATACAGGAAACTTGGAACACCCCTTGTATACAACAATCCATAAGTGTTATGATTTCAGGTCTGTTGTCTTGAGGAAGGGCTGGGCTCAGGTTCCATGTCACATGCTGCCTTCCTTGCTGCTACAGATCTTCAACATGTTCCTGAAGACTGGTCTAGCCCAGGCCAAGAAGCTCCTGCCAGATAAACGGTCTGATGTGAGAATTTCAAAACTGATCAGGAGGGTAAAGGTGTGTCATTAGTTTTGATCAACCTATTACCTTTAGATAATTGTGCTCAATCATCTTATATGCCTGGCCTGCAATGTTTGCTCTGCACTAAATGGTTGCATAATTGAGGTACAGGTCACTGGCATGGACTAAAGAAATTGCCTGTTATATGAAAAACAAGGTGCTCACTATACTGAGGTTAAATATAAATTATATGAAAGCAATACAAATCAGGTCCATGATAAAGGTTCATTATTTTGCGTTGGTCACTTTTTCAAAGTAGTCATTAGGAGAGGTTTTCCTGTTCTATCACCTGATGCTCCTATGTGGATACATTGAATTTTATATTTATGATCATCCATTCCAGAAAAACAATAATGTGAGGCAGATACTGCATTTGACTTTTGATCTCAGAAACATTGAGTATGTGTATTTCATCATTTAGTTGAGTTCACTTTGCATGGTCTTTAGCTTTCTTTTATATAAATTTGAAAGTTTTGAACACATTCTGCGGGAAACCTCAATTAGTATTAAGCAAATGTAAAACAAAACAATAAAGAATACAATCAGCAAAGAAGAGCACGATCAGATTTTACAGATGAAAAACATAATCTGCAACAACAACATTGAGGCAATCATTTTAGGGATAAATATCATTTGTCTTCTGCAGAGGGTCTTTAATTCATCAAGGCCAACTCACATCAGTACGGGTGGCTCCCTCAGGATACAGGAAATTGACGAGGTCAGCAAATACTTCCCTCCATGTATGCAGCATCTGCATCAACAACTGATGACCAAACATCGACTACGACACCATGCAAGGGTGAGCATTTGATGTATATACTTACCCCTTTAGCTGTATTTAAACTATCTTTATGTTAGAAGTGGCTGGGGGTGGGGAGCTTATGCCTATATCATTAATTAAAACCTTTTACATTTTCCCTCTAGTGCAGCCCTTAAACTTTATTGTGGACATTTTCTTTTACTATAGATTTGGAAATTAAATTAACTAGAATCTTTTTGCTATGAGGTTTTTTTTACCCTTATTAGATGTCTAGCCATCCACACATCCATTCCATCATTAACTTTTGTTGTCGCCCTGATAACCTTACAGTGCTTGTATCAATTTTCATGAAAATCACTATAACTATTTTTAAAGTGAGATTATTTCACTTCAATTTGATACCACACAAAATCCATTATAAATGAGGTCAGAGGTCACCAGACTTTGATTGCACCAGGTGACTTTATGCTGCAAAAGGTCACTTATGAATAGAGATAACCGGTATAACATTTTCCGTTCGTTAAGAGGAGAAAGCCTTTGATAACTTACCTATCCCCATCATAGTGTATTCTATCAATTTGTTAGCTTTTCTTGATCAATGTACAAGTGAAAATGAGAAATGTGGAAGGACTGAAAAGTTATATTTTAAATTTTTCTGAGTGGATAACAACATATTGTTGGTGAGAAGTGCTGTAACATGAGGAAACCAAGTTTTATTATTGATAAGATATGGTGATAATGGGTCCATTTGTGCTAATAATATCAGCTTCCCTATAAACACATTGTGTCATGTGCCTGTCATTAGAATTTGAATCTTAGATGATATTGCATGCTTTAACATTGAATTACAGTGGGTGATAGAGTGCTTTAAGATTTGCTGCAGTTGTTCCAAGCATGAGTTGAAACTGATGAGGTGTGATGATAAATTGAAAATTGGTATACGTGCTGCTTACTTTGTCCTGCATAAAAAGCAATGAACTTTCTTATGGCCTTTAATTTTTTCTTCAAACATAATTTAACCCTTTCTAGTTATATTCATTTTAGAATTCTGAAACTATTTGCTTTTACATTACAAGCAATATCTTTTTCAGCTTATGTTGTATATTTACCAAATTTTCAACAGCTCTTACTGAGAATGCTTGATTAAGGTTATTGGGAATCTTTGAAATATAAAAATAAATATGCATTAAGTTTGACCAGAGATAATGTAGCCAAATGAGGGAATTCATGCTGCCAAGTTTGAGTGTGCTTTAGTGAGCCTGTAAACGGTAAATGGTTTTTATTTTTTAACAAAATCTTTTAATTTTAGCTTTCAAACAAACATGAATTGATACCTGTTTTTTATAAAAAAATAAAATAGGACAAAGCCAACATGTAAATATGCACACTTGTATGAATGTGATTTGAAAAAAATTATTTTGGGTCAAGATTCATGTATATTGTCAGCTGCTCTGGTTTGGTTAGACCCTAGAGCCAAAAGGGTAACTTATATGCCTCAATCACAATTTGGTAATCATAATGGTAATCAATAATTGTTTACTATCAATGTAATTGTAATCGATTACATATATCAAGTAATCACCCCATGTCTGTTATTATCAGCTGCTCTGGTTTTGTTAGACCCTAGAGCCAAAAGGGTAAAATTTATACCCCTTTCAGGATGAAGCTACACATAGTTTTAGAGCATCAACACCTGTTTGCTGGCTTTTGCAATTTATTTGAAGTATATTTATTTGGAGTTTTCAAACAACATTACACATTATATTTGAACCTAATTTGCTTTGAAAATGTGTGAGTTCAGTTGAGTTGCTGCTCTAAAACTTGACATATTTATTTTATTGATCATAGATAATTATACCTGTTGAACATTATGGGGGCCACATTTAATTTTCATGCATTTATACTCATATGTTGTGGGTTGATTTGTCAGAGTATTGTGCATATTGTCCTGAATTTCAGTTGTCTTTTGCATACTTTTTCAAAGTGAATATAATTTTTTACTACTGGTAGTTTTGCTAATTTCTTGCAGGATTGGTGTGGTAGGTACTGCATGTTTATTAATGAGTACTTATGGTAATCAAGCTTCAAACTGCATGTGTGCTGGAATAATACCTCCAGTTCTTGGTTCATTTAGCATGCTTGTTCATGAAGAGGATATTGATACAAAGATTTGATTTTTATCATTTCATTAAGTAAAAAATAGATTTACTTCATGATCGATTTTCATGGAATATAATTCTGCTACAACAGGTTTGAACTCCTTTCATTAACAGTAACAAGTTTTGATTTGCAAGAAATATTTATGTCTGGGTCATTATTGTATTTTATAAGACACTTTCTTACTGAACACAATAATCTCAGTGTAAGATTAGTTATTGTTTTGGTGATTTAAATAGTAGAATTAATGTTCGATTTTCTTTTTAAAGTGTAATTTTAGGAATATTTAGTGTTATTGTACAATAAAAAAAATAGGTAGGAAAAGACATCTAAATTGTAAGGATTGAATGGTATTTTTTTAGGATTTCATATTTTTGATAACATATTACCCTATTAGAAACAATTGGGATACAAAGTTTCCCTTTATTTTTATTTAATTGCAAATTATGTGCTGTCCTTAAAATTTTTCTCTGCTTTTCATTCAATTATTTAATTACATCATATAACTTTGTCCCCTTATTTCAGATTCAGTATACTCTGTTCTTAAAAGAAATTGGTTTACCACTGAATGAAGCTCTCCAGTTTTGGAGGCAGGAATATTCCAAGCCATCTTGTCACCACGGCAATGGATCATGTGACCACAGCTGGGATCGTGATTGGAAGAGGTACACATATAATATCCGCCATTTATACGGACTTGAAGGAGGAAGAAAGAACTACAGAGCTCACTGCTGTCAGTCTCTTCAGGTCTGGACAGATTTTATACAGCCACATTTGTTAAAGGGGCCCATTCACCTATCTGTGCTTAATAAACTAAAGGCAATCCCTTGGAGCTTTAATAAAATAAGGCCAGAAAATTTGAATATCGTCACACACAGGCTGTTTGTTTGGTTTATATCAATGTGTTTATAATATGTGGGGGCCCACCAAAATAATCAAAACAAATTCAACAAAGGCATCTTGCAGCAAGTCAGATAAGCAAGAGCTTTGCATATGGTGTTTTGGAACAAGTGATCTTTCTAACTCTGCATATATGCAACCTGTCACCTTAGGTTTCATGTTATTCCCATTTGTCAACATTGCTGTGTTTACAAACATGTTGTTGATAAACAAGTTCATACATCCATCACAAAGGCTTTATTAGAATTTTTCACAACAAAAATTACCGTTAGATCATTAATAATAATAATAATATATGCACAGGTTGCCAGATAAAACATAAAATCTTGTTCAAAATGTAGGTGAATTGACACCTTCAATTTTATACACCCATCTATGACAGGATATATAATGGTATACCCACTGTCCATCCCTCAGTCTGTCCGTCTGTTAACTTTGAGAGTCACCATGATAACTTGCAGGGACTTTGATAGAATTCATGAAACTCACTGTAAATACTTACTTATAGATTTTCTTACCCAAGTTCAGTTATGGGCAAATTCTACACATATTCAATAAGGTCAGTGGTCACTAGGCTACTTTATGGTGTTGCTGCTATAACATACTCATTACTGGGGATATGATCGGTTTTGATAAAACTCATCAGAAATATTAACCAATATAATAAATGCATATTTAAAGAGGTCAGATGTCACCAAATGTTGGTGGCATATTGATGACTTACTAAAAATCTGATGGATTTTCAAGACACTCATTATGAATATTAACCAATAGAGTTTCTCACCAGAATTACATGCTCGGCAAAATTCACACATATTTAACGAGGTCAGAGTTCACAAGACATGCGACAGGTATACAGTTGAACCTGTCTAATGTGACCACCCAAGGGACTGGGGAAAGTGGTCATAATAGCCAGGTGGTCGTATTTGACAGGTTTTATTTATAGATAATATAAAGGTATATCAAAAGGGACTGATATCTAGTGGTCATAATAGCCAGGTGCCCGCATTTCACAGGTGGTCGTTCAGACAGGTTGGACTGTATTATGCCCCATTTGTGTAAAATGGTATTAGTGACTTTTAAATTAACTTAAATAGTTCATTATTGGTTGCCTTACACTTGCCTGCCCTGAACATAAGGACCATCAGGTTGTGACAGGCCTAACTGATCCGTTGTGAGCCAGCTTGCTTGAAGTGTGATGTTGGGCTGCTAATGTAAGTCTATAAACACCAAAGTCCAGTCAAGAGGACTCACATGTCAATGTAGATTAAGGAACCAACCTGTGATTAATGACATGACAATCAGGTTGTTAATGGAGTATTTTTTTTTTGGGGGGGGGGGGGGGGGGTTAAATCACATTTGAAACTTATTTCTTGGCACAGTCTAATGTACAATCCTAAATAAAAGACCTGTTTGATATCACTCTGTGGTGGATATGATCACAACTGTCTTCATCTGTTGGTAGCTTCTGAAATTACCATATCCTAAGCTGGCAAGCACTCATGACTGCATGGTTTCAGTTTAATGACCTTTTTCATGAATTTGAAGCCAAAGCAAATACTGTCTTCCTCCAAAGATAATCCGCAGTTTTAGCTCAGTTGACTTACATAGCTCAGTTGAGTGTAAGTCAACTGACCTATACAGTGATTGGTTAGTGTCCATCATCTGTCTGTACGTCTGTCTTGAAGTTTCTCTGTCTGTTACACTGGTAGGTTTTGACACTTTAGAACCTACAAATCTGAAATTTGGCATACAGTTCTGATTAGATGTCTCTAAGATCTCCTTCCAAAACTGAAATCAGGTCACTGCATCTTAGTTCCTTTGAGATATTAAGCAAAAACCTCAATTTTCATAAAAAAAACCTATTGTAACAATTCAGGACTGCTTACTATCAAAGCCACATGCATTATTCTATTCATATTTGTATTATATGATCCTCCTTAAATTTCCTCTGCACATGCTGGAGATTATGTCAATATTGTTTTTTTTAAGGAGATGTGAATCAGAACATAATGCACCTTATCAAAACAGCACTTGAGACATTTCCTCACTTAACACCGTTACTGTTAAAATTAGTGTCTTTTTCAAGTACCCCTTGGTCCCTCAGCACACAATACAAGGGCTGTAAGTGTAAATATCATTTTTTAAAGACAAGTTGGGTGGTAAATTTGGATTGTTGCTCGCAAATAAAATTTATTTATGGTTTGGAAATGAATTTTGTAGGAATGACTGTATTTTAAAGGAAGAACCTATATACATCAACTTTAATTGTAACTATGATGTATCCAGTGTGCTTCCTAATGTGAGCAATTATAATTATAGAAATTTTGAAAATGTCTTGTTGCAGGCCCACAGTAAAGTATTAAGTTTCTTAATTTTTAGGCATTATCATCATAGTAAAATGAAAATGACCTACTCACCAAGATTTGGGTACAAACCCATGTAGTCTTGATGATCAAGGTCCATCATTTCCTTGATGTTTCAGCTTTCTCACAGTGGGCTCCAGTTTTTGGCATATTAATAACAGCTTAGCATAAATGAGGGTTTATACTCAATAAATTCTTGTGATGGGATAAAATATATTTTCTGATTTTTATTTCAGACAAAGGTTATGGCAGTTGGAGAAGATGGGGGTTGTCCATTTAAACATTTTGATGAAGATCACCTCAAGTCCAAGCTCAGGGTGGATGAACTGAACAGCAATAGAATAGATCATATTGTCTCCATAGCAACCAAAGGTGGATATCAGCAAGCATGTCTACAACATTTCACCATAAAAGTAAACTCTCTTAGTCAATCACTCTCTTGCAGGAAAAAGGTTAACAAAAAGGGTGAATATCTCAATAAGGGAAATTTATGCAAAAGTAATGGATTGACGAAGGATGACAGTGGTTTTAGCGTGGGAGAAAGTGAATTAAACATTACTGATGCATTGACGGATAGAAAATGCATCCATTCAGTTGCAAGTACACAACAGATGAAAACTTCTTCAGAAGATAAATTTGTTCAGCCATATCAGAATATGGAAGTGGAAAAATCTTATAATATTTCACATCTGACAGACAGAACAGTTTGCAAGCAACAATCAGGTGATTCTGGAATTTTTACTTCTGATGAGGAATGTTCATTCAGAATTCCAGCCGGCATAATGACAAATTTAAATAAAGGTCACCATAGTGTTAAAAGTCAAGGTCAAAATGATGACCAAGGTCAAGTTCACTTGAAACTATCTGTGATGCCTAGAACATTTGCATCTACAATAAAACAGTCATTCACAGATTGCCTCAATGACATTGGTCAAGATCAAAGATTTGACACAGTTCAAGGTCATTCAGTTTCTTCATTGGAACCAAGTGGAAAATATCCTCTTAAAAGGTTAAAACAGGAGGAAGATGAAAGGAACAAATCAAAAGTAAATATTTCATCTAAAATTGATTGTAGGGATGTTTGTCATTGTAGACAGGCAAAACTAGATTCATTTGACAAAACCTGCACAAAAGCCAGGTCCTCGTCAAAGGGTCTGGACATTCAGCAGGGACAAGTGAGAACTGGTATCTTTGAGAAATGTGTCACCCTGGATACTCAAAACTGCTCAGTGTTAGGCAGCCCTTCCTTGTGTATGAATAAAACTGACCGTCCGATCATGGATGATTTAGTCAGTGTCAAGGGTCAAGGTCAGTCTGGATCATGTGACACAAGACAATTTCAAGGTCATGATCAGACTGCCAGCCAAGCAATGGGTAAAACATGGGTGAAAGTCCACAGAAGAAAATTATTTAAGACTACAAAAACTGGTGTCAGCAGTAAATCTTTTGTTCCTAGTCACAGTAAAAAATCATCAGAAACATCCTGCAGTTCTCACCATGATGATAAAGAAAGCCCACAATTGATGCTGCAATCAAAGTATGCTGGAAAAAGGAAACTGTCTGAAATTGTTCTAGATCACAAAAACGTGTCTGGTGCATTGTCTCCATCAAAATGCAATCGGGATGAGGTCAAGGTCATTCAAAGGACAAACCAAGGAGATGAACAAGCAGAAAACAGCATGAAAGAACCGATATTATCAAGCTCAAAAATAAGTAAATGTTGCACGGTACTTGGGCCTAAACTTAAGGTACAACACAGAGGAGTAAAAGTTGACAGTGATGGTAATTCCAGAACTAAAGATTTCCCAAAAACACAGAGCTCAGCACAAGAGTCAGGAAAGAAAATGCATTTGCCTGGAAGTGACCCATCGTTGAACAATTCACTTGATAGTTGTTGCGATGGGAGCTCAGTAAAAGATAACACAGGTGGTCAGCAAGCATGTGTTAGCCACACTGATAATATTACTGGTTGTTTTGACCATGATGCTTGCCTTGCGTCACAAGCTCCTCCAGAAACTGTGGCAAAGGAGCTTTCATCAGTTTGCCAAGTGAACATATATAAACCAAGTGATTATTATTTTAGCTTTATGAATCTAGTCAAACAGCTGAGAAGCTGAAAGGTGCCATACTTTAATATTTTATTCATTTTCTATTTTTTGATAGAACATTTTAATGGATTTGAAGACCTTTGAAATTTAATTATCACAAAACTTGCCCTTTGAATGTACTTTTATGTGGGCTTAGTTATCAATCTTCCAGTTTGATGTCAAACATGTTTCATTGCAACACATCATCAATTGTCACTTTTATACTTGTTCAGTAATGATTAGCAGCTATAGACCATTGGTTTTGATGTTAAACTCTGCCTTGATTGGCTGAACAAAAATGTTCTAGTCATTAGGCATGCACTTATTGAACAAATGGCCTGATCTTTTTTTTAGAAAAGAAATTAGTATTCAGGATTGGACAAACGTGGAAACTATCTCTCCTCTCATTAGCTGAAAATCAATGTCATATCATACCTCATCACCGTCTCAGTTCATCATTTTTAGTATTTCATGAATTCTTAATTCTAATAAATTCTAATAAATTCTAAAGAGTAGTTCTTATTACAATTAAGCGTCAGGGAGGATGATATTGGTATATACTTTGATATGGGTATATACTTTGGTCCATGCTCAGGGGTTGAAATTTGATGCATAACCAACATTTGACATTTTAATAAAGAAACATACAAAATTTATTTCGTTTGATTTTGTGCAAACAAAAATGTCTTCATTATTTATTACAGTAATACCGCCCTGGCATTGCTTTGTTTTTATTATTAATTCAAATTTTCTAGGTAATCTTGATCTTTGTAATATCGTTTTAATAGATTTAGATTCTTAACCGGTGGGGGTCAGGAGAGGGTTTGTTGAGAAAACAAGGGATGAGGACATTTCAATATCAGTGGGTTTATTAACAAATGACCCAGGGGTCATGACGCTCAGCTGACCAGGAAGACATTGACAAAAGTAATTTTATCATCTGAATGTCAAATTTGAATGAAATGCTTTTTCCAAACTTGACCTTTTGTATAAAATCATCCAATATTCATTGGGGTACTATGGAGCTCTGTAGCATGAAGGATATGGGTAACAGACACCTATTTTCAAGGTTTACAAGATGACTTTTCAGGGGTCTCCCAGCATGTCAAAAAATTAAATTCTAGGTCCAGTTATTATGATTTGTGCCCTGTTAACAGATGACCAAATGTTTATTCTGGGGGGTATTTCAAAGCCGCATAGGATGAAGGATATGGGTAGCAGAGATGTAATTTCAGGTGCACAAGGAGACTTTTCAGGGGCCTCCCAGCATATCAAGAAAGGAGATTCTAGGTCAAGTCATTATAATTTGTGCTCTGTTAACAGATGACCAAATCTTTATTCTGGGGAGTACTTCGGAGCCCCAGAGCATGAAGGATATGGGTAACAGAGACCTAATTTCAGGTTTCCAAGATGTTTCATGGACCTCCCTGCATGTCAAGAAAGAAGATTCTAGGTCCATTCATTATGATTTGTGCCCTGTTAATATATGACCAAATCTTTATTCTGGGGGGTACTTCAGAGCCCCATAGCTCACAGAATATGGGTAACAGGGACCTTATTTCAAGTTTCCATGTAGACCTTTTATGAGCTTCCCTGGAGGTGAGGACAGAAGATTCTAGGTCCAGTTGTTACGATTTGTGCCATGTTAACAGATGACCGCATCTTATGAGGTCTCAAAAATAGAGAAAAAAATTCGTAAAAATAAAAAAAAATACAGGTGGCGCCACCATACTGCAGAAACTGATGACACATTCCATGATCAATATCCATGCAAAGAATCATGGTGATCACTGCAATAGTTGTTTAGAGACGAGCTTTTGTATCAAATTTTCCATTATTCTGGGGGGTACTTCAGAGCCCCATAGCTCAAAGGTTATGGGTAACAGAGACCTAATTTCAGGTTTCCAAAGAGACTTTTCATGGGCCTCCCTGCTTGTCAAGAGAGAAGATTCTAGGTGTAGTCATTACGATTTGTGCCCTGTTAACAGATGGCCGCATCTTAAGAGGTCTCAAAAATAGAGAAAAATATTGGTAAAAATCGAAAAAATACAGGTGGCGCCACCAGTCTGCAGAAACTGATGAAACACTCCATTATCAATATCCATGCAAAAAATCATGATGATCAATGCATTAGTTGTTCAGATACTTGAGCTTTTGTATCAAATTTTCCATTATTCTGGGGGGTACTTCGGAACCCCATAGCTCGAAGAATATAGGTCACAGTGACCTAATTTCAGGTTTACAAGGAGAATTTCCATAGACCTCCCAGGATGTCAAGTAAGAAGATTCCAGTTCTAGCGGTTACGATTTGTGCCCTGTTAACGGACAGACGGCCGGACGGACGACGGACAAAAGGTGATCCCTATAGCTCAGATGACTTACAGTCAGCTGAGCTAAAAATTGAAAAAATACAGGTGGCGCCACCAGAATGCAGAAACTGATGAAACATTTCATGATCAATATCCATGCAAAGAATCATGGTGATCAATATAATAATTGTTCAGATACTTGAGCTTTTGTATCAAATTTTCCATTATTCTGGGGGGTACTTCGGAGCCCCATAGCTCAGAGGTTATGGGTAACAGAGACCTAATTTCAAGTTTTTAAGGAGACTTCATGGGCCTCTCAGCATGTCAAGAGAGAAGATTCTAGGTCCAGTTGTTACGATTTGTGCCATGTTAACAGATGACTGCATCTTATGAGGTCTCAAAAATAGAGAAAAAAATTCATAAAAATAAAAAAAATACAGGTGGCACCACCATACTGCAGAAACTGATGACACATTCCATGATCAATATCCATGCAAAGAATCATGGTGATCACTGCAATAGTTGTTTAGATACTTGAGCTTTTGTATCAAATTTTCCATTATTCTGTGGGGTACTTCGGAGCCCCATAGCTCAAAGGTTATGGGTTACAGAGACCTAATTTCAGGTTTCCAAAGAGACTTTTTATGGGCCTCCCTGCTTGTCAAGAGAGAAGATTCTAGGTGTAGTCATTACGATTTGTGCCCTGTTAACAGATGGCCGCATCTTAAGAGGTCTCAAAAATAGAGAAAAAAATTCGTAAAAATAAAAAAAATACAGGTGGCGCCACCAGAATGCAGAAACTGATGACACATTCCATGATCAATATCCATGCAAAGAATCATGGTGATCACTGCAATAGTTGTTTAGATACTTGAGCTTTTGTATCAAATTTTCCATTATTCTGGGGGGTACTTCGGAGCCCCATAGCTCAAAGGTTATGGGTTACAGAGACCTAATTTCAGGTTTCCAAAGAGACTTTTTATGGGCCTCCCTGTATGTAAAGAGAGAAGATTCTAGATGTAGTCGTTACGATTTGTGCCCTGTTAACAGATGGCCGCATCTTAAGAGGTCTCAAAAATAGAGAAAAATATTGGTAAAAATCGAAAAAATACAGGTGGCGCCACCAGTCTGCAGAAACTGATGAAACATTTCATGATCAATATCCATGCAAAGAATCATGATGATCAATATAATAATTGTTCAGATACTTGAGCTTTTGTATCAAATTTTCCATTATTCTGGGGGGTACTTCGGAGCCCCATAGCTCAGAGGTTATGGGTAACAGAGACCTAATTTCGAGTTTTTAAGGAGACTTTTCATGGGCCTCTCAGCATGTCAAGAGAGAAGATTCTAGGTCCAGTTGTTACGATTTGTGCCATGTTAACAGATGACCGCATCTTATGAGGTCTCAAAAATAGAGAAAAAAATTCATAAAAATAAAAAAAATACAGGTGGCGCCACCATACTGCAGAAACTGATGACACATTCCATGATCAATATCCATGCAAAGAATCATGGTGATCACTGCAATAGTTGTTTAGATACTTGAGCTTTTGTATCAAATTTTCCATTATTCTGGGGGGTACTTCGGAGCCCCATAGCTCAAAGGTTATGGGTAACAGAGACCTAATTTCAGGTTTCCAAAGAGACTTTTTATGGGCCTCCCTGCATGTAAAGAGAGAAGATTCTAGGTATAGTCGTTACGATTTGTGCCCTGTTAACAGATGGCCGCATCTTAAGAGGTCTCAAAAATAGAGAAAAATATTGGTAAAAATCGAAAAATACAGGTGGCGCCACCAGTCTGCACAAACTGATGAAACACTCCATTATCAATATCCATGCAAAAAATCATGATGATCAATGCATTAGTTGTTCAGATACTTGAGCTTTTGTATCAAATTTTCCATTATTCTGGGGGGTACTTCGGAACCCCATAGCTCGAAGAATATAGGTCACAGTGACCTAATTTCATGTTTACAAGGAGAATTTCCATAGACCTCCCAGGATGTCAAGTAAGAAGATTCCAGTTCTAGCGGTTACGATTTGTGCCGTTATCGGACAGACGGCCGGCCGGACGACGGACAAAAGGTGATCCCTATAGCTCAGATGACTTACAGTCAGCTGAGCTAAAAATTGAAAAAATACAGGTGGCGCCACCAGAATGCAGAAACTGATGAAACATTTCATGATCAATGTCCATGCAAAGAATCATGGTGATCAATATAATAATTGTTCAGATACTTGAGCTTTTGTATCAAATTTTCCATTATTCTGGGGGGTACTTCGGAGCCCCATAGCTCAGAGGTTATGGGTAACAGAGACCTAATTTCAAGTTTTTAAGGAGACTTTTCATGGGCCTCTCAGCATTTCAAGAGAGAAGATTCTAGGTCCAGTTACGATTTGTGCCATGTTAACAGATGACCGCATCTTATGAGGTCTCAAAAATAGAGAAAAAAATTCGTAAAAATAAAAAAATACAGGTGGCGCCACCATACTGCAGAAACTGATGACACATTCCATGATCAATATCCATGCAAAGAATCATGGTGATCACTGCAATAGTTGTTTAGATACTTGAGCTTTTGTATCAAATTTTCCATTATTCTGGGGGGTACTTCGGAGCCCCATAGCTCAAAGGTTATGGGTAACAGAGACCTAATTTCAGGTTTCCAAAGAGACTTTTTATGGGCCTCCCTGCATGTAAAGAGAGAAGATTCTAGGTGTAGTCGTTACGATTTGTGCCCTGTTAACAGATGGCCGCATCTTAAGAGGTCTCAAAAATAGAGAAAAATATTGGTAAAAATCGAAAAAATACAGGTGGCGCCACCAGTCTGCACAAACTGATGAAACACTCCATTATCAATATCCATGCAAAAAATCATGATGATCAATGCATTAGTTGTTCAGATACTTGAGCTTTTGTATCAAATTTTCCATTATTCTGGGGGGTACTTCGGAACCCCATAGCTCGAAGAATATAGGTCAGTGACCTAATTTCAGGTTTACAAGGAGAATTTCCATAGACCTCCCAGGATGTCAAGTAAGAAGATTCCAGTTCTAGCGGTTACGATTTGTGCCCTGTTAACGGACAGACGGCCGGACGGACGACGGACAAAAGGTGATCCCTATAGCTCAGATGACTTAGTCAGCTGAGCTAAAAATTGAAAAAATACAGGTGGCGCCACCAGAATGCAGAAACTGATGAAACATTTCATGATCAATATCCATGCAAAGAATCATGGTGATCAATATAATAATTGTTCAGATACTTGAGCTTTTGTATCAAATTTTCCATTATTCTGGGGGGTACTTCGGAGCCCCATAGCTCAGAGGTTATGGGTAACAGAGACCTAATTTCAAGTTTTTAAGGAGACTTTTCATGGGTCTCTCAGCATGTCAAGAGAGAAGATTCTAGGTCCAGTTGTTACGATTTGTGCCATGTTAACAGATGACCGCATCTTATGATGTCTCAAAAATAGAGAAAAAAATTCGTAAAAATAAAAAAAATACAGGTGGCGCCACCATACTGCAGAAACTGATGACACATTCAATGATCAATATCCATGCAAAGAATCATGGTGATCACTGCAATAGTTGTTTAGATACTTGAGCTTTTGTATCAAATTTTCCATTATTCTGGGGGGTACTTCGGAGCCCCATAGCTCAAAGGTTATGGGTAACAGAGACCTAATTTCAGGTTTCCAAAGAGACTTTTTTTGGGCCTCCCTGCATGTAAAGAGAGAAGATTCTAGGTGTAGTCGTTACGATTTGTGCCCTGTTAACAGATGGCCGCATCTTAAGAGGTCTCAAAAATAGAGAAAAATATTGGTAAAAATCGAAAAAATACAGGTGGCGCCACCAGTCTGCACAAACTGATGAAACACTCCATGATCAATATCCATTCAAAAAATCATGATGATCAATGCATTAGTTGTTCAGATACTTGAGCTTTTGTATCAAATTTTCCATTATTCTGGGGGGTACTTCGGAACCCCATAGCTCGAAGAATAAAGGTCACAGTGACCTAATTTCAGGTTTAAAAGGAGAATTTCCATAGACCTCCCAGGATGTCAAGTAAGAAGATTCCAGTTCTAGCGGTTACGATTTGTGCCCTGTTAACGGACAGACAGCCGGACGGACGACGGACAAAAGGTGATCCCTTTAGCTCAGATGACTTAGTCAGCTGAGCTAAAAACTAGAAAATTCTCACGAATGCAGGCTCCCACCATGATGGCTGCCCATAATGTAGATTACCCTGCAACCCCTTTTCATTCACTTCTTGGCCCATATTCCTAGGCCCACTGGTGCACGTTCCCTAACCAGTGTTTGCATTCACTCATTTAGGCCATATTCCCATGTTCAATCTGCATATGTGACTGCACGTTTGTGAATATTCCTTGAAGTTTCTTCCTTGACCCAGATCATGGGCTGAACCCACCAAAATATAATCAATTCATAGGTCCATTCCCCCAAGGTGCCCTGAAAATGTCATGGGATTCCGTTGATGACTCCACAAGTTATGTTTTGAACAAACGCACACAAACGAGAATGAATGCATACACTCCTGGCGCGGGCAAAGAGGTGTCCAGAGCCACCCATCTAAATCATCTACCTCACCGTGAAACACAAATCGATGCCACTGGTATCCAACAATAACCATTCAAAACCAGTGATAAAACAAGCAAATTTCACTGAATTAATGTCCCCAGCTTCTTCCTCTTGTTGTCCCCCTTTTGCCTTCTCAGGTTTTAGTTTTTATTTTCCCCTGAAGATGTCTCCACATGTCATAGTGGCTGTGTTTAGGTTTTCATTGTCCCCTGAACATGTCTCCACATGTCATGTTTGGTGTGAATTAGGAAGAAAAGGGAAATTTTTTGTTTGTTTCGTAGCTGGTGATAAAAATTCTTCAGACAGACACTCCAAAACCAATCCCAACCAAGGTATGCATGAGAGAATTCACTGGCCCAAATTTGAAAGAACTAGGATAATATTTAGGATATAAATCGCATGGAAACAAAAACCTGACAGAGAGACAAACCCAAATCAATGTCCCCCCCATTCCGTGGAAGTGGGGGACATTAACTTTATAATTATAGGACTTCAAGACAGGGGTCACTTGTAAAGTATTATATACTTGGGTTGGGGAGTATTTTTAACCCTGCACAAAGCAAAGGTTATTATTTTCACTTGATTCTGTGTGTGTGTGTGTGTCCACAAGATATCTGAAGAACAGCATCACGGATGTTATTGAAATTTATCAAATAGGCTAGTATTGTGAAAATCTCCAAGAACTTGGCAAGAAGTTACACAATCCAAGGGTAAATAACCAGGGAATGATTGTTTTATGGGGTTTTATAGCACTTTTGATAACACTGGGACGTACCATGTGAACATATATCGCAATCTTTGAACGTCACATAGGACAATGACATCACGTACCTGCTGAAGGTGTCAGTAAATCAATATTTTCAAATATTTCAAGGAAATAGTTCTAACTAATAACACAGGTTTAATTAACATTCCAGGGCACAAACTATGAACACTATCTCTGGCCAGGGTTAGTGTCCCTTTATCCGATGCTTCTTTAAATTTCAATTCATTACCTCAAATACAATTACTTATGGACACAGATCTGGTGAGACAGGACAGTTAGTTTTTCCTGGCCGATGGTGAGAGCCATTCACTCACATTAGGGGGCCACTTTTGTTCTGGCAGGTAGAACTGACCTGTGATCCAACCATAAAGTAAAACCATGACACATTTATTTCTCTTGGCTTGGATTCATATAGTTCCTGAACTTATATAGCAAACATACGTGTCTGGTCAGGATGCTGGTTATATTTTGGTTCAAGCATTTATGCAGTAGGAATGTCAGTGGAGGTATATATGTATTCTCTGACAGCTTTCTAGTATTTTGCTGATTGTTATTCAAGAAGAAGTCTATAAAGATAGATTTGAAGGTAAAAAAAAATACAAAGGTACATAATACCCTTTATTGCACAAGACTAAAATGACACTATAAATTTGGTCATTGTTTCAAAATGTGTGTGCATTAGATTTCAGTGCATGAAGCGTCCCCTGTCAGTGTGAATAGACATTATAATACACTTTTGTTCATGTTGGGTATATATATACATGTATATATCTATAGGTATATATATTTATATATATAGTTATATTATGAAGCAATTCACCATAAATTTCCCAAAGGATTGAAAGTATATACATATAACACATACACATTTTGGTGTCTGCAACTCGATCATGTAATATTATATTATATCCCCATTTAGAAACAAGCTCTAGTTACCATTAATACACATTTCAGTAAATTAAATAATCCAGTGCAAGTTTTGCCATACATATATTCTTTGTAATCAAAATATGATATCTATTTTTAGGAGCAGAAGCTCTCTGTTACTAAAACTCTGCACAGCAAAAGTAAAATAACCTGCATATGACAACTATAATCACAGTGTTATTGTTTTAAGATTGGGATAATATTGTATTTTTGTTAAATGCAAAATCAGAATTTTGGCAAATCTAGTGAATCAGTTTTCTTTGGCAGACCTGATTTTGTGTTTTTTGTCTGAAGTTAACATACTGAAAAATAATACATTTTAAACTTATTGCAAGCACGTGACTTTAACAAATAAGCTCCACATGATAAAGGCAAGAAGTACTATTTTAAAATATGTTATAAATATTAAAAAAAAAAAAAGATAGTACAGCAACTGATCATAAGTATCTACTGTCACAGATGTTACCTTTGTTATAAACAGATCCTACATCAAACACGGATGAATTTGACTGGCTTTCATTAATGTATCAGCTTCCTGTCTGGCACTAGATATAGTAAATTATTCAAATGAAATCAGGTAAAATACTGATGAATCTTATTTTAGAATATATGATGGTGTAGGGATCTGGATTTCTTCAGTTTTATATTGCAGGTTAAGTTTTTGATTTAAAGAATAGAACACACAGTGGTATTGCAAACAATAGCATATTCTGCCTTTAATCACTGTTTCAATCTGTACCAGTACATATAAAACACTTGTATTAATACTAATAATAATGATAATTTTTCACTCCATTTTATTCCTCCCCTAAGGCAAGTGCTATTGTCAAGCAGTGATCTATAACTTGTAAAGCCAAGGTAGATTTAGGTACATATATATTCCATATAACCATATAACCTTGTTGGTAAAACATAAACCCCAACCTTGTTAACTGGTAAATATATAATTACCAAGATAAATATATATATATATATATATATATATATATATATATATATATATATATATATGCAGAAAACTTAGTTTAGTTTTTTCTATGCAACACATATATATATACCTCTCTACCATGGACACATCTATATTATGAACACCTCTCTATAACAGGCAAATCCTAGGCATAATGGAATGACATTTTAGTACATGTATATTGACTATTGTTTCTTCGCCTACAGTAATTATTACCCCAGTGATGCAGTGTGCGATTTACAATAAAAATATGTGACACTGTGAGGATTCAGTTGTACCAAATTGCAGGGCCCTTCCACTTTTATATATAATGTGCACCCTTGCATTTGTGTATTGAATATTATCATTGCTTTGGAAAGTGGATAGTACTCCCAGCACCTACTATAAATATAATGACTATTAGTGCATTTGATAAAATGTTATTAAAATATAGGTGGTTTCATTTCTAGAAATATAAGATTTTGTGCATTGCTTAAAGCCAGCTTTTCTAGTAAGTTTAGTAATAAAACAAGTCACAGTAGTTCTGCATCTACATTCAGAACAACTGAATTTATTACTTCACTGACACTCGTATGATTGTGACAGATTGATTTTCAATATCATGCCCAAAATATTTGCTGATAATGCACACCAGGATACTGCAGCTTTCCACAGTAATCATTTTACCAAGCATGGCATGTTAAAACCAGTGATCAGCTGTTTTGTCTGTTTGCATGTTTACTGAAATAGTAATATTCCTGCAGGATTTTTCATGATAACTGTCATCATTGGGAAAACAAGTTATCATGGCAGACATTTTGGCACTGATTGAAGTCCAGAGTGTGTGTAGATTATAAGTAAGTGGATTGAGTGTGTATGGATTATGATTGTGCGTGGATTAAGAGTGTATGGATTAGGCATGTATGGATTAAGAGTGTCAGTGGATTAAAGTGTTTGTGGATTAAGGGTGTGTGTTGATTAAGATTGTATGTCAATTCAGAGTGTGTGGATCAAGACTGTGTGTATCAAGAGTGGATTTTTTTTAAAAGTTTTGTTATTTTGTTCTGAATGTTTAGCCTTGGCAGTGCCATGCACACTCTGAAGTGCTTTCTATTATGACATGTTTCAACAAACAGATTTAAAGTGATTGTAATTTAAGTGTTACTTTCATAAGTTTAAAGAACATAAGCTCTTACTGTACCATAAAATAAGATATCAGACCATATTGGTGCACCAGTAACTTTAACATACCCCGTAGTAAATGTCAAAATACATATTGCTTGACAAGGTGGCACATTTCTTTTAAACAAGTCAAATGATGTCATCTCACAAATTTGCAATATAAAAATGAAGTTATGGGATTTTATGTGCATTATGCAAATGAGGATCTGAGATTATTCTGTCCACATGGTCATTTTGGCTACTGTCATGGAAGAAAACAGCAACTGGAAAACATGAAATTTTTGTGAGCATGTAAAATCCATGTATCAACTATGATATATTTTTTTTCAATACTGAACAAGCAATTAACATGTGATACTACATAAAATATTCACAACATTCATGTGCTTGTGATAATTTTGACCTGTGGATTTATGAAAATTATTCATGACAAAAATTTCCCGTTCAACAGCAGTTTGTTCACAACCTCTTTCATAGTAATTTCCTGGCCTTGCAATGTTGGCTAAATCTGGGAAAGATTTGGGGGGGGGGGGGGGGGGGTGCAGAGTGTGTGCCCCCTCTTGTTAAACCAAATATCTTGGAGAAAAAAAGATAGAAAAAAATTATGCTGAATATGAGTAAGAAGGCCACTTCTGCATACCAGAGTCATGATCTAGACAAAAAGCTTGCTGGTATACATGGTACCCCCCATTACCTGGGCCAGCAAGTTGCGCCCCCTTTTTTTCTAAAATCTTCCATCTGCCCCCTGAGAACCACTGTACTCCTACTGTATGAAGTAAGTTGCTATTCATCATGACACCACAGTAATCATAAAACTGAAAAAAAATCACACGATAACATTTTTATTGACTTTTTGATCATCTCATGATGACACATCAAAATTGTGCCAAACTGCATGTGCCATATTATTTTATAATAACTCATAATAATTATGTCATGTACCATAGGTGAGGTAATATCTACACCATACAAGAACATAAACTGACTAACCACAGTGGAAAACTCATGACCACTGTGGCCCACCTGTCTATTAAGACCACCCGTGAGTGAACCAAATCATCCAAACTTGTTAAAACTGACCTATCTAATACGGCTACCTGTGAATTGAGACCAGTTTAAGTGGTCTTTTTACACAGGTTTCACTTTATATAAATATATACATATGTGTGTTTGTACCGAAGTCAGTCTCTTCATGTTCACATTGTAGCATGATACTTTTTCACTAAAGACTACTAGCGCCCCCTACAGAATAATAAAACAGTGATACCATGGTATTTCCTCCCTGAATTTGAACTAAAATACATGATTCCCTTAGGGTAAATATATATATATATATATATATATATATATATATATATATATATATATATATAGATGAATGAAAATACAGTACAAAGCCAATTATTTTCAAGTTTCTAAATTGTAAATACATACATTTGGATCTTATAGCATTGGGACTGCTACTCCTATATTGCACATAGAAAGAAACTTGCCAATCTTAAACTAGTCTACATATGGCACACCTAAGTACATAAAATCACAGATAGCCAGGGTAAAGGTTTTTTTTTTATAATGGTTTCATCAACAATGAAAGGTTTTTACTGAGGACAAGTATGACCAGATAAAAAGTGCAGGAAAACCACGGTTTAAGGTTGATTTTCAGGCATTCTTGCAACAGCCCAGCAAGTTATGACGAGAAAAGTCATACTGATGATTTTAATGATATTTCAGACTTCTCCAAATCTGTATGCCGTTTTAACAATCTGTCTTTTTTAATTTATTCTCTCTCCACTAGAGGGCTCTGTCTTACTCTGAATCTGATCAGTCCCAGAGGCGGATCCATTGAGGGGGGGCATCAACCTTATTTAGGGTTTTAAAACCATTTTTTGCGACCCGCACCCCCTCTTCCCCGACCAGAGGACCTTTTTTTCAGGTTTTTTTTAAGGTCTTGCTGGGTTGGACCCTCCCCTTTCCAAATTCCTGGATCCGCACCTGATCCCACTATCAATTAAGAACCTACAAACCTTATATTAATTACACAAAGGGTCAACTGAAAATTCATAAATAATGAGATATATTTTCCAAAGTTAGTTATAAATCATTCACATATACATGTCTTTTACTCTCAAATCCACCAACAGGTGTCACTCGGCAAAGGACAATTCAAGAGCTATGTTAGTTAGCTTGGTGGCCAACAGGTGGCATTGTTACCATCATGTTTATGTCTGGGCTTCCAGTCATATATATTTTTCACCAATTATCTGATTTCTGCACATCAGATATAACACAGAAATAAACACACACACAGAGATGTAAAGGAAGATTAAGTATAAGGTGTCTCATAAATAAATGTCCTCAAAAAATTATCTCCATCGTGTCTGATGTCGAAAACAGTAAAACAGTAGTGTTGTAGTGTACATACTGGATTATATTTTCTCAGGTATTGTCCACTTCAACACTACTAACCCAGTGCAACCTTCAATGTTTGCTTTGTACATGTTATTTATATAAATACATAAAAGTAAATACGGGACTACAGGCCCCCTGTACATGAAATATATATCACAAATATAAGCACATTCAATATACATTTAATTTATAACTGTACAGTTCATGTTAATGTTTGATTTAAATAACATTATTCAGATATTATGTACAATTTTATTAATCTCAAGATTAAAATAAATTTATGAATTTATGAGATATTTCCTTAGTCTTCCCTTAAGAAAAATTTATTACTTAATAAACAATTAACTTGATTAAAATGTATGTGGTCAGCTGTCTGATAAACTTATATGTAATAGAATAATAAAAAGGGACAATTATTTTCAAGTTTCCAAATTAAACAAGCCTTGTAAATACCTACATAAGTATACTTTAGCATTGGGACTGCCTAACCACAAGGGCCCCTAATTATTTTGAAATTAGCATTAATGTCCTAAGCCCTTTGTTCCAACTGGAAACTGAGACAAGTAGTATGTCCCACCACACATTGCATGATTAAGAATTCTTAAAGTTTTGTACTGTGGACTACGGTATCTCCAGATAATTGAATCAAGGTCATCAAGTCTGCTTTGGAGACCAAGTGTATAAATAGCAAATACTAATTGAAACATTAATGCACATTTGATTATAAGAGAGCAAAAGTTGCCTTATTTTGGCAATAATTCTTGAAAATGTATACCAATTGAATCATATTATGATTTACAAACCAGTGTTGAAGCCAATAGTTAAATCACTGAAACCAGTTGGGGATTTTTAAACAATAAAATGATTCGTATTTATTGATATACCATACATAAAGTAATATTTATTATTATTCTCTGAAAGGGAAAAATTTGACTGTAACAATGGTAATAGTGTAATTTCTTTGTTTGTTTCTGTAATTTTTAGACAATATGTCACAGGAGAAAATGCAGTGAAGTGGGCTGAAGTGACATACAAGGAAGACATAAATGTTTCTTTGCCCAATTTTCAGTATAAATTGTGATGTGTACCAAATCTGATCTATATACAAATTATACTGCAATGCATGTCACCTTTATTATTATACCACAAAATTATATTCTCATAATATAATCTACCCCTCTCAAACCCATAAGCTTTGCTATTTGCCCTGTGCTTGTTACCTGAATATTAAAATGTGAAAATATATATGTGATATTGTTTCATGAATATTTTTCATATCAAATGCTACCCTTCCCTCTAAAACAGTTTCACCTGACATTCTGTGAATCTCAAAAAGCAGTGACACCCTGTATTTATATAAAGAGATTCATGACACAAGGAATGCTGGCAATATCTATGCCATGCTTCCAGTCTATAAACCAAGCAATAATGATGGCTATAGGAAGAGTGAGGGCATGTCTTGTGCAAAGGATAAGCCAAATTCATTGGCCAATCAGGAACATTTGAAATGGCCGAGTTGTAACTCCACCTATATAACCTCATATAACCTCCCTCTCACAAATATATTGCAAATTTGAGACCTAAATGTGATAATTCCTATCTAACCTACCTGATCTAATCTGTAAGTGTCAATAATCACAGCTAGGTGTCACTAGTTTGGTGGGTTTGGTAAATTCTGATATTTATAGTACAGCTGGTTCAATTAAGGATTGTAGAGCAGGATAGATAAACATTGATCTACGCGAGGTATTTGACCCTATTTGACCTCTGACTGTCGCTGTACACCAACAATGATCAGTTTTCCGTCTTTCAGTCCAGCCAGGATATGACTGTTGGTGTTTGTGACAGACAGACAGGTAATTGGTACATGTAACGGCAAGGTGGCCAGAGTCTTCAGCCTGGAAAACAAAAATGATTGTACTTACTCAGAGACATTTGTGGCTATATGTTTAAAAACCAGATGCAGTTTGTGGTTTATATAGCCGAATGGCTCCTGAGGAAATATAGGAATTTTTGCAGGGACCATTGAGACAAAAATATATTATTTTTTACAATTTAAAAAAAGAAATATATGAAATTTTAAAGGTTTTTTCACTGCAGACTTGCACTTTATTTGGCTGCCTACCATGACCATTGGATTTCTAAGTCGTACCTAATAGTACATTTAATTGGTCGGGATGGCTGTATGTGTATGATTGCAACACATATCCAGTATGTATAATTACAACAGGACTATATTTTACAATGATTATTCAATATTAAGACACATAATGGAAACAATATGCAGTACATGACTTCTGGAATTAAACAAATCCTTGTCAGTTAAGGGCTTACCCAAAAAGTTCCTTAACGGCTAAAACGCCATGGCTGGTGCCGACAATAAGATGGTCTCCAGCGATACGCATGTGTCCTACCGCATGGCTCATCTTCTCCACCGACAAGTGTTTACCGTTAATGGAGTACAGGTGTAGCTGGTGTTTCTCCTGTAACATTAATATCAGTAACTAGAATACGGGTAGTTGACAAGTGACTACATGTATCCGCCAAAATCAGAGAAGGATGGGTGAAGTGAGGCATGGATTGAGTGGCAAGGGGAAATGGAGTTGCATGTGTTACATATTAGAATGGATCTCTGCCACATATGACTGTAGGTGGTGCCACCTGTTATTTGAACGAGAAACTATCCAAGATGTATACACATGCAAAATTTCATGTGGAAAAGTCAAACCACTGCAGAGATATGAGTGATTTTATCCCACAGCAGAAAAACAGATGGACGCTGTGCAAAAATAGCTGCAGGTGGCGCCACCATTTTTGTGTATGTTATAAAGCTATCCAAGGGCTACATTTGTGTAAATTTTCTTTCCTGATTGGTCAACCAAGTCCGGAGATATAAGCATTAATGTCTGCAGCATGAACGTGAATGTAGGTGGCGCCACCTGTCATAAAATCAAGAAAGCTATCCAGGATGTATACACATGCCGAATTACAGGTAATATGGTCAAACCACTGCAGAGATATGAGTAATTTTAACCCAAAGCAGACAAACAGATGGACGCTGTGCAAAAATGGCTGCAGGTGGCGCCACCATTTTTGTGTATGTTATAAAGTTATCCAAGGGCTACATTCGTGTAAAATTTTTTTCCTGATTGGTTGAATGAGTCTGGAGATATAAGCATGGATGTCTACAGCGTGAACATGAATGTAGGTGGCGCCACCTGTCATAAAATCAAGAAAGCTATGCGGGATCTATACGCATGCCGATTTTCAGGTAATTTGGTCAAACCACTGCAGAGATATGAGTGATTTTAACCCAAGGCAGATGAACAGATGGACACTGTGCAAGCATGGTTGCAGGTGGCGCCACCTTTTTTTGTGTATGTTATAAAGCTATCCCAGGGCTACATTTGTGTAAAAATTTTTTCCCTGATCGGTCGAACGGTTCCCGAGATAAGTGGGTTTATATGTGGAAACAGACGCACAAACAGAAGCTGGGCAGAGAGGAAAGGCCAGAGGTCAAGGTCACTTGGTTAGGCACCAGTTCACATGTGACCCGATAATTTGTGTAAGTTTCTGAAAAATCCGTCCAGTAGTCTCAGAGGAGTTCTCCGGAAACGAACCCGGCGGCGGCGGAACCCGGTCAAAAACATAGTATCCGCAGAACTTTGTTTTGGCGGATACAATATTTAGTCCATATACAACAAAAATATATAAATGTATATAAAGACTGTTAATTACTCCTTCTAGGGCAGACATATGACTGTAGGCTTATTCTTAGACCCCCACTTCAAAGAAAGGAAAGGATTGTTGAGAGAGTCTGGGACTCACACCATAGGAGCTTCTTAAGCAACAACTAGAATGTCAGCAGAAGCTGACAAAAGCCCTCAGCAAAAAGAACAGTGTTTAAAGGTGGTAACAGTAACAAGTACTAAATATCTGTTCTCAAATGGATGTATATCTATACATGTCTCAGTTATAAATTTAAAATGGAGAGCTATGTACCATGATTCATAACAATCCACCAAATGCTTCCTAAAAAATAAACTTCTAAGTTTTATTCTATTATAAGCTCTGTGACCTTGAAAAGTAGTCAAGATCACCCAAGGTCACTGAGATTTTGTCGATATACATCTTCACCAAAGAAAAAAAATTCCTATTGTGAATCCTTTTAGAGATATCCCGCTCACAAGGCCAAAGTTGAAAAATCCAAGAAAAATTCATTAAAAATCAGAAATTGTAGGTTGCACCCCCAAATCTGTGCAGCAGTTACAGACCATCAGTCCCTTTGATCATAGTAAGTATTGTGAAAATCCACCCAATGGTTCCTGAGAAATAAGCTTCTAAATTTTTTTTCTATTATTAGCTCTAAAACGTAGAAAAATAGGTCAAGGTCACCCAATTTCGAGATTGACCGAGATTTTGTCAATATACATCTTCACAGGAAAAAAAAAATTCCTCAGGTGAATCCTTTTAGAGATATCCCGCTCACAAGCCCAAAGTTGAAAAATCCGATAAAAATTCATTAAAAATCAGAAATTGTAGATGACGCCACCAAACTTGTGTAGCAGGTACAGACTATCAGTCCCAATAATCATAGTAAGTTTTGTGAAAATCCACCAAATGGTTCCTGAGTAATAAGCATCTAAGTGTTTTTCTATAATCAGCTCTAAAATGTAGAAAAATAGGTCAAGGTCACCCATCTTCGAACTTGACTGAGATTTTGTCAATATACATCTTTACCGAGGAAATAAAATTCTGACGGTAAATCCTTTTCCAGATATATCCCGCTCACAAGGTAAAAGTTAATGGACGCCGGACGGACGGACGGACGGACAACTTGGGTGATGACAATAGCCCATCAGCCTGGCTAAAAAAGGTGACAGCTACAGGATTATGCAGCTATTTATCAAAAGATATTTAAAAGTCTATAGAGTTTAATCACTTTATTAACTCCCATTCTCCTGCCCCCCCTTCTCCGAATTTGAGGAATAAAATATGCACTATTTCAAAAGTTATGGTGCTGACACAAATTATATATTTCCACAGATTTGACACTGAAGATGAGTTTTCAAGCTCATCCTAGATTTTTTGTTGAAACAATTTGTGTCTCAAATCTGAAGAACAATTAATCAGTGCTTCAAAAATTATAACACTGCTGAGATGATGAACAAGAGTTTAGCTTGAACAAGATTTGACCTTGAGGAACCATGCCAAGGTCACCAGGTTTTAAACTCATCTGAGAACTTAAATGGTTCCATTTTTTTTATATGTAAGGAAAAGATATGCTTCCAAAAAGTTTAGAGGTACACATTTTTTTTTTATATTTGCTGATTTGACCTTGAAAGAATGGTCAAGGTCTTTGGTTTTCCAGCCTCAACCTAGACATGGATAAAAACAATCCACATAAAAATTCATGATAAATATGTTGTGGTTAAGAGTTATTGCGTTCACAAGAAATCTTATAAGAGAAAAATACAGACAATGATGCCAAATGCAAACACATTCATAATGACCTCACCTCTCTGGTGTGCTTGCTTGGAGTAGTGTTTGTGCAGTAGAGTGCAATTTGTCCGATCTCGGAGAGGGATATCAGCTGGATGACTGGTTTACTCATTCTCTCACCAGGTGGCCTGAGTGTGCGGACATACTGACCCTTCCTCACAGTGTGCATAATAACCGTGCCATCCTGAAATATAATAAAAAAAAAACAGTTACTCTCTAAATTTACAATTAATGGTAAATAACAAAATTTTCAACACCTGTAGGTTATCAGGCTTCACTGCTAATAGTCCATTTAATAATTTTATTAGGAGACCTGCTGGTGAATTTCTTATAAATTTGAGCAGACTTTTTCATGCATTGAATTCTGACTTGGAACCTGAAAATATATTTTATATTTATCATTTGAGATCAAATCTTAGATCTTTCTTTGTCAATATACGGCACAAAAACACTAAAGATGTCACTAGTGTGGGGAAAAGGTCTAATATGTGTTATATTGATCAGGTAGCCAAACTTTGACTTAGCTATGTTCACATAATTATAGATATGGCTCCCAACACAGTTTTTAATACTAGAACAACTGTGCAGCCTGAAGCCAGGAAATTTGTTTCACTGTCTGCTCAAGTGGTGTATCCAGGGGGGGACCAGGGAACCGGGACCCCCCGCCCCCCTTCTTGAGCCGAAACCGTATTTAGGGTTTCAAACCAAATTGTATGACCTAGACCCCCTTCTTTCAAGACCAGAGGACCCTTTTAAGGTTTTATTTTAGTCTTCCTAGGTCGGACCCTCCCCTTTCAAAAATCCTGAACCGGCCCTGGTACTGTAAAGTTTGTAAGTCTCAAAAAACGTTTTAGGCTATGTGATTCAAACCGATGACTGCTTAGTCACAATTCTGACATAAGTCATTGGTGGGTCACCAGTCCGATAATTGGCCATTACACCATCATGCTCCACTTGTGACATTGATATGTACAATGACAAGCAGGGTCTGGGTCAAAAATGTATTTGTATTTAAATACAGTCAAAGTATGAATTTGTATTTATTTTTGTATTTGTGATGTGCAAAATGATAATATTTGTATTTGATCCCAAAATTTGATGTATTTGATCAAATACTATACAAATACATATGTATAAATACTTATTCATATCTACCATAATTCTAAGAGACCATCAAATATTTATGGTGCTGGAAATTAATAAATATTCTGTATAACCTAGATTTGCGTATTTCTAATGGTATTTGTTTTTTTTATGTTCTGCATTGTATTTGTATTTATCTTCAGTGACTCTTATTTGTGTTTGGAGGAGACCAGCTATCATATTTATATCTGAATTTACATTTAGCACAGTGTATTTGACCCTAACCCTGCTGACAAGGCAATATGTTTTAGAAATGTACTGCAGGTTGAGGACATTCCCAGTAAATATCACATGGCCTACCTTTTGGCAACATAAATGAATAAAGTGTCATCTAACACACTGTCTTGGAGAAAAATCTAATAAATAAAATATTACAAATATATCTAAATCTATGGTAAATTTTAATCTTAAAAAAAATCTTAAGAAATATAAATATAATAATACTTAATTCTGAATTTATAGTAGATCTGAACACTTTTTAATACAAGTTTATTTTCAGCCATACCTTTGAGCCCGATACTGCCATGTCAAGTTCTATAGATATGGCAACACATGTGACCTCACTGTCATGTCCGTACAGAGTCTGCACCGGTTGGTTGTTGATATTCTGACTGTTTCCTCCCTACAAATAATCACAAGTACAAGATTTGAATTTGAAATCTTTGCCAAAGAATTATTCAACAATGATAAAATACCAGTATGAAAGTGTCATAAATATAAATCTTAATTTTCTTGATAATAAAAATCTATGATTTTCATACATTCATACAGTCATAAACTGATGTACGATAATTTTTTAAAAACGTTCATGGATCCATACCTGCTGTATGACTTGCCAGATGATACAGGTTGTGTCACGTGACCCTGTGATCAGGTGACCCCCGCAGTGGTCCAGTGCTACACAGCTCACGATATCTGTGAAACAGAGAGAATTCATAAATAATATCTCCTGTAATGTGCAGGGGTAACACATTCAACCAATGATGTCACTGTGATAATATATCGATTTCTTCAGATAGGGTTTTGCAACGCCAATCGCCTCCATAATTTCTTGAGGCAAAAATGAACTGACTTTCTTAAACCTAGTCTGACTTGAGTAAGAATGCAGTTTTTAACAAGATTAAACCCACAAATAGGCCTCTATATATGAAAGTAATGTAATTTTAGTTTGCATACAACTACAATAAACAACTCAAAATGTAACAAAGTACAAAATCTTAAAAGGCATGGAAAATTATGGCCATATGCGCCATCCCTGATGTGAAGAGGATCATTTGGTAGGTAGATTTGTGTTGATCATTTACATATACACCATTTCAAGAACTGAAGTAAATTTTTATATTTTCTTGGCAATCTGTCAAATTTCCTTGCACCGTGTCTAAACTTGTAAAGAAACAAAAATTGCCGCCCACTTGCACCATATTCTTTGTTCGCATATTCCTTAAAGAATATTTTTTTTTGGTGTAGCCTTAGTATAAATGTATAAATTCACCCATACCAGTATGTCGAACAAATCGTCCAACAGTTTTGCCCTTGGACAGGTGGAACACTCGTAAGCTGTTGTCCCAGTGACCTCCGCTGAACAGCAGCTTTGCATCATGGGAGACCACAAATAGTTTGGGCGTGATCTTTTGGCAGGGAGCAAATGGACCAGATAGGTTCTTTTTGGTCCTGGAACAAAGAAAATCATGACAAATATCAGGCTGCCCATTGTGACCTCAGATAGAACTGAGATATTTTTTTTTCTACTTTTTTTGGTGGAGGTAATCACCTCCATTATTTTAATGATGACATATCTAATTCTTATGCTAAGTATTTACATCTGCAGAGTTCCATTTTAGTTTGGGAATATGTCACCAGGTGGTAGCACTCTGTTTCTGTCATTTTATTTTAAATCCTGGTGTCACCTAGGCCCAGTGTCTACTGCACCTGCCAGTCCTGGAAATGTAATCATCCCCATTGCTGGGTCATAACACCGAGGAACCTCCCAAAGACGCACTCTTTTGTGAGTGAAACACGGCTGAGTTTGTGCTTTTAACGTCATGTTGCATGCTTTCAGATATCAAAGAACAAATATTATGTGTTGGCTTCATATCTGTGAGGCTGTACTTTATGATAGTACAACAGTATTAAAATAAGGATAAATCCAACAATACCACAATCATTTCTGTTACAGTCATTTTATCATGCCCTGTGTCACAGTCAATAACTGTATGTTTCACAGTAATTAATGCGTGTTTGTATTGACCAATTCAAATACCACATATGCACAGGTCACAAACAAAATGGCCACCACAGTATTTGGGATTTAATCATGTAAAGTAAGGATTTGTACATCGCATTAGGAGGTACATCATAATAGGGGTGTTATACACTCTCAGTATATGCAGATTTCTAGAAAGCTGCAGAAAAACTTACAAATGCACACATGCACACACACACACATACATACACACCATGCAGGTGTCTTCTAAAGTAGCCACTTACCCCTTTATTAATAAGGACAAAGTCTCACGTGCAGTGCATATAGTTTATCAATTTTCCAATTATTTATTGATTAAAACAATTTCTCATTTGAAGTGAAATCAGTTTGTCCTCACTTGGTATAAATGAAGATATTTCACCACAATAAATTTGTAATTTTGGGAATATAAATCACCAAGGAATATTTTTCCTTGTGTAGTGTACATTACAAGATGTATTCGGACAGGTTTAAATTTAGGGCGAGTATGCCATGAAACATTACAAATGTATACACAATACAAACAAACACAGCAGTGAAACCCACTAGTACTGGTGGTGAGTTTATGGTTCTGGTACTCACTTTGGATTAAGTAAGGACGGATCTTTTTCGAAAGTGAAGTAGTTTGATATGGACTTGTCATATGGCAACCATCCATGGATTCCCAGGACTCCCCTGCCTGTCATGGTGATCTGATAAAAAACATACAAATCTTAAGGTTAAGGGGTCATATGAATATTCATTAGAATCAAAACAGCCATCTATAGATTCCCAGGACTCCTCTGCCTGTCATGGTTATCTGTGACAAAAACAAACACATCTTCAGGTCATGGGGTCATAAGAATAATCATAAGAGTCAAACAGGTTTGAACATACTCTCCAGGAGTTAATGATTTGGCAGGCTCTGATTGGCTGTGGGATCATAGCAGAAGCCCAACAGGACCATTTGACCTTTAGAACTTACTACATATGGATGATTATTTTTTTAAAAGACCATTTCAGCATTACAGGCGCGCATGTGCGATGACCGACCTTGAGCCCAAGGTGAAAGGTCACCATTACCAAAACAAACTACATGCGGTCCTGACAACTTCTGCCGCTTCGTTTGTCAGACACAGCAGATACACTGTGTTACTTGTTTCTCGGGGTTTAACATGCCTCGTCCATACAGGTGTGTATATTCTGAGAGAACAGTGACTGAAAGTTTGATATGATGGTC
The DNA here is from genome assembly GCA_026874595.1 of Sipunculus nudus. Classification (NCBI taxonomy): domain Eukaryota; kingdom Metazoa; phylum Annelida; class Sipuncula; order Golfingiida; family Sipunculidae; genus Sipunculus; species Sipunculus nudus. Next base: position 16,412,807 of record CM049321.1, read on the forward strand.
GGATGCAACTTATAGGGGAAAGGCTTTTTTTTCTGTGGAAAGACAAACTTTTTTGACTCTGTATATATATATATATATATATATATATATATATATATATAAAATTTATTAATTTTATAGTAAACGTATATTATTTTCAGCATACATATTATACACTTTGTATTCTGAGGATTCTCAAGAAATTTAGTACAGTGTTAAAACTCCATAATAACTATAAACAAGTGACCCATGGGTCATGACGCTCAGCTGCCATGCATGACCTGTGACATCATGGACTGAGATTCCAGTCAAATTTTGAAGAACCAATTTGCCAATTTGTTGAAAATTTTCTATGACAACAGAAATATATATCACCTATGTCTGGTTAAAACACAGTGAATTGATGGTCTGAGGAAAATGCATGATTGTTAAGCTATCAGGAACTATTCCAACAGCTTGCTTGAAACCTGTCAGTCTCATAAGGAACTTCACAAAGGGCAAATATAAGATCAAAATATATAGCAAAAATCAAGGAAATACATGCCAGAACTAGAATACGGGTAGTCGACAAGCGACTACGTGTATCCGCCTAAATCAGAGTGGAACTGGTGAAGTGAGGCATGGATTGAGTGGCAAGGGGAAATAGAGTGAAGTGTTGCATATTAGCATGGATGTCTGCAGCCCCATTGTGTATGTAGGTTGCGCCACCTACCACAAAATCCAGAAAGCTGTCCAAGTTGTATAAATATGCAAAATTTAAGGCAGATAAGTCACACCACTACATGTATATGAGTGATTTTTGCCCTTGGCAGACAAACAGATGGACGCTGTGCAAAAATGGCTGCAGATGGTGCCACCATTTTTACGTATGATAAAGAGCTATGTGAGAACTATACACATGCAAAACTTTGGCCCAATCGGTCAAACGGTTCCCAAGATATGAGCTTGGATATCTGCTGCATAAATGTAGAATGTAGGTGGCGCCACCTGTCATAAAATCAAGAGAGCTGTCGGGGATGTATAAACCTGCAAAATTTTAGGCAGATATGTCAAACCACTGCAGAGATATGAGTGATTTTATCCCATGGCAGACAAATAGACAGGAGCTGTGCAAAAATGGCTGCAGGTGGCGCCACCAGTTTTGTGTATGATACAGAGCTATGTGAGATCTATACACATGCAAAATTTTGGCTCAATCGGTCAAACGGTTCCCGAGATATGAGCTTGGATGTCTGCAGCGTAAACGTTAATGTAGGTGGCGCCACCTGTCATAAATCAGAAAAGCTGTCTAGGATGTATACGCATGCCGAATTTTAGGTGAATTAGTCAAACCACTGCAGAGATATGAGTGATTTTAACCCCAGGCAGATGAACAAATGGACACTGTGCAAACATGGTTGCAGGTGGCGCCACCTTTTGTTGTATATGTTTTAAAGCTATCCCAGGGCTATATGTGTATACGCATGCTGAATTTCAGGTGAATTAGTCAAACCACTGCGGAGATATGAGTGATTTTAACCCAAGGCATACAAACAGATGGACACTGTGCAAACATGGTTGCAGGTGGCGCCACCATTTTTTGTATGTTAACAGCTCTCCAAGGGCTACATTTGTGCAAAAAAATTTCCTGATCGGTCAAACGGTTCCCGAGATATGTTGGTTTATGTGTGGAAACAGACACACAAACTAACGCAGAGTGCATAAGAAAGGTCAGAGGTCAAAACAAAATTGGGGTGCAGCAGTTCACATGTGAACTGAACATAATCCCGGGTTTCGTAAAATTCTGCCCAGCGGTTATGGAGGAGTTCTCCGGACACCTACGCGGCGGCAGCGGCGTGCAGCTGAAAACCTAGTATCCGCAAAACTCTGTTTTGGCGGATGCAATTATTGAGAAACAGGTGCTTCTGTATGAATTTTTATTCAATACAAGAGAAATGTATTGCACTTTTATAAATGATGGTAATATTTATTCAGAAATATTTGACCCAATCCTTTACAAGATTACATAAAAATACATCCAACTGCATTCACTTTAACTGTTCTTGAGATAATATGATCAAAAGGAATTAAAAGATGGTTGCCTGGTGGCCATATTGGACTTTTGACAAGTCTGAAATCAGACAACAAACATTCTCTAAATCGGACCAAACATTAAAGAAAAATTACTGAAACTGCACTGAAGAAATAATTTCTAAGGTGGCTAACTGGCAGACATAATGGATTTCTGACAAGTATGACATTTGATATCCCACATTCTCCAATAAGAGACTAAACTTGGGGCAAATTATCCAGTAATGAATGCCCAAAATAATTCAAAAGACATGTCCAGGCGCTCATATCAGATTTATAGATATGCAATTGTAAAAAGTGTAAGTCCAATATTTTTTATTATCACTCTGCTTTTCAATGGGGTCAGCAGGGTAGGTAAACTGCCAAACCTGAAAGAAAAGAAATGCAGAAAGCATGACTAAGGGTCTTGAAATAAAACAAAAAGCCATCCTAAATCAAGGTACACATCCACATATTATGAGAACAAACACTTGCTTTTATATGTGGTGATATATATTAAAATATTCAGATATCTAGGAAACTATGTTTATTGCTAGGATTCCATAAAATAAACTGCAAAATGTTCCCATCATCTTATAAATCAGTAGCTAAACCTTAATACTATACTCTCATAGTCTTAATGCCTGGCTGAAGCATTCAGACAACAGTGTTTTTGTTATGAAGTAACGAGGTACTTATCACTGATCCTTATCACTTAATAGGCTGAAACAAAAGGGAGTCATATGTCACCAGTGTCACTCACAATTACAGCCACACAGGGAGATTACCAGCTGGGGTTGGATGGTTATATATACAAGAAAAATAGAGATGGTCTATAAAATAAGTAATTGTGAACATCACTGACCTATAAAAAAAAGTAATTGTGAACATCACTGACCTATGACCTTGGCCTTTTGCCCACATATCAACTGGATTTTTTCTAAATGATGGGTAACTACTAACTACTTAAATCTGGTGTAATTACTTGGCAACCAATGGGTGAATAACTTTGACCTGCAACCTTTAACCTGCTGACCAGCTGACCCCAAAATCAATAAGTTATTTATTCAAGCAAAAAGACCCATAAATATGAAGTTTGAGTCAAACTGAGTGATGCATAGATGTGGCATATGTGAAAGACTGAAGGTTTGGGTTGAACAGTTACACTTGAAATATGCTAACAAGCATTTAGAACAATTAAATATTGTGACCTTGACCTTTGACTTTTTGACCTCAACATCAATAGGCTTCTTCCCTTATTGGTAGGTAAGCCATATATGACAGATGGAAGGTACAGATTGAAAAGTTTGCCTGAAAATTACTCCATGCAAGAAGTGGGTACTGTGACCTTGACCTTTGTCCTCAAAATCAACAGGTCTTTTCCCCTGTTGGCAGAGAAGCCATATCAGTGCTGAAAGGTTTGGAATGAAAAGTCTAGCTTGAAATGTGTCCACAACCTTTTCAAAGAAGTGGATCCTGTGACCCTGACCTTTGACCTTGTGACCTCAAAATCTATAGGATTCTTCTCCAACTTAGTAGGTGAGCTATATGTGAAAGATCAAAGAATTGGGATGAAAGGGTTGGCTTAAAATGCATCCACAGGCTTTTCAAAGAAGAGGCTCCTGTGACCTTGACCTTTGACCTTTTGACCTAAAAAAAATTATGGTTCTTCCCCTGTTGGTAGGTGAGCTGTATGTGAAAGATGGAAGGTTTGGGATGAAAATTTTGTCTCAAAGAGTTATTTCTGGGGGGTGCAAACACACCCCATAACTTCGAGATTATAGGTCACAGTGACCTAATTTCAGGTTTGCAAGGAGATCTTTTTATAACCTCTAAGACTGCATAGGGTTCATGGTCCTAGCCCCTACGGTTACGATTTGTGCCCTGCTAACGGCCGGCCGGACGGACAGACAGAAGGACGACGGACAAAGACCCATCGCTATAGCCCAGCATGACTGAAAGTCAGCTGAGCTGAAAAGGAAAATGTAAGCTGAAAAAAGGTGTATGCTATAGAAGGACTTCCATATAGTATATATATTTGCTTTTTTCTACTGCATTTAAGTCATGTTTAAATCCTTCAACTGACATGTCATGTTTAAGTAAATGTTTGTTTACTGAAAATGGTCTGCTTTGTTTGTTAAGTTCAGTAATATATATATGCCAGTAGCATAATTAATATATAAATATTATATTTCTGCACATGTTAAGAGATGAGATTGGCAAATCCATGAAAAGCTACCATACAAAAACTCTCTAATAATCATATTTTCTCAAGTTCTTTGACACTAAAATATTTATCCCAAATCATGAAAGCCATAAACATCTCCAACAGAAGGCTAATAATATATCACGCATTAAAAGTGACAAATAACAGGGTAAACAGTTATGTTTACAAGTTTTGCATTATAATGTATTTTTTTAAATGTCTTGGTATGCTCCCAGAAAGCTATATTATAATTTATATTTACCTTCCCATTACCCAAGAGTCAAAGACATTTTTGTAATTTTGAAATATGTATAACAATTATCTTGTCCAGCTGTTTTGGATGCTGAACTGTGAACATTTACGTGAAACATTAAGCGAAACATTTCCGTTTTGTCCATGACAGGGTCAGAGAGTTATCAGTATTAATTATTTCCTCAGTGATTAGTGTGGATTATTATTATGAAATATAAAAATAATAAAGCATTATCTGGGCTAAAGGGAATTATGGCTTGAAACACTGGCCTTCAACATAACAGTATTATAATAAACTGTTACTAACACAGGAATCAGGACTATGAAATTTGAGATGGTTATAAAGATGCATTTCGAGTAAAAACAAAAAACAAAAACGTTTATCTAAATACTCATGATTAATAAATGGTAACTAACCTTCATATCAAAGTGTTGACAAAGACATTTCTACATATAAATAAGTTAAATGTGAAGCACCGTCATGTGTCCACTTGAATATTTCACCAGTGTGACTCTGTGAGCCACATGGAGTGAGCGACTGCACATGTGCTCGTATTTGTTACATTTTTTTTAAAAAGGCCAGCAGAAAAGCTCTAATCTGCTTAGGGGCGATGTGTAACACTAATAAAAGGTGCCATTTTCTATGAGAGGGCGTCCACTGAAAATATTAATAGATATAAAGAAAGGGTTGGAACGTGACATTCCGCCATTTCTGCCTTGCACATGTCTGGTCAAGGAACGTGTTTTGGTAATGGTGACCTTTGACCCTGACTAGCATGCATTGCAAGTCGCGAGATGCTGAAATGATCTATTGTTGCAACACATTTTCAGAGAAAGATGTGTTGGAGAGTGTTGTATATTCTTTTATTTTTATTAATGTTACCTGAAATTATGGTATCTGCAATTTTTTTTTAAAGGGCACTCATTTTTACTTAATTTTTTTGTGTGGAGGTAACCACCTCATTTTTTATGCTCTCTTATCTAATTCTTAATCTAAGTATGTACATCTGCAGAGTTCCAATTCAGTTTGGGACTATGTGACAGGGTGGTAGCACTTATTTCCTATCATATTATTTTTTGTATACTGGTGTCACCAAGGGCGGGTGTCCCACATCACCCACATTACTGGGTCATAACACCCAGGAACCCCCAAAAACCTACACGTTTGTGAGTGATACATGGCTGTGGGGTACAGCCTTCCCATTAAGCCTGCACAGCGCTAACCCTGGGTGGGGGCCAACTATAAAAAACTTACCACCTCTACCGAGATTTTAACTCACAACCCTCCGGCTTTGAGTCCTGTGCTCTACCCCTGATCCACAAAAGCCGGTTCTTAAAGGGCACTTGTTTGCTAAACCTTTTTTGCTACACTACACAAGTTATTTGGTGAAGGCTTATAGAGTTTTTTGGGGTTAAGTCCCCACCCCCTGATTTGAAGGTAGGTGAATATCGGGCTTTAAATACTCACTAGTGCATCAGGCATCCCATGTTGGATGAAGGACCGTGATTGGTTGCGAGGAACACTGACATAAACCAATGGATCTGTATCAGGTGACACCTGAAATAAAACATTCAAGTATGTTAATGTATGCAAATGAACAGTATAGATTTGTTCTGCGGTGTTTTACATGTGGAATTTTTTGGTGTCACCTTGTCTTTGAACACTTGGCCTGTAGTATTTGGTATGTAAGCATTTTGTCTAGAGGCATTTTGTCTGTGGACATTTTGTGAAGTGTTCTGAACTTATTTGACTGAGGCATATGGCTTGTGGCATCACACTGCACATAATCCTACACTCAAGAGTATGATTCTGCTTGTTAGGGACTGAGGGTAAAGTAATCCTTTCCCACAATGCACTGGGGCTTCTAAATACACCAGTGGCATAAGTTTACATGTAATGAAGAGAGCAAGGTAGTCCATTAAAATATGTCTAATAAGAATTGTTTCAAGACAAACAAGCAAATTCATGGAATTTAAGTCCCACCCTTCTGCCACTTGTTGTCTTTCATGCTAACCTGACCAACATGTTTCCGTTTGCCTGAAGCTGTCTCCACATGTCATAGTGGCTGTGTTTAGTTTTCATGTTGCCCTGAAGATGTCTCCTTATGTCATAATTTTGGTTGTGAAATAGGAACAAAATTTAATATTTTTGTTTTGGAGCTGGAGAGAATAAGTTTTCAGACAGACACTCCAAACCAAATCCCAACCAAGGTATGCATGAGAGCAATCACTGACCCAAATTTGAATGAAATCAAATAATATTTAAGTAAGTTATTGCATAGAAACAAAAAATCTTACAGACAGACAGACAGACATAGGGACAGGCAGACAGACCCAAATCAATGTCCCTTGTTTCGGGAAGACGGGGACAATTACATGAACATGGCTGTTTTTGTGGTAAGGACAACATGTAATAAGTAATATTTTGTAATCATGCACATGTGCAAAGTAAATCAGAGTTGTTTTCTTTAATTGTGACACTTTGATCCTCTAGTCTGACAGTTGAAACAGGTAGTTCAAGCCATCCCACAATTCCTGACAGGAAGAGGTTTGTTCAAGTAGAAACAGCCTCTGGCAGAAGGGTAGCCATGACAAACATGACTGAGTTAGGCCCCCTACTGAGTCGTGACACAAGCCAAATTTAGAACCGCCCTGCAAGTCCACGCCACGCTTTATAACCGTCTCTCCGCATACAGTTAGCAGGAAGACTGCAGGCAGAAATCTTTCATACATGCAGAACAATATATGAATATATTGGGTTATAACGGAATATTTCACACACATGGAAGGTGTCGTTGGAGAGATAAAAAACTTATTAAAAGGTCTAGTGGGTTTATTTGAAGTGACACGATACTTGTAAGCAATGAAGCGTTGTCAAAAATGATGAAAATACTTGCATCCTCATCCAGCCTTATAATGCGATCCTCAGAGTTAGATGTCCAGGCACTCTGGCAAGCCAGTAATCTGGCCATAATGTCAGAGGGCCGATCTGGCGCTAGCAGATGGGTATTGTGGCATTTGTCTGTGGACAATGTCCAGTTACCCCCAGCACACCAGGTAGAGCTTTCCTGTTAATGTGTACTTGGCCTACCACAGAATAAAGGTCATATTATATTCACCTCAACGTAGAATGCTTTCAACTTGTCCAGGAACCAGAACAAGTTCAACGGTCGATCAGCTTTCGCTCCTTTAGCGATGACCTCCTCAAATGATAACCTCTTCGGATGTGGCTCCTGGCAGGGTGGAAGGGAAAGGTTCATAAACATATTGTATTATACTGTTCAGTTAAATTTACACTTTTAAAGTTACAATTTCTGTTAATCATATACCAAAAGATTTAAAAATTCTTCTCTCATCCAAATTGGGTTAGTTGCAAGTTTAACACAGTTCAGAAGGAATTTTCAATCAAGTAAACCCCTATCCTGTTATATATATATATATATATATATATATATGAATTTCTTTATTTTTATTTCTTTTTTAGTTTTTAAGCATACCTTGAGAAGTTGACTTGGTGTCTGACCAAAGTTGTTAATCATGCCTTCCACCGCCTTTCTCTCCACGGGATCCTCAATAGCACCAATGTCTACAGCACCTTTAAAAAGCTCATCAAAATAACACTCAAACCCTTGTTTATACAAATATTTACAACATCTGTAAAAAAAACAAATCAAATTTACACTCAATTCCTTAAGGCACTAACATCATAAATCACCTGTCAAAACCCTTCTGAAATGACAGCCTTGTTAACACAAAATATTACCCATATCACTTTCAATACTGTCAACATTAATTACACAGGGTATGAATTAGGCTAAACAAGGGACCTATGGGTCACTGTGCTCAGCTGACGTTAACCTTGAAGGTAAAAATCTAAAATAATATCAAATGGAGATAAAGTGTAAGAGGAAGAGGTAATAAAGGCCATGGTTGGTTTATATGATTGGTTTGTATTGATGAGCAAGAAATTGTTGCAAATAATATTTTGTGACCTGACCATGTGTTTCCTAATGTTGAAACTGAAGCATGTGAGCAGTTTGTGAACAAATGATCTGTACAATTACCATGATCATTAGTTGGCTTTTCGATTAACTGTTGACATTTCAGTAGTTTACACATTTGTTCAATCGAATCTTTTTTTTGTATAATATATATTATTAAATATATGTTTTTTTTTTAATGAAATGTATACAGTTGAAATATAACTAATTAACAACATAAAACATGGCAAACAAAGCCTGATCTCAAATTCTGCTGATGCAGGAAAATAATGAACAAATGTTTGTAATAAATCCTCATTTTTTTATCACATCAATTTTTTTTAAATTTAAGTTTATATTTCTATACATTTTCAATATAACATATATATCTGAATATAAAAGTTGATTCATAATTCTCAATTGCATCATCATAATTCTCAATCTTGTCAGATAACACCACATCATGCATACAAATGTTCATTTATTTTTTACCACAAAAAATATATCTTTAAAATCTGCAAAACAATAAATATCTAAAAAAAAATACTTGATTTAGATTTCACAATTTTTAATTGTGTCTTTATTTATCCATAATGTGCTTCATATTTTATCATAATTTAAGCATACTGATGGGTTCCATTATGATTGGTAAAATCATTTAAAAGAAAAATGATTTCTTTAAAAATGCTACATTACACAACATTGCATCTTCTGGATTACACCTTTAATTACTTTTTCAAGGAAAGTTTTTGCATATCAGAGTGGAAACAGCATTACAATTAAGGAGATACAGTGAAAACAATAACAATACTGCATAACACTTGGTGGGTTGGGTTTGCGGGGGGGGGGGGGGGGGGGGGGGTCATTAGGGTGGTGATATGAGAATAACTGTACACCTGTCACAGCAGGGGATCTCCCCCAGTGACTGTAACAAATCAGAAACCCTGGCATAGCTGACTTCCAGTGACCTGGAGTGGGACCCTGCATCTGTAATCTGTCAACAAAGCAAATGACTATAATAGAGCCTCAAGAAAAAATCAATAACTAGCTTAATTTTCAAGCTTTTACTTCCAAATTTCAGATTTAAACAAATTAAATATTTATGTTTACATGCTGAGAAAATTAAATCAATGGTACTTACAGGAAAAAAACGTGCCATGGTCAAAGTTGGGCAAAATTTAAGGTACTGATTTTATTTTTATGCTAATTACTTAAAAAATTTACAAAATTCAGATCTAATTTTGGGTAAACAATTGAATCTTAATTAAACATAGTTATATACTTGGGAAAACAGACTCTAGTTTCAAAATTTTTCATGTTAAGTGAGTAAATATTTTTCCTGATTTTTTACAAAGTCCATTATGTTTGGGCCCATAACTTAAAGAATTTATACTTAACAGACTTAATTTCTGGCATGTACATAGGAACTATATAGAAGAATATTTATGGTAAATATGAGGAAAAACAGATGAGTGGTTTTGATATAAGGCAGTCCTGAAGTGTGAAAATAGGATTTTAATAAAAAATTGAGGTTTTTCCTTAATTTCTAAAAGGAACGAAGTCGCAAAGACCCAGTTTTTGGCTTGGTAGGAGATTATGGGGACATCTAACTGTATGCCGAAATTCAGATACGTAGGTCCAACGGTGTCGAAACGTGCCAGTCTTACGGACGGACATCCAGACGGACGGATGGATGGACAGACGGACGGACGGACAGACAGACGGACGGACGACGGACAATGGACCATGACTATAGCTCAGATGACTTATAGTCAGCTGAGCTAACAAAACCTACATGCACCTAAAGATTTTAACATGCACCTTGTAATACTAGTGGGAAAATTTGCTTGATAAGGAGTTTCCGTTACTCAAAGAATAGAAATGCTGCACCAACATTTTTTTCACTGGTTTATAATACTTGCACAGAGTGCACCCTAGGTATGATTTCTACCTCCACAAAAGAAATTGTAAAAGCAAACATGCATGTGTGCACCCTCTATTTCACACTCTGATTATTTTTAAACACTTGATGGCTCTGACATTAAACAAACCTTCATTAACTCAAGCAAATAAAGATCTGATCCTTGATGGTATTCAGATTCAGAAGCACCATAAAAATCAATGTCATACACTTGTCAGCACCACTGTCCACATTACAAACAAAATTCTGAATCAAAAGTACATTCAATCCCTCCAAAGCACTTATGTGTACAGCACATGTATACAATGACCCAAAACTTGGATATCACCAAAGGCAAAAATAAAGGCTAAATGAAAATACATTAAACTAGAATACGGGTAGTAGACAAGCGACTACGTGTATCCGCCTAAATCAGAGTGGAACGGGTGAAGTGAGGCATGGATTGAGTGGCAAGGGAAAATTGAGTGTTGCATATTAGCATGGATGTCTGCAGCCAAATTGTGTATGTAGGTTGCCCCCCATACCACCAAATCCAGAAAGCCGTCCAAGTTGTATACATATGAAAAATTTAAGGCAGATAAGTCAAACCACTACATGTATATGAATGATTTTAGCCCGTGGCAGAAAACAGATGGACGCTACATTTGTGTAAAAAAATTTTCCTGATCGGTCAAACGGTTCCCGAGATATGTGCGTTTATGTGTGGAAACAGATGCACAAACGGACGCAGAGCGCAGAGGAAAGGTCAGAGGTCAAAACAAAATCGGGGCGCAGCAGTTCACATGTGACCCGAACATAATCCCGGGTTTCGTAAAATTCTGCCCAGCGGTTACGGAGGAGTTCTCCGGACACCTACGCGGCGGCGGCGGCGTGCAGCTGAAAACATAGTATCCGCAAAACTCTGTCTTGTTATCCGTTATGTATTAACTATTAACTCCTAGAGAGCTTTTTCTTTTTAACTGGTGGCATATATCTCTTTCACATGTAGAATACTAGTCAAAGTACTTGTGTCAACAATACCTGTCAAGAACTATTACCTTCCATTTTGTATAAAACCAGCTGGCAGCGTTACTGGATATAGCAGCTCTGTTTCTTAATATACCAGTAGTATCATCGTTATAATTATCCATATTGTGATCTGTTTTCTTCATTCTTATTGTGCTGTGCATATAACATTTTATATACAGCAGATGTATACAAAGACCCAATTAATATTTTACTCAAAACTTGGATATCACCAAAGGCAAAAATAAAGGCTAAATGAAAATACATTAAATAAATTAATAGCCCCAGTGTCCTAAGTTCCTGTGAAAAGCCTGTACAATATTTAGATTAAAATTATTTATATAATAAAGGATTTTAAAAGGGCTCTGACATATAGTTTCTGTACAGTATGAAGACCTAAAGGTATAACTTGCCTTCATATGAGCAGTAATAGAAGACATTGAGAGCTTCAACTGCTGCATTCCCTTTCTGTTTGAAACCGAAGATCAAGTCAATCCACTGGTGCAGATGGCAAGACACATACTCTGACTCCTGAAACATAACCAAATAAAACTTGAAATTTTCTTTTCCAATAATTCTTCAGTAAAACAAAGACAACCACTTTAAATTGTTGTTGTGTTGTACCTTAACATGAACACACTAATGAAATGATAAGCTACAGGTTGCGAAAAAATCTAGTATATGAAAAACCCATAAGCTACATGTCCTGAAATGATATCTTATCAACTGATGCCAGTTTAGGCTTCAAATTTGATATAAGATGGATGTTACTGTCACAGCACTGAAATACGAGTTAGGGCTTCTTCATGGTTATAGGGATGATTTTAGGCTGACATAAACCTTGACGGTTCTATTATGGGCTGTCCCCTCATACCAGAGCTTTTCGATGCTTGTAGATAAATTCTTCTGATGTCGATGCCCACTTTGGCAGTTCCACGTCATTGACAACCTTCTTTGACACTTGAAGCTTTCCTAAATCAAAACCTGTGGAAAGTTCAATATATGAGTCAATATACAAGTTTTACACTGGAAATGATTTAAAGCAGAATGAATTATTTTTTTTAAATCATCAAACGCTTAGAACAAGAGCACCGCAAACGAGCATAATTCACCTGTCATGTATCTGGTGACCTCTGACCTCATTAAATATGTTTGAATTTTGATGAGCAGGTAATTCAGGTGAGAAACTCTATTGGTAAATATGTATAATGAGTTTCATGAAAGTCCATAGGATTTTTGGTAAGTCACAAAGGTGCCTCCAAAGTGCAGTGACCTCTGACTTCATTAAATAAACATGGATTTTGCTGAAAATCGAAATTAGGTGAGACATTTATTGGTTAACATTTAGATCAAAATCTTTCATATTCTTCCTAAATTATTGTGGCGACACCACTAAGTAGCCTAGTGAACCATGACCTCATTAAATATGCATGGATGTTGCCAATAATCGACTCAGGTGAAATAATCTGTTGGTAATTAGTTATGGTCACCAATATCCATCAAAAGCCGAGTAAGTTATCACTAGGACACTTAAAATTAACGGACGGACTTTGGGTATACCATAATAGCCCCGTCATATAACAATCGTATAACAACTGAAATTTGTACCATTTAGTGTGACAATACATTTACAAAACTGCCCATCTCTGCATAGTGGAACTATTGTGACTCTGAGTGTTACGTTACTTGATCCAAGCCTTAACGGAAATTATATCCAGTAATATATGTGTACAAGCAGACAGGGACTGACCTGTGGTCAACATTTTCAAAACAAAATATACAGAATACAGAATATACGCTCTCTTTCCCCAAGGCACATCTCTCTGGAGAATTTTTTTAAAAAATCTGACCAAAGCTTTATGTGATATCATAAGACAACAGGGCTTGACATTAACAGTTAACTGCTTGCCTGGGGCAAGTAAAAAATGGTGGTAGGGCAACCAACAGTTGGTTCCTACTTGCCTGACTGGGCAAGTGAGTGCAACATAAACCTTTACACAAAGGCCTGAATCTTGACCAATTTTAAGTTGGCCACTTTCTTTTTCAGCAATTTCAGGAGAAGTGAAATCATATTTTAATAACTCTACCTTTATTTACATGCATGTTTTAATCTATGCAAATGCCAAAGAGAAATATAATTAACAAAAAAAATTAGCGGATTAAATTTTTTGTGGTTGTGGCCATGATTACTAATTTTGTGGAACAAGTAAAAATTCATGTATGGCAAGTAAAAGCTAGTTGTCACTTGCCCTACTTGGCAAATAGTTTCAAAAGTTAATGTTGAGCCCTGGACAAACAAACAGAAAGATAAGCACAGGTGGTGACAACACCTCCATAACAAACTAAGAAAATCCTTCCACAATTTTCTTCGTGATATCTTGTGCAGGGATTAACAAACGTGAAGAGAGATAAACACGGGTGTAAACATAACCTCCACTTACTGAACCACCAGGCAGCTTTAGGATACATACCATTGAGATTCTCCAGGAACTCTGGCAGGTAGAAGAACTCAGGGATTAGCTCCTTCACGTCATTTGGGTTGTCCATCAGTACGTTCCATGTGGCTGGGATTGAGTGGAACTGTCGGTCTGCCACATCAAACCTGTCAATCAAAATGAGTGACAGGTGGAGAGCTAAATATAGAACAAACAGTGACATCTGCTAAAGAGTATCGGTTTATAATACAAGTGACCCATGGGTCATGACGCTCAGCTGCCAAGCATGACCTGTGACATCATGGACTGAGATTCACAACTTCCAGTCACATTTTGAAGAACCAATTTGCCAATTTGTTGAAAATTTTCTATGACAACAGAAGTATATATCACCTATGTCTGGTTAAAACACAGTGAATTGATGGTCTGAGGAAGATGCATGATTGTTAAGCTATCAGGAACTATTCCAACAGCTTGCTTGAAACCTGTCAGTCTCAAAAGGTACACCACAAAGGGCAAATATAAGATCAAAATATATAGCAAAAATCAAGGAAATACATGCAAGAATTATTGAGAAACAGGTGCTTCTGTATGAATTTTTATTCAATACAAGCCAACTGTACTGCACTTTTATAAATGATGGTAATATTTATTCAGAAATATTTGACCCAATCCTTTACAAGATTACATAAATATACATCCAACTGCATTCACTTTAACTGTTCTTGAGATAATATGATCAAAAGGAATTAAAAGATGGTTGCCTGGTGGCCATATTGGACTTCTGACAAGTCTGAAATCAGACAACAAACATTCTCTAAATCGGACCAAACATTAAAGAAAAAATTACTGAAACTGCCCTGAAGAAAGAATTTCTAAGGTGGCTAACTGGCAGACATAATGGATTTCTGACAAGTATGACATTTGATATCCCACATTCTCCAATAAGAGACCAAACCTGGGGCAAATTATCCAGTAATAAATGCCCAAAATAATTCAAAAGGCATGTCCAGGCCCTCATATCAGATTTATAGATATGCAATTGTAAAAAGTGTAAGTCCAATATGTTTTATTATCACTCTGCTTTTCAATGGGGTCAGCAGGGTAGGTAAACTGCCAAACCTGAAAGAAAAGAAATGCAGAAAGCATGACTAAGACTCTTGAAATAAAACAAAAAGCCATCCTAAATCAAGGTACACATCCACATATTATGAGAACAAACACTTGCTTTTATATGTGGTGATATATATTAAATATTCAGATATCTAGGAAACTAAGTTTATTGCTAGGATTCCATAAAATAAACTGCAAAATGTTCCCATCATCTTATAAATCAGTAGCTAAACTTTAATACTATACTCTCATAGTCTTAATGCCTGGCTGAAGCATTCTGACAACAGTGTTTTTGTTATGAAGTAACAAGGTACTTATCACTGAGCCTTATCACTTAATAGGCTGATACAAAAGGGAGTCATATGTCACAATTACAGCCACACAGGGAGATGTACCAGCTGGAGTGGGATGGTTATATATACAAGAAATATAGAGATGGCTATAAATTAAGTAATTGTGAACATCCCTGACCTATGACCTTGGCCTTTTGCCCATATATCAACTGGATTCTTTCTAAATGATGGGTAACTACTGACCACTTAAATCTGGTGTAATTACTTGGCAACCAATGGGTGAATAACTTTGACCTGCAACCTTTAACCTGCTGACCAGCTGATCCCAAAATCAATAAGTTATTTATTCAAGCAAAAAGACCCATAAATATGAAGTTTGAGTCAAACTGAGTGATGCATACTAGATGTGGCATATGTGAAAGACTGAAGGTTTGGGTTGAACAGTTACACTTGAAATATGCTCACAAGCATTTAGAACAATTAAATATTGTGACCTTGACCTTTGACTTTTTGACCTCAACATCAATAGGCTTCTTCCCATATTGGTAGGTAAGCCATATATTACAGATGGAAGGTACAGATTGAAAAGTTTGCCTGAAAATGACTCCACGCAAGAAGTGGGTGCTGTGAACTTGACCTTTGACCTCAAAATCAACAGGTCTTTTCCCCTGTTGGCAATAAAGCGATATCAGTGCTGGAAGGTTTGGAATGAAAAGTCTAGCTTGAAATGTGTTCACTACCTTTTCAAAGAAGTGGATCCTGTGACCCTGACCTTTGACCTTGTGACCTCAAAATCTATAGGATTCTTCTCCAACTTAGTAGGTGAGCTATATGTGAAAGATCAAAGAATTGGGATGAAAGGGTTGGCTTAAAATGCATCCACAGGCTTTTCAAAGAAGAGGCTCCTGTGACCTTGACCTTTGACCTTTTGACCTAAAAAAAAATTATGGTTCTTCCCCTGTTGGTAGGTGAGCTGTATGTGAAAGATGGAAGGTTTGGGATGAAAATTTTGTCTCAAAGAGTTATTTCTGGGGGGTGCAAACACACCCCATAACTTCGAGAATATAGGTCGCAGTGACCTAATTTCAGGTTTGCAAGGAGATCTTTTTATAACCTCTAAGACTGCATAGGGTTCATGGCCCTAGCCCCTATGGTTACGATTTGTGCCCTGCTAACGGACGGCCGGACGGCCGGACGGACAGACGGAAGGACGCCGGACAAAGACCCATCGCTATAGCCCAGCATGACTGAAAGTCAGCTGAGCTAAAAACTTTCCTCTTACATTAAATCGATTAATTAATAACATTTTTATGATGTTTTTGTTCCCAATCACTTACCCATTTGTACTTAAGACTGATGTTGATACACCTGAAAATAAACTCATGTCGGGAGTTAATTTGCACTTTTCTGCTCTGGCAAAATTCAATGTAAAGTGTAGGCAGCTGATAATCTGGCAAAATTTTATATATAACTCTACTCTAAACACCAATGTGATCATTGTTTAAAACCTGTAGAACTAATTGAGTGGGGTGTCTTTGTAAACAAGGTTTTTTTTTTAATCTTACCTTTTGTAAATATCACACGTTTGAAACCAAAATGTCAAAGGTCTAGATTCTACATTATTGAAATGAATTTATAGTATTGTTTCACCCACTTGTGATAACATTTGGTTGTTGCAAAACATTTTACAATTCACTTTAATTTTATAACAAGCAAATTTGTTGAATTTATGTCATTTGCTTCCACCTCTTGTAATTTTAGCTTCCTGTGATCTTCATTCTTGCCTTCTCAATATGTTTTAGTTTTTATTTTCCCTTGAAGATGTCACCACATGTCATAGTGCCTGTGTTTTAGCTTTCATTGTACCCTGAATATGTCTTAATTTTGGTTGTCAATTAGGAACCAAAGGGAAATTTTTTGTTTGTTTTGGAGCTGGTGATAAAAAATATTCAGACAGACACTCCAAAACCAATCCCAACCAAGGAAAGTTATCGCATGGAAACAAAAACCTGACAGACAGACAGACAAACCCAAATCAATGTCTCCCATTCCGCAGAAGCAGGGACAATAATTCCATACTCACTTGCCACTCTGTAGCTGGATGTGTAACGTTGTGAAAGGTTCAACTCGTAACAGGAAGTGCATCACACCAGCAGCATTAGAATAGTGTGTTCCATAGTGAAACTTTGGAATACTACCAGTAGGATCCTCAAAACTCTCATACCTAAAATCAAATTTGATTGAAATAAAATTCATTTTAATCATTTTTTTTTAATTTATTTTACCGAAAAGACAACGTAAATATCATGAAACCGCAGTTCATTATCAGTAGGCAACTTAGATTATCACATCATCATTTAATGAGAGATGAGATGTACAATACGGGATATCACCAATGCAGTTTCTCTTGTAAATGGAGGAGAAAAACCACTGGCTGGCACAGTCAGAAGCCCATTTGTGCAGGCTACCATGATTCAGCCAGATGGTCATTAGCACCGTCTAATCTGACCAACCTCATTATACCAGCTTATTTATGCTTTTAAAGTCTATTTTCTCACAGTCATCACTGAACATATTTGAGGCTGCAAGTAACTGTTGGTGTAACACAAGGCAGATTCAATGAAACCTTCAGAATATGACATTTATCCGTAAATGAAAGACCATTCGTAGCTTTGCCCTGAATTTTTATGCGAGTCCATTGATTTAAGACAAAGTTCTAATGCTACTGGTCATTTCTAGGTGTTTTCACGATAATGCAACAATTTCAACTGAACAACATGCTTTGAAAACAAGATCATATTAAATTTTAGGATAATTTGTATGAAAAGGCTTATGCTCAGTGCACACGCAGCTCTGGTGTATTGAATGAATGGGCAAAATAGGCTGTCCGCCAGGGGCGATAGTTGTTTGCCTGCAATTTTTCAGGCAGACAGGCATATTCTATCTCCACACACAAGAGTATCAACATTAGTGATATCCTGTATTGCATTTTTTTACCTCATCAAAAGGAAATCTTGATTCTCCAAAATGTTTTAATAAGTCTATTACAAAAATCTACCATATATTCATTGTTACTTTTTCCCATCACCATGAATGCACTGAAAAATGTTCATATTTGAAATTTAGCAAACAAAAAATATATGAAACATTTATAAATTTGAAAAACCAGGTAAGTATTTATATAAAAAATTTAAATGGCACAACTTGAGGAGCTAGTACTTTGATGAACATGAATCCAAAAAAGAGACAGATAAATAATGAGTCCGTTTAAAATCCTACTGACTTTTCTCTGACTTCTTCTTCGTTCTTAGGGTTGGCCACACCGATAGGTTTTGATAGATTTCGAAAAGACTTTGGGTCATCTAGGTTCAGTACATCAGATTTGTAGTCTGCCAGTATCCATGGAAACTTAAAGTAAAACGCAGTGTCATGCTTGATAGTATTATAATCAGTAATTCTTCATTTTTTATTACTAATGGTTCATTCCAAATAAGCCGTGATCTTTGACAACTATAAATATGTCAAGGATATGAAAATCATCATCAAATGAATATATACCCTGCAAGCGTGGGCAATAATTACTTACATTCGGGGCACTGCAATTATCTAAAATATATAATATATTACATATTTATTCACAGCATTTATTTTTAATCTAGTTTTGTTTAAAAAAAAATAAAACAAAAAGAAGTCTTTTGTTCATCTTGTTTCCATTGCATGAATATATATCAACTGTGAATAAAAATAAGTTTTAGCCAACTCACCACTGGGTATTGACTCAAATCGTTATAAGTTCGCCCTGCTATGGTGTTTAACTGCATCAAGTATTCAAAGTTGCTGATTTCTCTGCTGACCCATTTCTATTAAAAAATAAGCAAAATATGCATATTCATCAGACAGAGTGAAATTACCAATTGCCCTCAGCCCCTGACAAGAACCAATTGTTACAAAATATATTTCACAGATTCTGTTTATCTAATGCCACCAATATATTATGAATTATCTTGTACTGATAACCCGGATTACATCCGTCCTCAACCCTAGCCACACTAAATGCTGCAATGCCACTCTGTGTGGTGCTGCAAATACTATTATAATATTTGCGAAAACCATTTTTTTGTGAGAAAGCAGAGAAAGAGGAACTTTTTCAAGCACAGCTTTGCAAAGCCACACAGCAGTGTTTGACCAGGTCAGTCCAATGTATCTAAATATACTCAACAATCTTTGTGGCATGGCACAGCCCTGTGTTCAGTGTTGCTAGGCATTATAACTAATCCTTATTTAATTTTATAAATAAATGATCACTGCATGTAGGGCTAATGGTTAATTTTATTATATATCATCTGAAAGTGAGCCCTTTCAATTGCATTCATTTTTATTGTTTGAGCGCTGTTTCAGCAATTGTGAAAATGGTGTAATAATTAGGCTACATAGTAGACATTTTTTCTCAGGTCAAAACAATACCACAGCTGTCCCCTTTTAAGTATAGCAGCTGTGTCAACTGCTGTGTCAATGACATTAATTTTATCTATACCTTTAGATAAGATAAGATGACAAGTTATCCTTCCCACCTGTGTCAGTCCAGAAGCTTTCAACAAATCTGCAGGTGACCTTGACCCGTAGTAGATGAGATTTGGAGGTCGAAGCCCCAATATTCTTGCATATACTTTGTTTCTTGTCTGAAAGGAATATTTGAACAAGCTGAAGCATAAGGCAGAATCTGGGTGTTGGGAGACATATATAAATATGGTTGGTGCCCAGAGGTCTGTATGAATTGGTATGTGAATTATTTGGGGATAAACTTTGCACTGCAAATTGCAAATCTGCAATAAACCTAGCTATGGATGATCGTGCTAATAGTAAGCTTCCATGATGACAGAAATATATGTTTGAATGAGGCACTTATTTCAATTATATCATCCCATGGAAAATATTTTTCATCAAACTTAAATATTTGTTTGTGAAGAGCGAGACTTTCAAGATGCCAAAAAAATGTGATTTTGCTCCGTACATCACTGCAAAATTTCAGGTGGATTAGTCAAACCACTTCTGAGATATGAGTGATATTATCCCAAGGCAGATGAACAGATGGATGCTGTTCAAAATTGGTTGCAGGTGGCTTCACCATTTTTAGTGTACGTTATAAAGCTATCAAAGGGCTACATTTGTGCAAAATTTTTAGCCTGATCGGTCAAACGGTTCCCAAGATATGTGGGTTATGTGCAGAAAAAGACACACAAATGGACGCTGGGCAGCGAGGAAAGGTCAGAGGTCAACCAAAAATGAGGGCGCAGCAGTTCACTTGTGACCTGATGATAAACTTGATTTGCTAAAAGTGCAAACCAAGTTTTTTCAAACAGTTGAAAGATATAGTTCCAATAATCTGGGAATTCTGCAACTAGACACTGTGTCTAGACGTCTAGATGCTGTGTCTAGACGTCTAGACACATTGTCTAGACACCCACCAGAGCCAGGTCAGTTGCCATGGTGATGTCTGGACCCCACCTGTTTGTACTAAGTGACCTCTTGACTTGGCTGCTGAAACTCAGCATGTTTTCAAATCTGTTTTTAAACACAGAAAGCCTTTTTCAATTGGCTACAATGCTTTTTTAAAGCTGTATTTACCCAATCTATTCTTATAAAACTGGCAGAACCCTACCATAGAATAATTCTTAAAAAGTTTAAACCAATCAGCTTAACAGTTTCATCATAAATCAGTGTATAAGCTAGAAGATTTTAAAATTACATTTTCGCGTGTAAAAAACACATCAATGTAGGTGGTGCAACCAATACCTCAATTTCAGATATGACATATGTGACAAACATTGGTATAAAATATGGTAATTATAGCTCTAGCCGTTTCAGAGATTTTTGTGTGCTTTTTTGGACAGATGACTAAGTTCAATCTCCTGTAACTCAGCCAAAAATCTCCGAAATGGAACCATTTGAACAAACTTGAGAGAGATTGTTCCAGGGATCATTTCTTTGAAATATTGGACAATTTGCCTGGGCAGTTTCAGAGAAAAAGATTTTTAAAGCTTTTTTAGCTTTTTCCCTATAAATCTAAGAAAATGCAGTTAGAAAAAAAATAAACAAAATCCGATAGAGTTTTCAGATGACAGATTATTTGCAAAAAAATTTGGTGATCCTAGCTTCTGCTGTTTTTGAGATAGCTATGGTTAACATACAGACGAGGCACGATGCACGATGACGCACCATCGCATAAGCTCACAGGTTCGCTAAAAAGAATGTTTTCTACAGAAGAGCAAAAAAAAGAGCAATTAGCATCATTTTCATTAAATCCTCAAAAAAGAAGCGACTCTTAAAATAGAGTGATTCAACAGTAAATAACCTCCTCTGACCTTCTTCTCAAAGTTGAGCAGGTAGTTGCTTTGGTCTACGAGGAACATCTCAAGAGCACTTCGTTGTAGGTTGTGTCTTCGGAGGTGAATCTCACGAAGTTGTGACAACGACCACTTGAAATCCTCTCCTCCACCTACACCAATCAACAAACAATAACTGGTCACATGACAGTAATCTAGTCCAGTCCACATCACCAGTCTAAAGTGCAAGTCCAAGTCCATGCCATTCCAGTCCAAGTCTGAGTCCTTGAGGTCTGAGTTCAAGTCCGAGTCATTTGGAACCCGAGTCCATGTCTGAGTCTGAGTCCAATACAATTATCCTTAGAAGTAATTTAAAATGGAAATTTGAGAATATCGTGTACATTTTTAAGTTAGTCTGCATGCTCTTACTATAATGGTTAAGTCTGGTAAATACAGTGTCATCATTTTGTAATAATCTGTTATTAGTTCTCACATGTAGATAAGTCTTTATTATATGTGAAGGAATTTTGTTCTATTGAACTCGACATGGATTCATCCTGATTTTTCAAGTCCTTACTTCAGAGTCTTAGTACAGTTCTGAGTCCAGACCCACTGAGTCCAAGACTGAGTTTGAGCCCCTAAAGAGTGTACTCAAGTCAAAACTTGAGTAAAAAAAGTCCGGACTCAACTAGGGTACTACATCACTGCCACACGGTAGTTGTTACTGGGGTACAGGTGTATTTTAGAGAATTTTCCACAGACATGTACTTATATTTTAGACATTGTATAATGTTTTTACTAATATAGAAAGATTATATATAAACAAATTTAAGGGATGTTTATGGAACAGTATCATATTGATAAGGAACAGAGCATCAGAGTTTGGTGTACAAACGATTCTAAAAATATATTCTTTATATAAAAATATATATTTATATTCTTCTAACCTTCTTCCCTGTTTGCACTGCAGTCAAAGAAGTAAACGTGAGTTGTTGTGACCTCCAGACGACCTCTGACGGTGTCCATCAACGTGACAAGTTCACACTCTTCAGCCATGACTAGTTTCTCTTTACCACTGCTCTCGTCATTTGTTGAGCTAAAAGTACAGTTCCTATCATGAAGAGAGGAGTATTAAACACACAGATTATTTGCTTGTTCCTATATTTGGCTGTGAAGATTAATGTTAATATCAAATATCAACCCAGTACTCTTTAATGACAGAGCTCTAATAACACTAAATGTAAAATATATAAGGAACCTTAATGAGACAAATATAAGAATGAAATATTTAGTGTATGTAGTGTAAAACTCACTTAATTCAAACATTTGGCTTGTGTCCGATTCTAGCACCATATCAGCCCTCTGACATTACGACTAGATAACTGGCTGCCAGAGTGCCTTTACATCTAGATCTGAGGAACGCATTATAAGGCCCCAAAAGGATGCAAATATTTTCGTAATTATTGACAACACCCTATGGCCTACAGGTACACTGTCAATTGACATAATCCAGACTCATTGTTAGCATTTTTAGTCTACTTTCAAACAACACCAAACATGAGTGAGTAAAGTTACATTTTCACTCAGCATATTGATAAACCCCTCCGCATGTTTGTTGAATTTCTGATCGTATGAATACAAGAATGGCTCGCTCAGGTTACTAGATGCAGCCAACTAATATGCAATACAGGAAAATGACTCGTTACCATAGAGACAGGGTTTCAGTTTGGGTTGTGAGTTCACACTTGCAAGTATTCTCTTGTGTTTATTCATAATTCGTAGCTTAATGTTAAGATTATGGGCTATTTACAACAATATGAGTGCAACATGATGGAAAACCACGGCGATGCATTCCTCGATATTGCTTGTATCATGACTCAGGTTGAATAACTAGCCCAATTGTCATTGCCTATAGCTACTGAGTCGGGTTGTCATGGCTAATCAGAGACATGAGACACTGGCCACCCCATCCTGCCCCCTCCTCTGAAAATGCAGTAAAACTATCACCAATAAACTTTTTTGTGTGGAGAAAGTGTGGTATTACATCTTGCAATTTTAAGCATGTGACACCCCCTCTCATTGGTCTGATAACATCTGTTCTGGCATAGGGCCAAGAATCAGACCAATGAGAGCTTGTGTCCCGATGTATAATCAAACCAACAAGAGAGGGTGTCACATGTTTAAAATTTGTGCTGGAAGCAAGATGCAATATCAAGCTCTCAGTGGTCTGATTATAATTCTGTGCTCTGTGCACACCCTTGGGTTCTAGCCCAGAGAACATTTTTTTTAAAATTTTTTGTGGGGGTAACTGCCTCCATTTTTTTATGCAACTTAACTACGTATATGTACATGTGCAGAATTCCATTTAAGTTTCAGACTATGTGACAGGGCAGTATCACATGCTTCCTCTCATTTTATATCCTGGTGTTAACCAGGCCCAGTGACTACTGCACCTACAGGCCCTGGGTGCTTAATTGTCCCCTTAGCTGGGTAATAACAATGAGGAAGCCCCGAAAGACGCACCCGTTTGTGAGTGAAACATGGCTGTTGGGCACGGCCTTTCATTTAAGCCTGCAGAGCACTCACTCTGGGTGGGGGCTGACAGTGAAAAATCTCACCTCACGATCCTCTGGCTTTGAGTCCAGCGCTCTTCCCCTGAGCCACAGAAGCCCATTTAGCCCAGAGAACCTTGCCATACAAAGGAGCAGTTAATCAAAAGGATGTATTAGATGACTGCAGTGTATAACTGCTGCATAAGGAGCATATGAGGCCTTTGGTTTGTAAGTTTAATGTTGGTCTTTTTTACTCCGACATAATCAAGTTTTATTGTATATTGATCTAGAAGTCCAGGTGATCTTTTCATTACCTGGTCTGACATTTTAGCCTCTAACCTTTGAGAGCTGATGACACTCCATTCTTCATCCCCTATTCTGTCGTCGCCGATGTCATCCTCTGCCAAGGTCGCATCCTTGACAACGGGTACTGCAGGCAGTGATGAGGCAACTGGTTCCTCAACCACTGTAAGTATAAATGATAGCAGTAATTAGTGTGATGAATGGTATAAGTACACTATATGTGTCCTTGATGGGGTACCCATAGTTGCCTCTCTGGAGTGTCTCCTGTCAGCTTACACACAATATCTATTCAGCGGCAGATCTAGAAGCTTGCTATAGCTTCTGCCGTTTTTCAGATAGTAAGGGTGAATGTACGGAGACAGCCAACGGCAGACACCATGCCATCACTTAAGCTCACAGGTTTGCTAAGAAAGGTCCACAACTCTGTTGGGGGGGGGGGGGGGGGGTTTAGCTGTCAGTTTCTGAGGAAAATAGTGCAAATATGGTCATTTTCGCTGTTAGGGTGGGGGATAACCACTAACTCTCAGGACCCGGATCATGAGGCGGATCCACACCAAAATTTAATCCATTTAATCAATTCCCATAATGCCCTGAAAATTTCATGAGATTCTGTTCATGATTGTGTGAGTTATATTGTAAATATACAAACAAACACACACACACACACACACACACAAATAATGAAGGCATACCCTCGTAGCGGAGGCAATGATGGTGGATAATATTAGTATTACACTCACCGAGATTGTCCCTCAGCTTGCTGGCCTCTGTGTGAAGGTCAAACAAGTAGTTCGGGATGAACTTTGGCCTCATTCTGGAGAAATTCTCCTGAGATGACAGTTTCCAGTGTAACTTTTTTGAATTTCTTTTAAAAAAAATACAGAGCAAAATCACCATTAATTGATAATATCCAATCATTCAGGTCAAGCTGACATTCACACATGTACTTGCTTTATATGAAGGTAGCATTGCATCCAAAACAATGTACAACATCTGGTTCATAACAGAAAATAAAATGCATATTTATATTCATTTTTAAATATACTATAGAATCATTATAACAATTAACTATTAAGTCTGCCTGTTAAGAGTTAAAACCCTAAAACTAGGGACCCATGGGACATGACGCTTAGCTGAATTTTTCTATGAGGACACATCAGATAAAACCTTGTGAATCTGATAGCATCAATATAATTTGGCGGTCTCAAAATAAAGGGAAAAAAAAAAAGCCGGCAAGTAGAAAAAAATACAGGTGGCACCACCAGTCTTCAGGAACTGAAGAAACCCATCATAAACAAATAACACACTGGTTTCACCACACTAGATGAAACCATAGCTGAGAAACTGACATAATTTCTATCATTTGGCATTCACAAAAACAGTAAAAAATTCATAAAAATTTCGAAAAAAATACAGGTGGCACCAGCAGTTTTGGGGAACTGACAAAACTAGAAAACTGACAGGTCAGTAAGGGCCCCGCAAAAGATGCAGTCATTATAAACTGAAGTACTGTGAATTTGGTGTACTTTGGTAGCATGGGCTGATAGAGTGATATTTGAAAATTAAAGAACCTGTAAAGAACAGCTGACATGTATAAACTGGAAGAAAAGATATGGTAAAGTGAAAATGTTCAAAGCTATCAAAATAATGATATAAAAGAACTGCATGCATGCATTTTAAGTTTCTGTATTTCTGTATTACCTGTGCCAATTATTCTTTTTGAAGTCTTGGCTGGGCTGTGTCAAATATTTTTCAGTATTTGTATGTTGAATTGGCCTTATTATATGTGAGGCTTTAGTCTGTACATAAACCTTGTACTATTAGAGAGAGTAAGCTGCTGGTTAGTAGTGATATAATGGTCATTCTCTTGAACTGAGATTCAGCTATTCTTGGGCTTGGGTCTACAGATGCGCTTTGATGTGTAGAATGGCTACATATGAATATCAATGTAAATTTGTTGATGGTCACTTTAATAGGTCCAAATTCCTTGAGATGTTGGAAGTGGAGATAGATTTGTCCAAAGATGGTCTAAATGAGAGCCACTGTGGTGCGTTGGGCCAGTGTATCCTTTTCTGGGGAATCTTCAAATTGTCTGCACAAAATATGCTGTGAAAATGTAATGCCGCTGTACACAAGTGACTCGAAAAAGATTCATCCATTTCTGGCCTGCTGAAGGGGACACCAGCAACTGAACACCAAACTGTGTATTACTTTTTTTTTTCCTTCTGACTCAAATATCAATCGAACTTGACCTAGCCCTTCATAACAAACATTACTGGTGCAAGTTCAGTGAGTGTTAGTCAAATTGTTTGCGAGCTATTTGGTTAACATCATTTTAGCATTATCACCTCTGTGACCTTGAAAATCCATCAAGGTCACCCATCTTCAAACATGATATTGCCCATCAAAAGGTCCATCACTGCCGTGAGTCTTGGGACCTTCTATGAAATACTTTTAACGAGTTACTGTGTTAACAATGTATGTCCTTTTGCATACTTATTTGCTAAGAGAGCGCAACCTTACTAGGTGTTCAGTAATGGTTTTTACTGCATAACTTACAGAAAAATGGCTGACTATGACCATATATCATGCCTCGTTGCTGTTAACATGAGGACCTGTCCTACTGTTATAGTGGAACAAACAATTATGGTTACAATTATGATTTCTGCCCTGCTGAAAGAGGGACCTTAAATTTAACACCAAACTGTGAATAACTTTTTTGACCTTTGACCTCCGGACCAAAAAATCGATAGGGATCTTCCATAATTGATGGTTAATATATATTTCAGGTTTGAACTCAATCCGTCAATCCTAACTGGAGTTATCATCCGGAAAAGAATTTGTGGACGGACGGACGGACAGATGGACAGACAGACAGACGGACAGGTCGATTACCATAGGGCACCCGCTTTTCAAGCGGGGCCCTAATTACTCACGGTCAATATTCAAGGCAAGATTCATGGTAATCAATGCATTTATTATAAAGATACTGGAGGTTTAGTATCAATTTTTTTTTTAATTCTGGGGGGGGGGGGGGTACTTTCAAGTCAAATAGCTTAGAGGATACAGGTCGCAGTAGCCTTATATTATGTTTCCAATGAGATTTTTTAGTGACCTATGTGCATATTCACTAAAAAGTTTCTTAGGATAGCAGTAACCAATTGTGCCTTGCTAAGAGACCACCAGAGGGGCGACAGACAAAGCAATATTCCTATACCCCAGTTGACTTTCAGTCAGCAAAGCTAAAAACTGGAAAACAATGACTTCATAAAACTTCCTTTAGTTTTTCTGGATTTTAAAGCTCCCATGTATAGCAAACACAAAAATTGATTCCATATTCAATAGAGTAACATAATTTCCAGTACACCTACCCTTCTGACCATGCTCCCCTCTCTCCTGTGTAGAACACTTTCAGTCCCCTCCACAGTCGTAACACGGACGAGTGCTGGTGTCTCTTCTGTACCATGACGTTCTGGTAGCGACGCGACTCTTGCCGTGCTCGAGTCTGCATCACGTCTAGTATCTGGGTCTTAAACATAAAAACATACATGAAAATACAGTGCAAACAAAACTGCAGAGATATTTTTTAAGTGCTACCATGTTCAACTGAAATACTGTTTTGATCTTTTTTGTGAAGAATAGGAAATAAACAGAGCTGATCAATAAGTGTTCTATAACCTATAAAATATAATAAAAATATAATATAATTTTCATTATTTGTTTTTTCCTTAAGTAGGAAACTGGCTAATGGATGATGACTGTACATGTATTCATCATTAGTGCCGTTTTAAAATAATATTTTTAGTTTTACCCTTTATGAAGCTGTTAAATTATGATTTGGATATGCAATGCTCACCTTGGCCTATTATGGTGGCTTATCCATTAGATAAAGCGTTATTCATGGAAGCTCTATTGTGGATAAAATCAGTGACATGGAACAGCTTAAGGGTATTTGACCTACTCAGGGCATACATGGTTCACATTTTCTACACAGGAAATGTGGCAGCCTGTAACATTGGTGATCATTATCATCAACTTGACCTTGACCTACCTGGAATTTTAACCGACTTTCTCCTCGTTCTCGACCCCGCTTGTGGCTGTTAATCATCATTTCCTGCTGACACTCTCCAGAGAAAGTCTTTAAACGAACCTTCACCTCGTCATAGGCGTTAGACTTGAACTGTTCACTAGATGGCAGCACCTGTACAAAGAACAGAAGCAGAGTTTGTGGTCGGCAGAAGCAACGAAAGCACCGCAAGGGTGCATACTGAGCCTATTGCATGAGCCGTGTCACCTTTGACCTCATTAAATATGCACAGATTTTACATAGGACAGAACTCAGGCAAGCTACTGTATTTTTTAATTATTCATATTGATTGATTCCATATAAGGTATCATATTCCCAGTTTATGCAGTACCACAATATCTGGTGACCTCTGACCTCATTGAATATGTGCAGATTTTGCCAAGAACTGAAATCAGGTGAGGAACTGTATTGGTAATTATTTATAGTGACCTTCATGAAAATCCATTAAATTACTGGTCAGTCACTGCAAGAAACTGACAGAAATAATCCTGTCCTATAATAGTCATATAAAAGTACTCAGAGGACAGCATCTATCTGTAGAATTAGTTTAAAGGGACATAATCAAGAACATTATTTTACACTATCAGTTCACCATCCCAGCATACAGCCTCAGTACCTCACACTTGGCTGTTCAACACCTTGTTTTGGCTCTGCGTGTTGGTAAACACAGTCCACATGTGTCTTTTTACCATAACAACGCTGAGTGGAGGTCCCACATCACAGCCAGCAGGCTGTATTACATCTCTGGGGCCAAGTCAGTCAGGACATCTCCAACTGACACGTGTTGTGACTGGACAAAGCAAGTGCTGTGTTTATGATGACACCTGTGAGCACGTCCGGTCCACTGTTTATAACACTCATTTAGAGGAGTAAGCAAACAGTTTCAGGGCAGTTTTTTGGCAGGTACAGTTTATTTTAAAGGGAAGAAGATATTTTTTGTGTTTATTCAAAATGCTTTACAGGTGATTAGGTCCCTTTAATGGCAAAGTTTTATCAGAAATAACTTTTTTTTGGACCACACCCAAATCCTAAAATTATTTTAGGATTTTACAAATCAGGCAAGTGACTAAGTGACTTTAAACCTGTTTCTGCAGGAAGGTACACCACTCCTCTGACTGGCAGTACGTCTTGAAGTCATCGAAGAATGTTGGGCTCATCGATGTGGGCGGCAGGTTGGGCAGGTACAGCTTCATGTTCAGCAGGTTGTGGCATTTGTCGATGATGGCCTTCATCAGCGGGATCAGGAAGTTGTAGTGGTCCTGTTTGTCTGTAAATAAACCAAAAGATTACAATCTTTTTCTGTTAGCGATATGTTATACACAGCATTTAAAATAAACTAATTTCCCTATTCATAAAACCAAGAGATTATAACTTTTTTTTTGTTAGAGATATGTTATACACAGCATGTAAAATAAACTAATTTCATCCCTTAATCTTCCTCCAATACCTGATATTTTTAAAAAATAATTTCTGAAATAAATACTACGTAGTATAAATTCACACAGCATGTTTCACATCTGAAGGGATCACCTACTTTTTTTAACTAGAATATGGGTAGTCGACAAGCGACTACGTGTATCCGCCTAAATCAGAGTGGAACGGGTGAAGTGAGGCATGGATTGAGTGGCAAGGGGAAATAGAGTGAAGTGTTGCATATTAGCATGGATGTCTGCAGCCAAATGGTGTATGTAGGTTGCGCAACCTACCACAAAATCCAGAAAGCCATCCAAGTTGTATACATATGCAAAATTTGAGGCAGATAAGTCAAACCACTATATGTTTATGAGTGATTTTAGCCCGTGGCAGACAAACAGATGGACGCTGTGCAAAAATGGTTGAAGGTGGCGCCACCAGTTTTGCGTATGATAAAGAGCTATGTGAGAACTATACACATGCAAAACTTTGGCCCAAACGGTCACACGGTTCCCAAGATATGAGCTTGGATGTCTGCTGCATAAACTAGAATGCAGGTGGCGCCACCTGTCATAGAATCAAGAGAGCTGTCGGGGATGTATAAACCTGCAAAATTTTAGGCAGATATGTCAAACCACTGCCGAGATATGAGTGATTTTATCCCATGGCAGACAAACAGACGGGAGCTGTGCAAAAATGGTGGCGGCGGCGATGGCGTGCAGCTGAAAACATAGTATCCGCAAAACTCTGTTTTGGCGGATACAATTATGCAATGAAAAAAAATAAGATATCATATACAAATGAACTTAATCTTGTTTGGCTAAGGTAACTGCCTCTAATTTTTAAATGGAGACTTAACTAAGAATGTGCGACTTCAGAGTTCCCTTTCAGTTTAGGACTATGTGACAGGGTGATAGCGCAACCAGAATACTCAATTCTTACCCTCCAGAGCGTCTGCTAGTATTCTGTTGATGTTCGCGATGAGGTAGCAGGATTCCTGCAGCTTCTCTGTAGCCCTGGTCTGTATGACCATATGTAATCTTGCAGATGCCACAGCAACCAGCTTAAATTTGCACATTTAAAAAAAAAAAAATATTTCAGTGTAAATTATTTTTCACACAAATATCCTCAAAAGTCTTAAAAGAAAAATTAAAATGTTCCAAACTTAGTTGTGTTTCTTCTGGAAAAAACTGGATACACCTAAAAAGATATTTATAACAAGGTAACATTCTAACAATAGTGCCTAGATATAACATGTTTTCATTAAAAGATGGGAATTTTTATAATCTTCAGAAAATGTACCAGATATAAAATAATTAATGTGATATTAAGAAAACCACAATGATTAATTAATTTCCAGTCTTTTCAAATAAAACTCATATTTTAATTATTCCCTCTATGGATAAAAATGGGAGGATATGTTTACACCTGTGTTTGTTCACCGTTTGTCGTTTCTGGTGACTTACATCAAGGTTATCTTGTGCAGCGAAAGCAAGCAGAATCTCCAGAGCCAGCTGTTCTAGTTCTCTGATCTCTGTAGCGGGGTCCCAGGCATCCAGAAGGTCCAAAATGGCCATGGTGTCCTCAATCACCTGATGAAGACAAACCATAGTTAAACCACTGATAAGGAGTATACGCTAATTCCCATATGACTTGATCCTCTAGTAAGAAAGAGTTAAAGAAGGGGAAGAAGATCCCCGAGCTATACTGCTGACACGTCCCAAACTGGGTCCAACCAGCTCCAGCACCATCATCAAATTGGACAGTCATTGGCTTTTTTAATTAATTTTACCTATTTCGGTCATTTTTTAGGAGAACATTAAGAAATTACCGAGGTGGGATAGCTAGCTAAGCTACAGTTATGTAGATGCAACTCCAAGATAACACCAAAAGGCCACACTGAGGGCCAGACAAGAAGTTTGACAAATTAGCAGAGCAGCAGTACCCATGCCCACGCGGTGACAAATGCCTGAACACCCACGACACCAGCATGTATACAGTGTAGCACTTGACTAGAACTCTTACAACAAACAATCTGAGAGCAGTTTTAGTTATCATCAACAGAAAGGGGAACTTGTGCAAGCCAGTTATCTATATCACTAATATGCAGCTGGTATTTATTCTCCACAATGGTTCAACTGCATCCCCTGGGCGTGTGCTCATCCCGATTGCAGGATCATACCACCCAGGAACCCTGGACTGGTAGATTCCCTTTATGAGTGAAACACAGCCATAGGGCACAGCCATCCCATTAAGCTTGCAGATTGCTCACCCTGGGTGGGGCCGACCACAAAATTTCTCTTTGTCTCAGCTGGGATTTGAACTCACGGTCTCCCAAGCTTAGAGTCATGTGCTCTATGTACGGGACCTAAAGCCAGTATAATTGAATTATTTGTAAAATGTCACAAGAAAAAAGAACTAGACCAGTAATGTAGGACTTGAGCCCACTTTTTATGGACTCAGACTTTGACTCAAGGTTCCTGTACTCAGACCTGTATTTGGACTCGGAAGTTAGACGTCCAGAAGTTGGGCTGAGTCCACCTCCACTCCAATAGAAAAATTCTCTCACATATTATAAAAGACTTATTATACATGTGCAAACTACTACCAGAATTTTACAAAAATAATGTTATATATACCAAGCTTTGCTAAGCATCAGGAGCAATAAATGTAATTAACCATATGCATCATAGTAAAAGCATGTGTGAACTAACTTAAAAATGTACATGATGATATGAACTTCTATTTTAAATGGCTGATCAAGGATATTTGTAGTGGACTCGGATTTGGGTTCCAAATGAATTGGACTTGAAGAAGGTGGACTTAGACTCAAACCTCAGGGACTTGGACTCGGACACGAGTGGCCTGGATTCAGACTTGTGCTCAGACTAGGATGTTGCGGACTCAACTACATCACAGAATCATCCACAGACAGGAGAGGAGGTAGATGTACTTACCATCTCACTGTATCTTTCTTTGGGTACCTGATAGTCCAGGCACAGCTGCGTGTACACAAGACGTACCAGCTCTGTCGCATTGTCGACCATATTTTGCTTCCCGATACCTGAAAATATTTGGAAGAAGAATTAATATTGGATTTTACCCTGTTTTCTTATCCAAATTGCATGTTTGCCACAAAATATTGTTTACATTAAAATATTTGGATGGTGATATTTACTTACACAAAGAAAAACACAGGCTCATATTTTCACCAAATCATAATGTAACACAATTTACGTTACCTAATTCACACACAAATAAGGTATTGGATATTGATTTTTGTGTATTTAATCCAGGTCAGCCATATCCCAATATTCAGGGGTGTTTTACAAGACACATTTCCAATGAAACAAGCATTTTCAAGGAATTAATGTCTCCCACTTCTGCCTTCAAGTTTGGGTTGATTTTTATGTCTTTTATCCACGCTCAAAAGATGGCAGCACCTGGCAGTTACCACAAGAAATCGAGTAATATGTCCCCTGCTAGGGACAACTGTTGGTGATTAGTGACACTAAATAAGTCCAAGCTAAGCATGAGAGCAATCACTAACCCAAATGTGAATGAAATCAGATAATATTTACCAAAGTTATCCCACAGAAACGAAAACCTGACAGACAGACCAACAGAGGGACAGACAAACAGACACACCAAAATCAATGTCCCCCATTCCAAGAAAGGAGGGGGGGGGGGCAAAAACAAAAGTTCCCCGGGACCATACTTTGGTTGGCTTCATATTCACGAGGTAAAAATTTCACGATTTCAGAATATTCATGGTTTCATGAGGGTCTCTGTATCACCATCTCACCAAATAATAACCTTCACCTCATGTCACCAACTTGATAGTATGAGGATGAATCAAGGTCTGTGAATAAGTGGTCATGTGACAGACTTGTTAGTATGAAATTGCATCAAGGTCTGTGAATGAGTGGTCATGTCACACACTTGGTAGTATGAAGATGAATCAAGGTCTGTGAATGTGTGGCCATGTCACAGACTTGATAGTATGAAGATGAATCAAGGTCTTTGAATGTGTGGTCATGTCACAGACTTGATAGTATGAAGATGAATCAAGGTCTGTGAATGTGTGGCCATGTCACAGACTTGATAGTATGAAGATGAATCAAGGTCTGTGAATGTGTGGCCATGTCACAGACTTGATAGTATGAAGATGAATCAAGGTCTGTGAATGTGTGGTCATGTCACAGACTTGGTAGTATGAAGATGAATCAAGGTCTGTGAATGTGTGGTCATGTCACAGACTTGGTAGTATGAAGATGAATCAAGGTCTGTGAATGTGTGGTCATGTCACAGACTTGGTAGTATTAAGATGAATCAAGGCCTGTGAATGTGTGGTCATGTCACAGAATTGGTAGTATGAAGATGAATCAAGGTCTCTGAATGTGTGGTTATGTCACAGACTTGGTAGTATGAAGATGAATCAAGGTCTGTGAATGTGTGGTCATATCACAGACTTGGTAGTATGAAGATGAATCCAGGTCTGTGAATGTGTGGTCATGTCACAGACTTGGTAGTATGAAGATGAATCAAGGTCTGTGAATGTGTGGTCATGTCACAGACTTGGTAGTATGAAGATGAATCAAGGCCTTTGAATGTGTGGTCATGTCACAGACTTGGTAGTATGAAGACAAATCAAGGTCTCTGAATGTGTGGTTATGTCACAGACTTGGTAGTATGAAGATGAATCAAGGCCTGTGAATGTGTGGTCATGTCACAGACTTGGTAGTATGAAGATGAATCAAGGCCTGTGAATGTGTGGTCATGTCACAGACTTGATAGTATGAAGATGAATCAAGGCCTGTGAGTGTGTGGTCATGTCACAGACTTGGTAGTATGAAGATGAATCAAGGTCTGTGAATGGGTAGTCATGTCACAGACTTGGTATTATGAAGACAAATCAAGGTCTCTGAATGTGTGGTTATGTCACAGACTTGGTAGTATGAAGATGAATCAAGGCCTGTGAATGTGTGGTCATGTCACAGACTTGGTAGTATGAAGACAAATCAAGGTCTCTGAATGTGTGGTTATGTCACAGTCTTGGTAGTATGAAGATGAATCAAGGCCTGTGAATGTGTGGTCATGTCACAGACTTGGTAGTATGAAGACAAATCAAGGTCTCTGAATGTGTGGTTATGTCACAGACTTGGTAGTATGAAGATGAATCAAGGCCTGTGAATGTGTGGTCATGTCACAGACTTGGTAGTATGAAGATGAATCAAGGCCTCTGAATGTGTGGTCATGTCACAGACTTGGTAGTATGAATATGAATCAAGGTCTGTGAATGTGTGGTCATGTCACAGACTTGGTTGTATGAAGATGAATTAAGGTCTGTGAATGTGTGGTCATGTCACAGACTTGGTAGTATGAAGATGAATCAAGGTCTGTGAATGTGTGTTCATGTCACAGACTTGGTAGTATGAAGATGAATCAAGGCCTGTGAATGTGTGGTTATGTCACAGAATTGGTAGTATGAAGATGAATCAAGGCCTGTGAATGTGTGGTCATGTCACAGACTTGGTAGTATGAAGATGTATCAAGGTCTGTGAATGTGTGGTCATGTCACAGACTTGGTTGTATGAAGATGAATTAAGGTCTGTGAATGTGTGGTCATGTCACAGACTTGGTAGTATGAAGATGAATCAAGGTCTGTGAATGTGTGGTCATGTCACAGACTTGGTAGTATGAAGATGAATCAAGGTCTGTGAATGAGTGGTCATGTCACAGACTTGGTAGTATGAAGATGAATCAAGGTCTGTGAATGTGTGGTCATGTCACAGACTTGGTAGTATGAAGATGAATCCAGGTCTGTGAATGTGTGGTCATGTCACAGACTTGGTAGTATGAAGATGAATCAAGGTCTGTGAATGTGTGGTCATGTCACAGACTTGGTAGTATGAAGATGAATCAAGGCCTGTGAATGTGTGGTCATGTCACAGACTTGGTAGTATGAAGACAAATCAAGGTCTCTGAATGTGTGGTTATGTCACAGACTTGGTAGTATGAAGATGAATCAAGGCCTGTGAAGGTGTGGTCATGTCACAGACTTGGTAGTATGAAGATGAATCAAGGTCTGTGAATGTGTGTTCATGTCACAGACTTGGTAGTATGAAGATGAATCAGGGTCTGTGAATGTGTGGTCATGTCACAGACTTGGTAGTATGAAGATGAATCAAGGTCTGTGAATGTGTGGTCATGTCACAGACTTGGTAGTATGAAGATGAATCAAGGCCTGTGAATGTGTGGTCATGTCACAGACTTGGTAGTATGAAGACAAATCAAGGTCTCTGAATGTGTGGTTATGTCACAGACTTGGTAGTATGAAGATGAATCAAGGCTTGTGAATGTGTGGTCATGTCACAGACTTGGTAGTATGAAGATGAATCAAGGTCTGTGAATGTGTGGTCATGTCACACACTTGGTAGTATGAAGATGAATCAAGGCCTGTGAATGAGTGGTCATGTCACAGACTTGGTATTATGAAGACAAATCAAGGTCTCTGAATGTGTGGTTATGTCACAGACTTGGTAGTATGAAGATGAATCAAGGCCTGTGAATGTGTGGTCATGTCACAGACTTGGTAGTATGAAGACAAATCAAGGTCTCTGAATGTGTGGTCATGTCACAGAATTGGTAGTATGAAGATGAATCAAGGCCTGTGAATGTGTGGTCATGTCACAGACTTGGTAGTATGAAGATGAATCAAGGCCTGTGAATGAGTGGTCATGTAACAGACTTGGTATTATGAAGACAAATCAAGGTCTCTGAATGTGTGGTTATGTCACAGACTTGGTAGTATGAAGATGAATCAAGGCCTGTGAATGAGTGGTCATGTCACAGACTTGGTAGTATGAAGATGAATCAAGGTCTGTGAATGTGTGGTCATGTCACAGACTTGGTAGTATGAAGATGAATCCAGGTCTGTGAATGTGTGGTCATGTCACAGACTTGGTAGTATGAAGATGAATCAAGTTCTGTGAATGTGTGGTCATGTCACAGACTTGGTAGTATGAAGATGAATCAAGGCCTGTGAATGTGTGGTCATGTCACAGACTTGGTATTATGAAGACAAATCAAGGTCTGTGAATGTGTGGTCATGTCACAGACTTGGTAGTATGAAGATGAATCAAGGTCTGTGAATGAGTGGTCATGTCACAGACTTGGTAGTATGAAGATGAATCAAGGTCTGTGAATGTGTGGTCATGTCACAGACTTGGTAGTATGAAGATGAATCCAGGTCTGTGAATGTGTGGTCATGTCACAGACTTGGTAGTATGAAGATGAATCAAGGTCTGTGAATGTGTGGTCATGTCACAGACTTGGTAGTATGAAGATGAATCAAGGCCTGTGAATGTGTGGTCATGTCACAGACTTGGTAGTATGAAGACAAATCAAGGTCTCTGAATGTGTGGTTATGTCACAGACTTGGTAGTATGAAGATGAATCAAGGCCTGTGAAGGTGTGGTCATGTCACAGACTTGGTAGTATGAAGATGAATCAAGGTCTGTGAATGTGTGTTCATGTCACAGACTTGGTAGTATGAAGATGAATCAGGGTCTGTGAATGTGTGGTCATGTCACAGACTTGGTAGTATGAAGATGAATCAAGGTCTGTGAATGTGTGGTCATGTCACAGACTTGGTAGTATGAAGATGAATCAAGGCCTGTGAATGTGTGGTCATGTCACAGACTTGGTAGTATGAAGACAAATCAAGGTCTCTGAATGTGTGGTTATGTCACAGACTTGGTAGTATGAAGATGAATCAAGGCTTGTGAATGTGTGGTCATGTCACAGACTTGGTAGTATGAAGATGAATCAAGGTCTGTGAATGTGTGGTCATGTCACACACTTGGTAGTATGAAGATGAATCAAGGCCTGTGAATGAGTGGTCATGTCACAGACTTGGTATTATGAAGACAAATCAAGGTCTCTGAATGTGTGGTTATGTCACAGACTTGGTAGTATGAAGATGAATCAAGGCCTGTGAATGTGTGGTCATGTCACAGACTTGGTAGTATGAAGACAAATCAAGGTCTCTGAATGTGTGGTCATGTCACAGAATTGGTAGTATGAAGATGAATCAAGGCCTGTGAATGTGTGGTCATGTCACAGACTTGGTAGTATGAAGATGAATCAAGGCCTGTGAATGAGTGGTCATGTAACAGACTTGGTATTATGAAGACAAATCAAGGTCTCTGAATGTGTGGTTATGTCACAGACTTGGTAGTATGAAGATGAATCAAGGCCTGTGAATGTGTGGTCATGTCACAGACTTGAGAGTATGAAGATGAATCAAGGTCTGTGAATGTGTGGTCATGTCACACACTTGGTAGTATGAAGATGAATCAAGGCCTGAGAATGAGTGGTCATGTCACAGACTTGGTATTATGAAGACAAATCAAGGTCTCTGAATGTGTGGTCATGTCACAGACTTGGTAGTATGAAGATGAATCAAGGCCTGTGAATGAGTGGTCATGTCACAGACTTGGTATTATGAAGACAAATCAAGGTCTCTGAATGTGTGGTCATGTCACAGACTTGGTAGTATGAAGATGAATCAAGCTCTGTGAATGGGTAGTCATGTCACAGACTTGGTAGTTTGAAGATGAATCAAGGTCTGTGAATGTGTGGTCATGTCACAGACTTGGTAGTATGAAGATGAATCAAGGTCTGTGAATGGGTAGTCATGTCACAGACTTGGTAGTATGAAGATGAATCAAGGCCTGTGAATGTGTGGTCATGTCACAGACTTGGTAGTATGAAGACAAATCAAGGTCTCTGAATGTGTGGTTATGTCACAGACTTGGTAGTATGAAGATGAATCAAGGCCTGTGAATGTGTGGTCATGTCACAGACTTGGTAGTATGAAGATGAATCAAGGTCTGTGAATGTGTGGTCATGTCACACACTTGGTAGTATGAAGATGAATCAAGGCCTGTGAATGAGTGGTCATGTCACAGACTTGGTATTATGAAGACAAATCAAGGTCTCTGAATGTGTGGTTATGTCACAGACTTGGTATTATGAAGACAAATCAAGGTCTCTGAATGTGTGGTTATGTCACAGACTTGGTAGTATGAAGATGAATCAAGGCCTGTGAATGTGTGGTCATGTCACAGACTTGGTTGTATGAAGATAAATTAAGGTCTGTGAATGTGTGGTCATGTCACAGACTTGGTAGTATGAAGATGAATCAAGGTCTGTGAATGTGTGGTCATGTCACAGACTTGGTAGTATGAAGATGAATCAAGGTCTGTGAATGTGTGGTCATGTCACAGACTTGGTAGTATGAAGATGAATCAAGGCCTGTGAATGTGTGGTCATGTCACAGACTTGGTAGTATGAAGATGAATCAAGGCCTGTGAATGTGTGGTTATGTCACAGACTTGGTAGTATGAAGATGAATCAAGGCCTGTGAAGGTGTGGTCATGTCACAGACTTGGTAGTATGAAGATGAATCAAGGTCTGTGAATGTGTGGTCATGTCACAGACTTGGTTGTATGAAGATGAATTAAGGTCTGTGAATGTGTGGTCATGTCACAGACTTGGTAGTATGAAGATGAATCAAGGTCTGTGAATGTGTGGTCCTGTCACGGACTTGGTAGTATGAAGATGAATCAAGGTCTGTGAATGAGTGGTCATGTCACAGACTTGGTAGTATGAAGATGAATCAAGGTCTGTGAATGTGTGGTCATGTCACACACTTGGTAGTATGAAGATGAATCAATGCCTGTGAATGAGTGGTCATGTCACAGACTTGGTATTATGAAGACAAATCAAGGTCTCTGAATGTGTGGTTATGTCACAGACTTGGTAGTATGAAGATGAATCAAGGTCTCTGAATGTGTGGTCATGTCACAGACTTGGTAGTATGAAGATGAATCAAGGCCTGTGAATGTGTGGTCATGTCACAGACTTGATAGTATGAAGATGAATCAAGGCCTGTGAGTGTGTGGTCATGTCACAGACTTGGTAGTAGGAAGATGAATCAAGGTCTGTGAATGGGTAGTCATGTCACAGACTTGGTAGTATGAAGATGAATCAAGGTCTGTGAATGTGTGGTCATGTCACAGACTTGGTAGTATGAAGATGAATCCAGGTCTGTGAATGTGTGGTCATGTCACAGACTTGGTAGTATGAAGATGAATCAAGGTCTGTGAATGTGTGGTCATGTCACAGACTTGGTAGTATGAAGATGAATCAAGGCCTGTGAATGTGTGGTCATGTCACAGACTTGGTAGTATGAAGACAAATCAAGGTCTCTGAATGTGTGGTTATGTCACAGACTTGGTAGTATGAAGATGAATCAAGGCCTGTGAATGTGTGGTCATGTCACAGACTTGGTAGTATGAAGATGAATCAAGGCCTGTGAACGTGTGGTCATGTCACAGACTTGATAGTATGAAGATGAATCAAGGCCTGTGAGTGTGTGGTCATGTCACAGACTTGGTAGTATGAAGATGAATCAAGGTCTGTGAATGGGTAGTCATGTCACAGACTTGGTAGTATGAAGATGAATCAAGGTCTGTGAATGTGTGTTCATGTCACAGACTTGGTAGTATGAAGATGAATCAAGGTCTGTGAATGTGTGGTCATGTCACAGACTTGGTAGTATGAAGATGAATCAAGGTCTGTGAATGTGTGGTCATGTCACAGACTTGGTAGTATGAAGATGAATCAAGGCCTGTGAATGTGTGGTCATGTCACAGACTTGGTAGTATGAAGACAAATCAAGGTCTCTGAATGTGTGGTTATGTCACAGACTTGGTAGTATGAAGATGAATCAAGGTCTGTGAATGTGTGGTCCTGTCACGGACTTGAGAGTATGAAGATGAATCAAGGTCTGTGAATGTGTGGTCATGTCACACACTTGGTAGTATGAAGATGAATCAAGGCCTGAGAATGAGTGGTCATGTCACAGACTTGGTATTATGAAGACAAATCAAGGTCTCTGAATGTGTGGTCATGTCACAGACTTGGTAGTATGAAGATGAATCAAGGCCTGTGAATGAGTGGTCATGTCACAGACTTGGTATTATGAAGACAAATCAAGGTCTCTGAATGTGTGGTCATGTCACAGACTTGGTAGTATGAAGATGAATCAAGCTCTGTGAATGGGTAGTCATGTCACAGACTTGGTAGTTTGAAGATGAATCAAGGTCTGTGAATGTGTGGTCATGTCACAGACTTGGTAGTATGAAGATGAATCAAGGTCTGTGAATGGGTAGTCATGTCACAGACTTGGTAGTATGAAGATGAATCAAGGCCTGTGAATGTGTGGTCATGTCACAGACTTGGTAGTATGAAGACAAATCAAGGTCTCTGAATGTGTGGTTATGTCACAGACTTGGTAGTATGAAGATGAATCAAGGCCTGTGAATGTGTGGTCATGTCACAGACTTGGTAGTATGAAGATGAATCAAGGCCTGTGAATGTGTGGTCATGTCACACACTTGGTAGTATGAAGATGAATCAAGGCCTGTGAATGAGTGGTCATGTCACAGACTTGGTATTATGAAGACAAATCAAGGTCTCTGAATGTGTGGTTATGTCACAGACTTGGTAGTATGAAGATGAATCAAGGCCTGTGAATGTGTTGTCATGTCACAGACTTGGTAGTATGAAGACAAATCAAGGTCTCTGAATGTGTGGTTATGTCACAGACTTGGTAGTATGAAGATGAATCAAGGCCTGTGAATGTGTGGTCATGTCACAGACTTGGTAGTATGAAGACAAATCAAGGTCTCTGAATGTGTGGTTATGTCACAGACTTGATAGTATGAAGATGAATCAAGGTCTGTGAATGTGTGGTCATGTCACAGACTTGGTAGTATGAAGATGAATCAAGGTCTGTGAATGTGTGGTCATGTCACAGACTTGGTAGTATGAAGATGAATCAAGGTCTGTGAATGTGTGGTCATGTCACAGACTTGGTAGTATGAAGATGAATCAAGGCCTGTGAATGTGTGGTCATGTCACAGACTTGGTAGTATGAAGATGAATCAAGGCCTGTGAATGTGTGGCCATGTCACAGACTTGGTAGTATGAAGATGAATCAAGGCCTGTGAATGAGTGGTCATGTCACAGACTTGGTATTATGAAGACAAATCAAGGTCTCTGAATGTGTGGTTATGTCACAGACTTGGTAGTATGAAGATGAATCAAGGCCTGTGAATGTGTGGTCATGTCACAGACTTGAGAGTATGAAGATGAATCAAGGTCTGTGAATGTGTGGTCATGTCACACACTTGGTAGTATGAAGATGAATCAAGGCCTGAGAATGAGTGGTCATGTCACAGACTTGGTATTATGAAGACAAATCAAGGTCTCTGAATGTGTGGTCATGTCACAGACTTGGTAGTATGAAGATGAATCAAGGCCTGTGAATGAGTGGTCATGTCACAGACTTGGTATTATGAAGACAAATCAAGGTCTCTGAATGTGTGGTCATGTCACAGACTTGGTAGTATGAAGATGAATCAAGCTCTGTGAATGGGTAGTCATGTCACAGACTTGGTAGTTTGAAGATGAATCAAGGTCTGTGAATGTGTGGTCATGTCACAGACTTGGTAGTATGAAGATGAATCAAGGTCTGTGAATGGGTAGTCATGTCACAGACTTGGTAGTATGAAGATGAATCAAGGCCTGTGAATGTGTGGTCATGTCACAGACTTGGTAGTATGAAGACAAATCAAGGTCTCTGAATGTGTGGTTATGTCACAGACTTGGTAGTATGAAGATGAATCAAGGCCTGTGAACGTGTGGTCATGTCACAGACTTGGTAGTATGAAGATGAATCAAGGTCTGTGAATGTGTGGTCATGTCACACACTTGGTAGTATGAAGATGAATCAAGGCCTGTGAATGAGTGGTCATGTCACAGACTTGGTATTATGAAGACAAATCAAGGTCTCTGAATGTGTGGTTATATCACAGACTTGGTATTATGAAGACAAATCAAGGTCTCTGAATGTGTGGTTATGTCACAGACTTGGTAGTATGAAGATGAATCAAGGCCTGTGAATGTGTGGTCATGTCACAGACTTGGTTGTATGAAGATGAATTAAGGTCTGTGAATGTGTGGTCATGTCACAGACTTGGTAGTATGAAGATGAATCAAGGTCTGTGAATGTGTGGTCATGTCACAGACTTGGTAGTATGAAGATGAATCAAGGTCTGTGAATGTGTGTTCATGTCACAGACTTGGTAGTATGAAGATGAATCAGGGTCTGTGAATGTGTGGTCATGTCACAGACTTGGTAGTATGAAGATGAATCAAGGTCTGTGAATGTGTGGTCATGTCACAGACTTGGTAGTATGAAGATGAATCAAGGCCTGTGAATGTGTGGTCATGTCACAGACTTGGTAGTATGAAGACAAATCAAGGTCTCTGAATGTGTGGTTATGTCACAGACTTGGTAGTATGAAGATGAATCAAGGCTTGTGAATGTGTGGTCATGTCACAGACTTGGTAGTATGAAGATGAATCAAGGTCTGTGAATGTGTGGTCATGTCACACACTTGGTAGTATGAAGATGAATCAAGGCCTGTGAATGAGTGGTCATGTCACAGACTTGGTATTATGAAGACAAATCAAGGTCTCTGAATGTGTGGTTATGTCACAGACTTGGTAGTATGAAGATGAATCAAGGCCTGTGAATGTGTGGTCATGTCACAGACTTGGTAGTATGAAGACAAATCAAGGTCTCTGAATGTGTAGTCATGTCACAGAATTGGTAGTATGAAGATGAATCAAGGCCTGTGAATGTGTGGTCATGTCACAGACTTGGTAGTATGAAGATGAATCAAGGCCTGTGAATGAGTGGTCATGTAACAGACTTGGTATTATGAAGACAAATCAAGGTCTCTGAATGTGTGGTTATGTCACAGACTTGGTAGTATGAAGATGAATCAAGGCCTGTGAATGTGTGGTCATGTCACAGACTTGAGAGTATGAAGATGAATCAAGGTCTGTGAATGTGTGGTCATGTCACACACTTGGTAGTATGAAGATGAATCAAGGCCTGAGAATGAGTGGTCATGTCACAGACTTGGTATTATGAAGACAAATCAAGGTCTCTGAATGTGTGGTCATGTCACAGACTTGGTAGTATGAAGATGAATCAAGGCCTGTGAATGAGTGGTCATGTCACAGACTTGGTATTATGAAGACAAATCAAGGTCTCTGAATGTGTGGTCATGTCACAGACTTGGTAGTATGAAGATGAATCAAGCTCTGTGAATGGGTAGTCATGTCACAGACTTGGTAGTTTGAAGATGAATCAAGGTCTGTGAATGTGTGGTCATGTCACAGACTTGGTAGTATGAAGATGAATCAAGGTCTGTGAATGGGTAGTCATGTCACAGACTTGGTAGTATGAAGATGAATCAAGGCCTGTGAATGTGTGGTCATGTCACAGACTTGGTAGTATGAAGACAAATCAAGGTCTCTGAATGTGTGGTTATGTCACAGTCTTGGTAGTATGAAGATGAATCAAGGCCTGTGAATGTGTGGTCATGTCACAGACTTGGTAGTATGAAGACAAATCAAGGTCTCTGAATGTGTGGTTATGTCACAGACTTGGTAGTATGAAGATGAATCAAGGCCTGTGAATGTGTGGTCATGTCACAGACTTGGTAGTATGAAGATGAATCAAGGCCTCTGAATGTGTGGTCATGTCACAGACTTGGTAGTATGAATATGAATCAAGGTCTGTGAATGTGTGGTCATGTCACAGACTTGGTTGTATGAAGATGAATTAAGGTCTGTGAATGTGTGGTCATGTCACAGACTTGGTAGTATGAAGATGAATCAAGGTCTG
The DNA here is from genome assembly GCA_026874595.1 of Sipunculus nudus. Classification (NCBI taxonomy): domain Eukaryota; kingdom Metazoa; phylum Annelida; class Sipuncula; order Golfingiida; family Sipunculidae; genus Sipunculus; species Sipunculus nudus. The sequence goes on from CM049321.1 coordinate 16,457,554, forward strand.
TGAATGTGTGTTCATGTCACAGACTTGGTAGTATGAAGATGAATCAAGGCCTGTGAATGTGTGGTTATGTCACAGAATTGGTAGTATGAAGATGAATCAAGGCCTGTGAATGTGTGGTCATGTCACAGACTTGGTAGTATGAAGATGAATCAAGGTCTGTGAATGTGTGGTCATGTCACAGACTTGGTTGTATGAAGATGAATTAAGGTCTGTGAATGTGTGGTCATGTCACAGACTTGGTAGTATGAAGATGAATCAAGGTCTGTGAATGTGTGGTCATGTCACAGACTTGGTAGTATGAAGATGAATCAAGGTCTGTGAATGAGTGGTCATGTCACAGACTTGGTAGTATGAAGATGAATCAAGGTCTGTGAATGTGTGGTCATGTCACAGACTTGGTAGTATGAAGATGAATCCAGGTCTGTGAATGTGTGGTCATGTCACAGACTTGGTAGTATGAAGATGAATCAAGGTCTGTGAATGTGTGGTCATGTCACAGACTTGGTAGTATGAAGATGAATCAAGGCCTGTGAATGTGTGGTCATGTCACAGACTTGGTAGTATGAAGACAAATCAAGGTCTCTGAATGTGTGGTTATGTCACAGACTTGGTAGTATGAAGATGAATCAAGGCCTGTGAAGGTGTGGTCATGTCACAGACTTGGTAGTATGAAGATGAATCAAGGTCTGTGAATGTGTGTTCATGTCACAGACTTGGTAGTATGAAGATGAATCAGGGTCTGTGAATGTGTGGTCATGTCACAGACTTGGTAGTATGAAGATGAATCAAGGTCTGTGAATGTGTGGTCATGTCACAGACTTGGTAGTATGAAGATGAATCAAGGCCTGTGAATGTGTGGTCATGTCACAGACTTGGTAGTATGAAGACAAATCAAGGTCTCTGAATGTGTGGTTATATCACAGACTTGGTAGTATGAAGATGAATCAAGGCTTGTGAATGTGTGGTCATGTCACAGACTTGGTAGTATGAAGATGAATCAAGGTCTGTGAATGTGTGGTCATGTCACACACTTGGTAGTATGAAGATGAATCAAGGCCTGTGAATGAGTGGTCATGTCACAGACTTGGTATTATGAAGACAAATCAAGGTCTCTGAATGTGTGGTTATGTCACAGACTTGGTAGTATGAAGATGAATCAAGGCCTGTGAACGTGTGGTCATGTCACAGACTTGGTAGTATGAAGATGAATCAAGGTCTGTGAATGTGTGGTCATGTCACACACTTGGTAGTATGAAGATGAATCAAGGCCTGTGAATGAGTGGTCATGTCACAGACTTGGTATTATGAAGACAAATCAAGGTCTCTGAATGTGTGGTTATATCACAGACTTGGTATTATGAAGACAAATCAAGGTCTCTGAATGTGTGGTTATGTCACAGACTTGGTAGTATGAAGATGAATCAAGGCCTGTGAATGTGTGGTCATGTCACAGACTTGGTTGTATGAAGATGAATTAAGGTCTGTGAATGTGTGGTCATGTCACAGACTTGGTAGTATGAAGATGAATCAAGGTCTGTGAATGTGTGGTCATGTCACAGACTTGGTAGTATGAAGATGAATCAAGGTCTGTGAATGTGTGTTCATGTCACAGACTTGGTAGTATGAAGATGAATCAGGGTCTGTGAATGTGTGGTCATGTCACAGACTTGGTAGTATGAAGATGAATCAAGGTCTGTGAATGTGTGGTCATGTCACAGACTTGGTAGTATGAAGATGAATCAAGGCCTGTGAATGTGTGGTCATGTCACAGACTTGGTAGTATGAAGACAAATCAAGGTCTCTGAATGTGTGGTTATGTCACAGACTTGGTAGTATGAAGATGAATCAAGGCTTGTGAATGTGTGGTCATGTCACAGACTTGGTAGTATGAAGATGAATCAAGGTCTGTGAATGTGTGGTCATGTCACACACTTGGTAGTATGAAGATGAATCAAGGCCTGTGAATGAGTGGTCATGTCACAGACTTGGTATTATGAAGACAAATCAAGGTCTCTGAATGTGTGGTTATGTCACAGACTTGGTAGTATGAAGATGAATCAAGGCCTGTGAATGTGTGGTCATGTCACAGACTTGGTAGTATGAAGACAAATCAAGGTCTCTGAATGTGTAGTCATGTCACAGAATTGGTAGTATGAAGATGAATCAAGGCCTGTGAATGTGTGGTCATGTCACAGACTTGGTAGTATGAAGATGAATCAAGGCCTGTGAATGAGTGGTCATGTAACAGACTTGGTATTATGAAGACAAATCAAGGTCTCTGAATGTGTGGTTATGTCACAGACTTGGTAGTATGAAGATGAATCAAGGCCTGTGAATGTGTGGTCATGTCACAGACTTGAGAGTATGAAGATGAATCAAGGTCTGTGAATGTGTGGTCATGTCACACACTTGGTAGTATGAAGATGAATCAAGGCCTGAGAATGAGTGGTCATGTCACAGACTTGGTATTATGAAGACAAATCAAGGTCTCTGAATGTGTGGTCATGTCACAGACTTGGTAGTATGAAGATGAATCAAGGCCTGTGAATGAGTGGTCATGTCACAGACTTGGTATTATGAAGACAAATCAAGGTCTCTGAATGTGTGGTCATGTCACAGACTTGGTAGTATGAAGATGAATCAAGCTCTGTGAATGGGTAGTCATGTCACAGACTTGGTAGTTTGAAGATGAATCAAGGTCTGTGAATGTGTGGTCATGTCACAGACTTGGTAGTATGAAGATGAATCAAGGTCTGTGAATGGGTAGTCATGTCACAGACTTGGTAGTATGAAGATGAATCAAGGCCTGTGAATGTGTGGTCATGTCACAGACTTGGTAGTATGAAGACAAATCAAGGTCTCTGAATGTGTGGTTATGTCACAGTCTTGGTAGTATGAAGATGAATCAAGGCCTGTGAATGTGTGGTCATGTCACAGACTTGGTAGTATGAAGACAAATCAAGGTCTCTGAATGTGTGGTTATGTCACAGACTTGGTAGTATGAAGATGAATCAAGGCCTGTGAATGTGTGGTCATGTCACAGACTTGGTAGTATGAAGATGAATCAAGGCCTCTGAATGTGTGGTCATGTCACAGACTTGGTAGTATGAATATGAATCAAGGTCTGTGAATGTGTGGTCATGTCACAGACTTGGTTGTATGAAGATGAATTAAGGTCTGTGAATGTGTGGTCATGTCACAGACTTGGTAGTATGAAGATGAATCAAGGTCTGTGAATGTGTGTTCATGTCACAGACTTGGTAGTATGAAGATGAATCAAGGCCTGTGAATGTGTGGTTATGTCACAGAATTGGTAGTATGAAGATGAATCAAGGCCTGTGAATGTGTGGTCATGTCACAGACTTGGTAGTATGAAGATGAATCAAGGTCTGTGAATGTGTGGTCATGTCACAGACTTGGTTGTATGAAGATGAATTAAGGTCTGTGAATGTGTGGTCATGTCACAGACTTGGTAGTATGAAGATGAATCAAGGTCTGTGAATGTGTGGTCATGTCACAGACTTGGTAGTATGAAGATGAATCAAGGTCTGTGAATGAGTGGTCATGTCACAGACTTGGTAGTATGAAGATGAATCAAGGTCTGTGAATGTGTGGTCATGTCACAGACTTGGTAGTATGAAGATGAATCCAGGTCTGTGAATGTGTGGTCATGTCACAGACTTGGTAGTATGAAGATGAATCAAGGTCTGTGAATGTGTGGTCATGTCACAGACTTGGTAGTATGAAGATGAATCAAGGCCTGTGAATGTGTGGTCATGTCACAGACTTGGTAGTATGAAGACAAATCAAGGTCTCTGAATGTGTGGTTATGTCACAGACTTGGTAGTATGAAGATGAATCAAGGCCTGTGAAGGTGTGGTCATGTCACAGACTTGGTAGTATGAAGATGAATCAAGGTCTGTGAATGTGTGTTCATGTCACAGACTTGGTAGTATGAAGATGAATCAGGGTCTGTGAATGTGTGGTCATGTCACAGACTTGGTAGTATGAAGATGAATCAAGGTCTGTGAATGTGTGGTCATGTCACAGACTTGGTAGTATGAAGATGAATCAAGGCCTGTGAATGTGTGGTCATGTCACAGACTTGGTAGTATGAAGACAAATCAAGGTCTCTGAATGTGTGGTTATATCACAGACTTGGTAGTATGAAGATGAATCAAGGCTTGTGAATGTGTGGTCATGTCACAGACTTGGTAGTATGAAGATGAATCAAGGTCTGTGAATGTGTGGTCATGTCACACACTTGGTAGTATGAAGATGAATCAAGGCCTGTGAATGAGTGGTCATGTCACAGACTTGGTATTATGAAGACAAATCAAGGTCTCTGAATGTGTGGTTATGTCACAGACTTGGTAGTATGAAGATGAATCAAGGCCTGTGAATGTGTGGTCATGTCACAGACTTGGTAGTATGAAGACAAATCAAGGTCTCTGAATGTGTGGTCATGTCACAGAATTGGTAGTATGAAGATGAATCAAGGCCTGTGAATGTGTGGTCATGTCACAGACTTGGTAGTATGAAGATGAATCAAGGCCTGTGAATGAGTGGTCATGTAACAGACTTGGTATTATGAAGACAAATCAAGGTCTCTGAATGTGTGGTTATGTCACAGACTTGGTAGTATGAAGATGAATCAAGGCCTGTGAATGAGTGGTCATGTCACAGACTTGGTAGTATGAAGATGAATCAAGGTCTGTGAATGTGTGGTCATGTCACAGACTTGGTAGTATGAAGATGAATCCAGGTCTGTGAATGTGTGGTCATGTCACAGACTTGGTAGTATGAAGATGAATCAAGGTCTGTGAATGTGTGGTCATGTCACAGACTTGGTAGTATGAAGATGAATCAAGGCCTGTGAATGTGTGGTCATGTCACAGACTTGGTATTATGAAGACAAATCAAGGTCTGTGAATGTGTGGTCATGTCACAGACTTGGTAGTATGAAGATGAATCAAGGTCTGTGAATGAGTGGTCATGTCACAGACTTGGTAGTATGAAGATGAATCAAGGTCTGTGAATGTGTGGTCATGTCACAGACTTGGTAGTATGAAGATGAATCCAGGTCTGTGAATGTGTGGTCATGTCACAGACTTGGTAGTATGAAGATGAATCAAGGTCTGTGAATGTGTGGTCATGTCACAGACTTGGTAGTATGAAGATGAATCAAGGCCTGTGAATGTGTGGTCATGTCACAGACTTGGTAGTATGAAGACAAATCAAGGTCTCTGAATGTGTGGTTATGTCACAGACTTGGTAGTATGAAGATGAATCAAGGCCTGTGAAGGTGTGGTCATGTCACAGACTTGGTAGTATGAAGATGAATCAAGGTCTGTGAATGTGTGTTCATGTCACAGACTTGGTAGTATGAAGATGAATCAGGGTCTGTGAATGTGTGGTCATGTCACAGACTTGGTAGTATGAAGATGAATCAAGGTCTGTGAATGTGTGGTCATGTCACAGACTTGGTAGTATGAAGATGAATCAAGGCCTGTGAATGTGTGGTCATGTCACAGACTTGGTAGTATGAAGACAAATCAAGGTCTCTGAATGTGTGGTTATGTCACAGACTTGGTAGTATGAAGATGAATCAAGGCTTGTGAATGTGTGGTCATGTCACAGACTTGGTAGTATGAAGATGAATCAAGGTCTGTGAATGTGTGGTCATGTCACACACTTGGTAGTATGAAGATGAATCAAGGCCTGTGAATGAGTGGTCATGTCACAGACTTGGTATTATGAAGACAAATCAAGGTCTCTGAATGTGTGGTTATGTCACAGACTTGGTAGTATGAAGATGAATCAAGGCCTGTGAATGTGTGGTCATGTCACAGACTTGGTAGTATGAAGACAAATCAAGGTCTCTGAATGTGTGGTCATGTCACAGAATTGGTAGTATGAAGATGAATCAAGGCCTGTGAATGTGTGGTCATGTCACAGACTTGGTAGTATGAAGATGAATCAAGGCCTGTGAATGAGTGGTCATGTAACAGACTTGGTATTATGAAGACAAATCAAGGTCTCTGAATGTGTGGTTATGTCACAGACTTGGTAGTATGAAGATGAATCAAGGCCTGTGAATGTGTGGTCATGTCACAGACTTGAGAGTATGAAGATGAATCAAGGTCTGTGAATGTGTGGTCATGTCACACACTTGGTAGTATGAAGATGAATCAAGGCCTGAGAATGAGTGGTCATGTCACAGACTTTGTATTATGAAGACAAATCAAGGTCTCTGAATGTGTGGTCATGTCACAGACTTGGTAGTATGAAGATGAATCAAGGCCTGTGAATGAGTGGTCATGTCACAGACTTGGTATTATGAAGACAAATCAAGGTCTCTGAATGTGTGGTCATGTCACAGACTTGGTAGTATGAAGATGAATCAAGCTCTGTGAATGGGTAGTCATGTCACAGACTTGGTAGTTTGAAGATGAATCAAGGTCTGTGAATGTGTGGTCATGTCACAGACTTGGTAGTATGAAGATGAATCAAGGTCTGTGAATGGGTAGTCATGTCACAGACTTGGTAGTATGAAGATGAATCAAGGCCTGTGAATGTGTGGTCATGTCACAGACTTGGTAGTATGAAGACAAATCAAGGTCTCTGAATGTGTGGTTATGTCACAGACTTGGTAGTATGAAGATGAATCCAGGTCTGTGAATGTGTGGTCATGTCACAGACTTGGTAGTATGAAGACAAATCAAGGTCTCTGAATGTGTGGTTATGTCACAGACTTGGTAGTATGAAGATGAATCCAGGTCTGTGAATGTGTGGTCATGTCACAGACTTGGTAGTATGAAGATGAATCAAGTTCTGTGAATGTGTGGTCATGTCACAGACTTGGTAGTATGAAGACAAATCAAGGTCTCTGAATGTGTGGTTATGTCACAGAATTGGTAGTATGAAGATGAATCAAGGCCTGTGAATGTGTGGTCATGTCACAGACTTGGTAGTATGAAGACAAATCAAGGTCTCTGAATGTGTGGTTATGTCACAGACTTGGTAGTATGAAGATGAATCCAGGTCTGTGAATGTGTGGTCATGTCACAGACTTGGTAGTATGAAGATGAATCAAGTTCTGTGAATGTGTGGTCATGTCACAGACTTGGTAGTATGAAGATGAATCAAGGCCTGTGAATGTGTGGTCATGTCACAGACTTGGTATTATGAAGACAAATCAAGGTCTGTGAATGTGTGGTCATGTCACAGACTTGGTAGTATGAAGATGAATCAAGGTCTGTGAATGAGTGGTCATGTCACAGACTTGGTAGTATGAAGATGAATCAAGGTCTGTGAATGTGTGGTCATGTCACAGACTTGGTAGTATGAAGATGAATCCAGGTCTGTGAATGTGTGGTCATGTCACAGACTTGGTAGTATGAAGATGAATCAAGGTCTGTGAATGTGTGGTCATGTCACAGACTTGGTAGTATGAAGATGAATCAAGGCCTGTGAATGTGTGGTCATGTCACAGACTTGGTAGTATGAAGACAAATCAAGGTCTCTGAATGTGTGGTTATGTCACAGACTTGGTAGTATGAAGATGAATCAAGGCCTGTGAAGGTGTGGTCATGTCACAGACTTGGTAGTATGAAGATGAATCAAGGTCTGTGAATGTGTGTTCATGTCACAGACTTGGTAGTATGAAGATGAATCAGGGTCTGTGAATGTGTGGTCATGTCACAGACTTGGTAGTATGAAGATGAATCAAGGTCTGTGAATGTGTGGTCATGTCACAGACTTGGTAGTATGAAGATGAATCAAGGCCTGTGAATGTGTGGTCATGTCACAGACTTGGTAGTATGAAGACAAATCAAGGTCTCTGAATGTGTGGTTATGTCACAGACTTGGTAGTATGAAGATGAATCAAGGCTTGTGAATGTGTGGTCATGTCACAGACTTGGTAGTATGAAGATGAATCAAGGTCTGTGAATGTGTGGTCATGTCACACACTTGGTAGTATGAAGATGAATCAAGGCCTGTGAATGAGTGGTCATGTCACAGACTTGGTATTATGAAGACAAATCAAGGTCTCTGAATGTGTGGTTATGTCACAGACTTGGTAGTATGAAGATGAATCAAGGCCTGTGAATGTGTGGTCATGTCACAGACTTGGTAGTATGAAGACAAATCAAGGTCTCTGAATGTGTGGTCATGTCACAGAATTGGTAGTATGAAGATGAATCAAGGCCTGTGAATGTGTGGTCATGTCACAGACTTGGTAGTATGAAGATGAATCAAGGCCTGTGAATGAGTGGTCATGTAACAGACTTGGTATTATGAAGACAAATCAAGGTCTCTGAATGTGTGGTTATGTCACAGACTTGGTAGTATGAAGATGAATCAAGGCCTGTGAATGTGTGGTCATGTCACAGACTTGAGAGTATGAAGATGAATCAAGGTCTGTGAATGTGTGGTCATGTCACACACTTGGTAGTATGAAGATGAATCAAGGCCTGAGAATGAGTGGTCATGTCACAGACTTGGTATTATGAAGACAAATCAAGGTCTCTGAATGTGTGGTCATGTCACAGACTTGGTAGTATGAAGATGAATCAAGGCCTGTGAATGAGTGGTCATGTCACAGACTTGGTATTATGAAGACAAATCAAGGTCTCTGAATGTGTGGTCATGTCACAGACTTGGTAGTATGAAGATGAATCAAGCTCTGTGAATGGGTAGTCATGTCACAGACTTGGTAGTTTGAAGATGAATCAAGGTCTGTGAATGTGTGGTCATGTCACAGACTTGGTAGTATGAAGATGAATCAAGGTCTGTGAATGGGTAGTCATGTCACAGACTTGGTAGTATGAAGATGAATCAAGGCCTGTGAATGTGTGGTCATGTCACAGACTTGGTAGTATGAAGACAAATCAAGGTCTCTGAATGTGTGGTTATGTCACAGACTTGGTAGTATGAAGATGAATCAAGGCCTGTGAATGTGTGGTCATGTCACAGACTTGGTAGTATGAAGATGAATCAAGGTCTGTGAATGTGTGGTCATGTCACACACTTGGTAGTATGAAGATGAATCAAGGCCTGTGAATGAGTGGTCATGTCACAGACTTGGTATTATGAAGACAAATCAAGGTCTCTGAATGTGTGGTTATGTCACAGACTTGGTATTATGAAGACAAATCAAGGTCTCTGAATGTGTGGTTATGTCACAGACTTGGTAGTATGAAGATGAATCAAGGCCTGTGAATGTGTGGTCATGTCACAGACTTGGTTGTATGAAGATAAATTAAGGTCTGTGAATGTGTGGTCATGTCACAGACTTGGTAGTATGAAGATGAATCAAGGTCTGTGAATGTGTGGTCATGTCACAGACTTGGTAGTATGAAGATGAATCAAGGTCTGTGAATGTGTGGTCATGTCACAGACTTGGTAGTATGAAGATGAATCAAGGCCTGTGAATGTGTGGTCATGTCACAGACTTGGTAGTATGAAGATGAATCAAGGCCTGTGAATGTGTGGTTATGTCACAGACTTGGTAGTATGAAGATGAATCAAGGCCTGTGAAGGTGTGGTCATGTCACAGACTTGGTAGTATGAAGATGAATCAAGGTCTGTGAATGTGTGGTCATGTCACAGACTTGGTTGTATGAAGATGAATTAAGGTCTGTGAATGTGTGGTCATGTCACAGACTTGGTAGTATGAAGATGAATCAAGGTCTGTGAATGTGTGGTCCTGTCACGGACTTGGTAGTATGAAGATGAATCAAGGTCTGTGAATGAGTGGTCATGTCACAGACTTGGTAGTATGAAGATGAATCAAGGTCTGTGAATGTGTGGTCATGTCACACACTTGGTAGTATGAAGATGAATCAATGCCTGTGAATGAGTGGTCATGTCACAGACTTGGTATTATGAAGACAAATCAAGGTCTCTGAATGTGTGGTTATGTCACAGACTTGGTAGTATGAAGATGAATCAAGGTCTGTGAATGTGTGGTCATGTCACAGACTTGGTAGTATGAAGATGAATCAAGGCCTGTGAATGTGTGGTCATGTCACAGACTTGATAGTATGAAGATGAATCAAGGCCTGTGAGTGTGTGGTCATGTCACAGACTTGGTAGTAGGAAGATGAATCAAGGTCTGTGAATGGGTAGTCATGTCACAGACTTGGTAGTATGAAGATGAATCAAGGTCTGTGAATGTGTGGTCATGTCACAGACTTGGTAGTATGAAGATGAATCCAGGTCTGTGAATGTGTGGTCATGTCACAGACTTGGTAGTATGAAGATGAATCAAGGTCTGTGAATGTGTGGTCATGTCACAGACTTGGTAGTATGAAGATGAATCAAGGCCTGTGAATGTGTGGTCATGTCACAGACTTGGTAGTATGAAGACAAATCAAGGTCTCTGAATGTGTGGTTATGTCACAGACTTGGTAGTATGAAGATGAATCAAGGCCTGTGAATGTGTGGTCATGTCACAGACTTGGTAGTATGAAGATGAATCAAGGCCTGTGAACGTGTGGTCATGTCACAGACTTGATAGTATGAAGATGAATCAAGGCCTGTGAGTGTGTGGTCATGTCACAGACTTGGTAGTATGAAGATGAATCAAGGTCTGTGAATGGGTAGTCATGTCACAGACTTGGTAGTATGAAGATGAATCAAGGTCTGTGAATGTGTGTTCATGTCACAGACTTGGTAGTATGAAGATGAATCAAGGTCTGTGAATGTGTGGTCATGTCACAGACTTGGTAGTATGAAGATGAATCAAGGTCTGTGAATGTGTGGTCATGTCACAGACTTGGTAGTATGAAGATGAATCAAGGCCTGTGAATGTGTGGTCATGTCACAGACTTGGTAGTATGAAGACAAATCAAGGTCTCTGAATGTGTGGTTATGTCACAGACTTGGTAGTATGAAGATGAATCAAGGTCTGTGAATGTGTGGTCCTGTCACGGACTTGAGAGTATGAAGATGAATCAAGGTCTGTGAATGTGTGGTCATGTCACACACTTGGTAGTATGAAGATGAATCAAGGCCTGAGAATGAGTGGTCATGTCACAGACTTGGTATTATGAAGACAAATCAAGGTCTCTGAATGTGTGGTCATGTCACAGACTTGGTAGTATGAAGATGAATCAAGGCCTGTGAATGAGTGGTCATGTCACAGACTTGGTATTATGAAGACAAATCAAGGTCTCTGAATGTGTGGTCATGTCACAGACTTGGTAGTATGAAGATGAATCAAGCTCTGTGAATGGGTAGTCATGTCACAGACTTGGTAGTTTGAAGATGAATCAAGGTCTGTGAATGTGTGGTCATGTCACAGACTTGGTAGTATGAAGATGAATCAAGGTCTGTGAATGGGTAGTCATGTCACAGACTTGGTAGTATGAAGATGAATCAAGGCCTGTGAATGTGTGGTCATGTCACAGACTTGGTAGTATGAAGACAAATCAAGGTCTCTGAATGTGTGGTTATGTCACAGACTTGGTAGTATGAAGATGAATCAAGGCCTGTGAATGTGTGGTCATGTCACAGACTTGGTAGTATGAAGATGAATCAAGGCCTGTGAATGTGTGGTCATGTCACACACTTGGTAGTATGAAGATGAATCAAGGCCTGTGAATGAGTGGTCATGTCACAGACTTGGTATTATGAAGACAAATCAAGGTCTCTGAATGTGTGGTTATGTCACAGACTTGGTAGTATGAAGATGAATCAAGGCCTGTGAATGTGTTGTCATGTCACAGACTTGGTAGTATGAAGACAAATCAAGGTCTCTGAATGTGTGGTTATGTCACAGACTTGGTAGTATGAAGATGAATCAAGGCCTGTGAATGTGTGGTCATGTCACAGACTTGGTAGTATGAAGACAAATCAAGGTCTCTGAATGTGTGGTTATGTCACAGACTTGATAGTATGAAGATGAATCAAGGTCTGTGAATGTGTGGTCATGTCACAGACTTGGTAGTATGAAGATGAATCAAGGTCTGTGAATGTGTGGTCATGTCACAGACTTGGTAGTATGAAGATGAATCAAGGTCTGTGAATGTGTGGTCATGTCACAGACTTGGTAGTATGAAGATGAATCAAGGCCTGTGAATGTGTGGTCATGTCACAGACTTGGTAGTATGAAGATGAATCAAGGCCTGTGAATGTGTGGCCATGTCACAGACTTGGTAGTATGAAGATGAATCAAGGCCTGTGAATGAGTGGTCATGTCACAGACTTGGTATTATGAAGACAAATCAAGGTCTCTGAATGTGTGGTTATGTCACAGACTTGGTAGTATGAAGATGAATCAAGGCCTGTGAATGTGTGGTCATGTCACAGACTTGAGAGTATGAAGATGAATCAAGGTCTGTGAATGTGTGGTCATGTCACACACTTGGTAGTATGAAGATGAATCAAGGCCTGAGAATGAGTGGTCATGTCACAGACTTGGTATTATGAAGACAAATCAAGGTCTCTGAATGTGTGGTCATGTCACAGACTTGGTAGTATGAAGATGAATCAAGGCCTGTGAATGAGTGGTCATGTCACAGACTTGGTATTATGAAGACAAATCAAGGTCTCTGAATGTGTGGTCATGTCACAGACTTGGTAGTATGAAGATGAATCAAGCTCTGTGAATGGGTAGTCATGTCACAGACTTGGTAGTTTGAAGATGAATCAAGGTCTGTGAATGTGTGGTCATGTCACAGACTTGGTAGTATGAAGATGAATCAAGGTCTGTGAATGGGTAGTCATGTCACAGACTTGGTAGTATGAAGATGAATCAAGGCCTGTGAATGTGTGGTCATGTCACAGACTTGGTAGTATGAAGACAAATCAAGGTCTCTGAATGTGTGGTTATGTCACAGACTTGGTAGTATGAAGATGAATCAAGGCCTGTGAACGTGTGGTCATGTCACAGACTTGGTAGTATGAAGATGAATCAAGGTCTGTGAATGTGTGGTCATGTCACACACTTGGTAGTATGAAGATGAATCAAGGCCTGTGAATGAGTGGTCATGTCACAGACTTGGTATTATGAAGACAAATCAAGGTCTCTGAATGTGTGGTTATATCACAGACTTGGTATTATGAAGACAAATCAAGGTCTCTGAATGTGTGGTTATGTCACAGACTTGGTAGTATGAAGATGAATCAAGGCCTGTGAATGTGTGGTCATGTCACAGACTTGGTTGTATGAAGATGAATTAAGGTCTGTGAATGTGTGGTCATGTCACAGACTTGGTAGTATGAAGATGAATCAAGGTCTGTGAATGTGTGGTCATGTCACAGACTTGGTAGTATGAAGATGAATCAAGGTCTGTGAATGTGTGTTCATGTCACAGACTTGGTAGTATGAAGATGAATCAGGGTCTGTGAATGTGTGGTCATGTCACAGACTTGGTAGTATGAAGATGAATCAAGGTCTGTGAATGTGTGGTCATGTCACAGACTTGGTAGTATGAAGATGAATCAAGGCCTGTGAATGTGTGGTCATGTCACAGACTTGGTAGTATGAAGACAAATCAAGGTCTCTGAATGTGTGGTTATGTCACAGACTTGGTAGTATGAAGATGAATCAAGGCTTGTGAATGTGTGGTCATGTCACAGACTTGGTAGTATGAAGATGAATCAAGGTCTGTGAATGTGTGGTCATGTCACACACTTGGTAGTATGAAGATGAATCAAGGCCTGTGAATGAGTGGTCATGTCACAGACTTGGTATTATGAAGACAAATCAAGGTCTCTGAATGTGTGGTTATGTCACAGACTTGGTAGTATGAAGATGAATCAAGGCCTGTGAATGTGTGGTCATGTCACAGACTTGGTAGTATGAAGACAAATCAAGGTCTCTGAATGTGTAGTCATGTCACAGAATTGGTAGTATGAAGATGAATCAAGGCCTGTGAATGTGTGGTCATGTCACAGACTTGGTAGTATGAAGATGAATCAAGGCCTGTGAATGAGTGGTCATGTAACAGACTTGGTATTATGAAGACAAATCAAGGTCTCTGAATGTGTGGTTATGTCACAGACTTGGTAGTATGAAGATGAATCAAGGCCTGTGAATGTGTGGTCATGTCACAGACTTGAGAGTATGAAGATGAATCAAGGTCTGTGAATGTGTGGTCATGTCACACACTTGGTAGTATGAAGATGAATCAAGGCCTGAGAATGAGTGGTCATGTCACAGACTTGGTATTATGAAGACAAATCAAGGTCTCTGAATGTGTGGTCATGTCACAGACTTGGTAGTATGAAGATGAATCAAGGCCTGTGAATGAGTGGTCATGTCACAGACTTGGTATTATGAAGACAAATCAAGGTCTCTGAATGTGTGGTCATGTCACAGACTTGGTAGTATGAAGATGAATCAAGCTCTGTGAATGGGTAGTCATGTCACAGACTTGGTAGTTTGAAGATGAATCAAGGTCTGTGAATGTGTGGTCATGTCACAGACTTGGTAGTATGAAGATGAATCAAGGTCTGTGAATGGGTAGTCATGTCACAGACTTGGTAGTATGAAGATGAATCAAGGCCTGTGAATGTGTGGTCATGTCACAGACTTGGTAGTATGAAGACAAATCAAGGTCTCTGAATGTGTGGTTATGTCACAGTCTTGGTAGTATGAAGATGAATCAAGGCCTGTGAATGTGTGGTCATGTCACAGACTTGGTAGTATGAAGACAAATCAAGGTCTCTGAATGTGTGGTTATGTCACAGACTTGGTAGTATGAAGATGAATCAAGGCCTGTGAATGTGTGGTCATGTCACAGACTTGGTAGTATGAAGATGAATCAAGGCCTCTGAATGTGTGGTCATGTCACAGACTTGGTAGTATGAATATGAATCAAGGTCTGTGAATGTGTGGTCATGTCACAGACTTGGTTGTATGAAGATGAATTAAGGTCTGTGAATGTGTGGTCATGTCACAGACTTGGTAGTATGAAGATGAATCAAGGTCTGTGAATGTGTGTTCATGTCACAGACTTGGTAGTATGAAGATGAATCAAGGCCTGTGAATGTGTGGTTATGTCACAGAATTGGTAGTATGAAGATGAATCAAGGCCTGTGAATGTGTGGTCATGTCACAGACTTGGTAGTATGAAGATGAATCAAGGTCTGTGAATGTGTGGTCATGTCACAGACTTGGTTGTATGAAGATGAATTAAGGTCTGTGAATGTGTGGTCATGTCACAGACTTGGTAGTATGAAGATGAATCAAGGTCTGTGAATGTGTGGTCATGTCACAGACTTGGTAGTATGAAGATGAATCAAGGTCTGTGAATGAGTGGTCATGTCACAGACTTGGTAGTATGAAGATGAATCAAGGTCTGTGAATGTGTGGTCATGTCACAGACTTGGTAGTATGAAGATGAATCCAGGTCTGTGAATGTGTGGTCATGTCACAGACTTGGTAGTATGAAGATGAATCAAGGTCTGTGAATGTGTGGTCATGTCACAGACTTGGTAGTATGAAGATGAATCAAGGCCTGTGAATGTGTGGTCATGTCACAGACTTGGTAGTATGAAGACAAATCAAGGTCTCTGAATGTGTGGTTATGTCACAGACTTGGTAGTATGAAGATGAATCAAGGCCTGTGAAGGTGTGGTCATGTCACAGACTTGGTAGTATGAAGATGAATTAAGGTCTGTGAATGTGTGGTCATGTCACAGACTTGGTAGTATGAAGATGAATCAAGGTCTGTGAATGTGTGGTCATGTCACAGACTTGGTAGTATGAAGATGAATCAAGGCCTGTGAATGTGTGGTTATGTCACAGAATTGGTAGTATGAAGATGAATCAAGGCCTGTGAATGTGTGGTCATGTCACAGACTTGGTAGTATGAAGATGAATCAAGGTCTGTGAATGTGTGGTCATGTCACAGACTTGGTTGTATGAAGATGAATTAAGGTCTGTGAATGTGTGGTCATGTCACAGACTTGGTAGTATGAAGATGAATCAAGGTCTGTGAATGTGTGGTCATGTCACAGACTTGGTAGTATGAAGATGAATCAAGGTCTGTGAATGAGTGGTCATGTCACAGACTTGGTAGTATGAAGATGAATCAAGGTCTGTGAATGTGTGGTCATGTCACAGACTTGGTAGTATGAAGATGAATCCAGGTCTGTGAATGTGTGGTCATGTCACAGACTTGGTAGTATGAAGATGAATCAAGGTCTGTGAATGTGTGGTCATGTCACAGACTTGGTAGTATGAAGATGAATCAAGGCCTGTGAATGTGTGGTCATGTCACAGACTTGGTAGTATGAAGACAAATCAAGGTCTCTGAATGTGTGGTTATGTCACAGACTTGGTAGTATGAAGATGAATCAAGGCCTGTGAAGGTGTGGTCATGTCACAGACTTGGTAGTATGAAGATGAATCAAGGTCTGTGAATGTGTGTTCATGTCACAGACTTGGTAGTATGAAGATGAATCAGGGTCTGTGAATGTGTGGTCATGTCACAGACTTGGTAGTATGAAGATGAATCAAGGTCTGTGAATGTGTGGTCATGTCACAGACTTGGTAGTATGAAGATGAATCAAGGCCTGTGAATGTGTGGTCATGTCACAGACTTGGTAGTATGAAGACAAATCAAGGTCTCTGAATGTGTGGTTATATCACAGACTTGGTAGTATGAAGATGAATCAAGGCTTGTGAATGTGTGGTCATGTCACAGACTTGGTAGTATGAAGATGAATCAAGGTCTGTGAATGTGTGGTCATGTCACACACTTGGTAGTATGAAGATGAATCAAGGCCTGTGAATGAGTGGTCATGTCACAGACTTGGTATTATGAAGACAAATCAAGGTCTCTGAATGTGTGGTTATGTCACAGACTTGGTAGTATGAAGATGAATCAAGGCCTGTGAATGTGTGGTCATGTCACAGACTTGGTAGTATGAAGACAAATCAAGGTCTCTGAATGTGTGGTCATGTCACAGAATTGGTAGTATGAAGATGAATCAAGGCCTGTGAATATGTGGTCATGTCACAGACTTGGTAGTATGAAGATGAATCAAGGCCTGTGAATGAGTGGTCATGTAACAGACTTGGTATTATGAAGACAAATCAAGGTCTCTGAATGTGTGGTTATGTCACAGACTTGGTAGTATGAAGATGAATCAAGGCCTGTGAATGAGTGGTCATGTCACAGACTTGGTAGTATGAAGATGAATCAAGGTCTGTGAATGTGTGGTCATGTCACAGACTTGGTAGTATGAAGATGAATCCAGGTCTGTGAATGTGTGGTCATGTCACAGACTTGGTAGTATGAAGATGAATCAAGGTCTGTGAATGTGTGGTCATGTCACAGACTTGGTAGTATGAAGATGAATCAAGGCCTGTGAATGTGTGGTCATGTCACAGACTTGGTATTATGAAGACAAATCAAGGTCTGTGAATGTGTGGTCATGTCACAGACTTGGTAGTATGAAGATGAATCAAGGTCTGTGAATGAGTGGTCATGTCACAGACTTGGTAGTATGAAGATGAATCAAGGTCTGTGAATGTGTGGTCATGTCACAGACTTGGTAGTATGAAGATGAATCCAGGTCTGTGAATGTGTGGTCATGTCACAGACTTGGTAGTATGAAGATGAATCAAGGTCTGTGAATGTGTGGTCATGTCACAGACTTGGTAGTATGAAGATGAATCAAGGCCTGTGAATGTGTGGTCATGTCACAGACTTGGTAGTATGAAGACAAATCAAGGTCTCTGAATGTGTGGTTATGTCACAGACTTGGTAGTATGAAGATGAATCAAGGCCTGTGAAGGTGTGGTCATGTCACAGACTTGGTAGTATGAAGATGAATCAAGGTCTGTGAATGTGTGTTCATGTCACAGACTTGGTAGTATGAAGATGAATCAGGGTCTGTGAATGTGTGGTCATGTCACAGACTTGGTAGTATGAAGATGAATCAAGGTCTGTGAATGTGTGGTCATGTCACAGACTTGGTAGTATGAAGATGAATCAAGGCCTGTGAATGTGTGGTCATGTCACAGACTTGGTAGTATGAAGACAAATCAAGGTCTCTGAATGTGTGGTTATGTCACAGACTTGGTAGTATGAAGATGAATCAAGGCTTGTGAATGTGTGGTCATGTCACAGACTTGGTAGTATGAAGATGAATCAAGGTCTGTGAATGTGTGGTCATGTCACACACTTGGTAGTATGAAGATGAATCAAGGCCTGTGAATGAGTGGTCATGTCACAGACTTGGTATTATGAAGACAAATCAAGGTCTCTGAATGTGTGGTTATGTCACAGACTTGGTAGTATGAAGATGAATCAAGGCCTGTGAATGTGTGGTCATGTCACAGACTTGGTAGTATGAAGACAAATCAAGGTCTCTGAATGTGTGGTCATGTCACAGAATTGGTAGTATGAAGATGAATCAAGGCCTGTGAATGTGTGGTCATGTCACAGACTTGGTAGTATGAAGATGAATCAAGGCCTGTGAATGAGTGGTCATGTAACAGACTTGGTATTATGAAGACAAATCAAGGTCTCTGAATGTGTGGTTATGTCACAGACTTGGTAGTATGAAGATGAATCAAGGCCTGTGAATGTGTGGTCATGTCACAGACTTGAGAGTATGAAGATGAATCAAGGTCTGTGAATGTGTGGTCATGTCACACACTTGGTAGTATGAAGATGAATCAAGGCCTGAGAATGAGTGGTCATGTCACAGACTTTGTATTATGAAGACAAATCAAGGTCTCTGAATGTGTGGTCATGTCACAGACTTGGTAGTATGAAGATGAATCAAGGCCTGTGAATGAGTGGTCATGTCACAGACTTGGTATTATGAAGACAAATCAAGGTCTCTGAATGTGTGGTCATGTCACAGACTTGGTAGTATGAAGATGAATCAAGCTCTGTGAATGGGTAGTCATGTCACAGACTTGGTAGTTTGAAGATGAATCAAGGTCTGTGAATGTGTGGTCATGTCACAGACTTGGTAGTATGAAGATGAATCAAGGTCTGTGAATGGGTAGTCATGTCACAGACTTGGTAGTATGAAGATGAATCAAGGCCTGTGAATGTGTGGTCATGTCACAGACTTGGTAGTATGAAGATGAATCAAGGTCTGTGAATGGGTAGTCATGTCACAGACTTGGTAGTATGAAGACAAATCAAGGTCTCTGAATGTGTGGTTATGTCACAGACTTGGTAGTATGAAGATGAATCAAGGCCTGTGAAGGTGTGGTCATGTCACAGACTTGGTAGTATGAAGATGAATCAAGGTCTGTGAATGTGTGTTCATGTCACAGACTTGGTAGTATGAAGATGAATCAGGGTCTGTGAATGTGTGGTCATGTCACAGACTTGGTAGTATGAAGATGAATCAAGGTCTGTGAATGTGTGGTCATGTCACAGACTTGGTAGTATGAAGATGAATCAAGGCCTGTGAATGTGTGGTCATGTCACAGACTTGGTAGTATGAAGACAAATCAAGGTCTCTGAATGTGTGGTTATATCACAGACTTGGTAGTATGAAGATGAATCAAGGCTTGTGAATGTGTGGTCATGTCACAGACTTGGTAGTATGAAGATGAATCAAGGTCTGTGAATGTGTGGTCATGTCACACACTTGGTAGTATGAAGATGAATCAAGGCCTGTGAATGAGTGGTCATGTCACAGACTTGGTATTATGAAGACAAATCAAGGTCTCTGAATGTGTGGTTATGTCACAGACTTGGTAGTATGAAGATGAATCAAGGCCTGTGAATGTGTGGTCATGTCACAGACTTGGTAGTATGAAGACAAATCAAGGTCTCTGAATGTGTGGTCATGTCACAGAATTGGTAGTATGAAGATGAATCAAGGCCTGTGAATATGTGGTCATGTCACAGACTTGGTAGTATGAAGATGAATCAAGGCCTGTGAATGAGTGGTCATGTAACAGACTTGGTATTATGAAGACAAATCAAGGTCTCTGAATGTGTGGTTATGTCACAGACTTGGTAGTATGAAGATGAATCAAGGCCTGTGAATGAGTGGTCATGTCACAGACTTGGTAGTATGAAGATGAATCAAGGTCTGTGAATGTGTGGTCATGTCACAGACTTGGTAGTATGAAGATGAATCCAGGTCTGTGAATGTGTGGTCATGTCACAGACTTGGTAGTATGAAGATGAATCAAGGTCTGTGAATGTGTGGTCATGTCACAGACTTGGTAGTATGAAGATGAATCAAGGCCTGTGAATGTGTGGTCATGTCACAGACTTGGTATTATGAAGACAAATCAAGGTCTGTGAATGTGTGGTCATGTCACAGACTTGGTAGTATGAAGATGAATCAAGGTCTGTGAATGAGTGGTCATGTCACAGACTTGGTAGTATGAAGATGAATCAAGGTCTGTGAATGTGTGGTCATGTCACAGACTTGGTAGTATGAAGATGAATCCAGGTCTGTGAATGTGTGGTCATGTCACAGACTTGGTAGTATGAAGATGAATCAAGGTCTGTGAATGTGTGGTCATGTCACAGACTTGGTAGTATGAAGATGAATCAAGGCCTGTGAATGTGTGGTCATGTCACAGACTTGGTAGTATGAAGACAAATCAAGGTCTCTGAATGTGTGGTTATGTCACAGACTTGGTAGTATGAAGATGAATCAAGGCCTGTGAAGGTGTGGTCATGTCACAGACTTGGTAGTATGAAGATGAATCAAGGTCTGTGAATGTGTGTTCATGTCACAGACTTGGTAGTATGAAGATGAATCAGGGTCTGTGAATGTGTGGTCATGTCACAGACTTGGTAGTATGAAGATGAATCAAGGTCTGTGAATGTGTGGTCATGTCACAGACTTGGTAGTATGAAGATGAATCAAGGCCTGTGAATGTGTGGTCATGTCACAGACTTGGTAGTATGAAGACAAATCAAGGTCTCTGAATGTGTGGTTATGTCACAGACTTGGTAGTATGAAGATGAATCAAGGCTTGTGAATGTGTGGTCATGTCACAGACTTGGTAGTATGAAGATGAATCAAGGTCTGTGAATGTGTGGTCATGTCACACACTTGGTAGTATGAAGATGAATCAAGGCCTGTGAATGAGTGGTCATGTCACAGACTTGGTATTATGAAGACAAATCAAGGTCTCTGAATGTGTGGTTATGTCACAGACTTGGTAGTATGAAGATGAATCAAGGCCTGTGAATGTGTGGTCATGTCACAGACTTGGTAGTATGAAGACAAATCAAGGTCTCTGAATGTGTGGTCATGTCACAGAATTGGTAGTATGAAGATGAATCAAGGCCTGTGAATGTGTGGTCATGTCACAGACTTGGTAGTATGAAGATGAATCAAGGCCTGTGAATGAGTGGTCATGTAACAGACTTGGTATTATGAAGACAAATCAAGGTCTCTGAATGTGTGGTTATGTCACAGACTTGGTAGTATGAAGATGAATCAAGGCCTGTGAATGTGTGGTCATGTCACAGACTTGAGAGTATGAAGATGAATCAAGGTCTGTGAATGTGTGGTCATGTCACACACTTGGTAGTATGAAGATGAATCAAGGCCTGAGAATGAGTGGTCATGTCACAGACTTTGTATTATGAAGACAAATCAAGGTCTCTGAATGTGTGGTCATGTCACAGACTTGGTAGTATGAAGATGAATCAAGGCCTGTGAATGAGTGGTCATGTCACAGACTTGGTATTATGAAGACAAATCAAGGTCTCTGAATGTGTGGTCATGTCACAGACTTGGTAGTATGAAGATGAATCAAGCTCTGTGAATGGGTAGTCATGTCACAGACTTGGTAGTTTGAAGATGAATCAAGGTCTGTGAATGTGTGGTCATGTCACAGACTTGGTAGTATGAAGATGAATCAAGGTCTGTGAATGGGTAGTCATGTCACAGACTTGGTAGTATGAAGATGAATCAAGGCCTGTGAATGTGTGGTCATGTCACAGACTTGGTAGTATGAAGACAAATCAAGGTCTCTGAATGTGTGGTTATGTCACAGACTTGGTAGTATGAAGATGAATCAAGGCCTGTGAATGTGTGGTCATGTCACAGACTTGGTAGTATGAAGATGAATCAAGGTCTGTGAATGTGTGGTCATGTCACACACTTGGTAGTATGAAGATGAATCAAGGCCTGTGAATGAGTGGTCATGTCACAGACTTGGTATTATGAAGACAAATCAAGGTCTCTGAATGTGTGGTTATGTCACAGACTTGGTATTATGAAGACAAATCAAGGTCTCTGAATGTGTGGTTATGTCACAGACTTGGTAGTATGAAGATGAATCAAGGCCTGTGAATGTGTGGTCATGTCACAGACTTGGTTGTATGAAGATAAATTAAGGTCTGTGAATGTGTGGTCATGTCACAGACTTGGTAGTATGAAGATGAATCAAGGTCTGTGAATGTGTGGTCATGTCACAGACTTGGTAGTATGAAGATGAATCAAGGTCTGTGAATGTGTGGTCATGTCACAGACTTGGTAGTATGAAGATGAATCAAGGCCTGTGAATGTGTGGTCATGTCACAGACTTGGTAGTATGAAGATGAATCAAGGCCTGTGAATGTGTGGTTATGTCACAGACTTGGTAGTATGAAGATGAATCAAGGCCTGTGAATGTGTGGTCATGTCACAGACTTGGTAGTATGAAGATGAATCAAGGTCTGTGAATGTGTGGTCATGTCACAGACTTGGTTGTATGAAGATGAATTAAGGTCTGTGAATGTGTGGTCATGTCACAGACTTGGTAGTATGAAGATGAATCAAGGTCTGTGAATGTGTGGTCCTGTCACGGACTTGGTAGTATGAAGATGAATCAAGGTCTGTGAATGAGTGGTCATGTCACAGACTTGGTAGTATGAAGATGAATCAAGGTCTGTGAATGTGTGGTCATGTCACACACTTGGTAGTATGAAGATGAATCAATGCCTGTGAATGAGTGGTCATGTCACAGACTTGGTATTATGAAGACAAATCAAGGTCTCTGAATGTGTGGTTATGTCACAGACTTGGTAGTATGAAGATGAATCAAGGTCTGTGAATGTGTGGTCATGTCACAGACTTGGTAGTATGAAGATGAATCAAGGCCTGTGAATGTATGGTCATGTCACAGACTTGATAGTATGAAGATGAATCAAGGCCTGTGAGTGTGTGGTCATGTCACAGACTTGGTAGTAGGAAGATGAATCAAGGTCTGTGAATGGGTAGTCATGTCACAGACTTGGTAGTATGAAGATGAATCAAGGTCTGTGAATGTGTGGTCATGTCACAGACTTGGTAGTATGAAGATGAATCCAGGTCTGTGAATGTGTGGTCATGTCACAGACTTGGTAGTATGAAGATGAATCAAGGTCTGTGAATGTGTGGTCATGTCACAGACTTGGTAGTATGAAGATGAATCAAGGCCTGTGAATGTGTGGTCATGTCACAGACTTGGTAGTATGAAGACAAATCAAGGTCTCTGAATGTGTGGTTTTGTCACAGACTTGGTAGTATGAAGATGAATCAAGGCCTGTGAGTGTGTGGTCATGTCACAGACTTGGTAGTATGAAGATGAATCAAGGTCTGTGAATGGGTAGTCATGTCACAGACTTGGTAGTATGAAGATGAATCAAGGCCTGAGAATGAGTGGTCATGTCACAGACTTGGTATTATGAAGACAAATCAAGGTCTCTGAATGTGTGGTCATGTCACAGACTTGGTAGTATGAAGATGAATCAAGCTCTGTGAATGGGTAGTCATGTCACAGACTTGGTAGTTTGAAGATGAATCAAGGTCTGTGAATGTGTGGTCATGTCACAGACTTGGCAGTATGAAGATGAATCAAGGTCTGTGAATGGGTAGTCATGTCACAGACTTGGTAGTATGAAGATGAATCAAGGCCTGTGAATGTGTGGTCATGTCACAGACTTGGTAGTATGAAGACAAATCAAGGTCTCTGAATGTGTGGTTATGTCACAGACTTGGTAGTATGAAGATGAATCAAGGCCTGTGAATGTGTGGTCATGTCACAGACTTGGTAGTATGAAGATGAATCAAGGCCTGTGAATGTGTGGTCATGTCACACACTTGGTAGTATGATGATGAATCAAGGCCTGTGAATGAGTGGTCATGTCACAGACTTGGTATTATGAAGACAAATCAAGGTCTCTGAATGTGTGGTTATGTCACAGACTTGGTAGTATGAAGATGAATCAAGGCCTGTGAATGTGTGGTCATGTCACAGACTTGGTAGTATGAAGACAAATCAAGGTCTCTGAATGTGTGGTTATGTCACAGACTTGGTAGTATGAAGATGAATCAAGGCCTGTGAATGTGTGGTCATGTCACAGACTTGGTAGTATGAAGACAAATCAAGGTCTCTGAATGTGTGGTTATGTCACAGACTTGATAGTATGAAGATGAATCAAGGTCTGTGAATGTGTGGTCATGTCACAGACTTGGTAGTATGAAGATGAATCAAGGTCTGTGAATGTGTGGTCATGTCACAGACTTGGTAGTATGAAGATGAATCAAGGTCTGTGAATGTGTGGTCATGTCACAGACTTGGTAGTATGAAGATGAATCAAGGCCTGTGAATGTGTGGTCATGTCACAGACTTGGTAGTATGAAGATGAATCAAGGCCTGTGAATGTGTGGCCATGTCACAGACTTGGTAGTATGAAGATGAATCAAGGCCTGTGAATGAGTGGTCATGTCACAGACTTGGTATTATGAAGACAAATCAAGGTCTCTGAATGTGTGGTTATGTCACAGACTTGGTAGTATGAAGATGAATCAAGGCCTGTGAATGTGTGGTCATGTCACAGACTTGAGAGTATGAAGATGAATCAAGGTCTGTGAATGTGTGGTCATGTCACACACTTGGTAGTATGAAGATGAATCAAGGCCTGAGAATGAGTGGTCATGTCACAGACTTGATATTATGAAGACAAATCAAGGTCTCTGAATGTGTGGTCATGTCACAGACTTGGTAGTATGAAGATGAATCAAGGCCTGTGAATGAGTGGTCATGTCACAGACTTGGTATTATGAAGACAAATCAAGGTCTCTGAATGTGTGGTCATGTCACAGACTTGGTAGTATGAAGATGAATCAAGCTCTGTGAATGGGTAGTCATGTCACAGACTTGGTAGTTTGAAGATGAATCAAGGTCTGTGAATGTGTGGTCATGTCACAGACTTGGTAG
Source organism: Sipunculus nudus (assembly GCA_026874595.1). Classification (NCBI taxonomy): domain Eukaryota; kingdom Metazoa; phylum Annelida; class Sipuncula; order Golfingiida; family Sipunculidae; genus Sipunculus; species Sipunculus nudus. The sequence continues at coordinate 16,482,707 of CM049321.1, forward strand.
TATGAAGATGAATCAAGGTCTGTGAATGGGTAGTCATGTCACAGACTTGGTAGTATGAAGATGAATCAAGGCCTGTGAATGTGTGGTCATGTCACAGACTTGGTAGTATGAAGACAAATCAAGGTCTCTGAATGTGTGGTTATGTCACAGACTTGGTAGTATGAAGATGAATCAAGGCCTGTGAACGTGTGGTCATGTCACAGACTTGGTAGTATGAAGATGAATCAAGGTCTGTGAATGTGTGGTCATGTCACACACTTGGTAGTATGAAGATGAATCAAGGCCTGTGAATGAGTGGTCATGTCACAGACTTGGTATTATGAAGACAAATCAAGGTCTCTGAATGTGTGGTTATATCACAGACTTGGTATTATGAAGACAAATCAAGGTCTCTGAATGTGTGGCTATGTCACAGACTTGGTAGTATGAAGATGAATCAAGGCCTGTGAATGTGTGGTCATGTCACAGACTTGGTTGTATGAAGATGAATTAAGGTCTGTGAATGTGTGGTCATGTCACAGACTTGGTAGTATGAAGATGAATCAAGGTCTGTGAATGTGTGGTCATGTCACAGACTTGGTAGTATGAAGATGAATCAAGGTCTGTGAATGTGTGTTCATGTCACAGACTTGGTAGTATGAAGATGAATCAGGGTCTGTGAATGTGTGGTCATGTCACAGACTTGGTAGTATGAAGATGAATCAAGGTCTGTGAATGTGTGGTCATGTCACAGACTTGGTAGTATGAAGATGAATCAAGGCCTGTGAATGTGTGGTCATGTCACAGACTTGGTAGTATGAAGACAAATCAAGGTCTCTGAATGTGTGGTTATGTCACAGACTTGGTAGTATGAAGATGAATCAAGGCTTGTGAATGTGTGGTCATGTCACAGACTTGGTAGTATGAAGATGAATCAAGGTCTGTGAATGTGTGGTCATGTCACACACTTGGTAGTATGAAGATGAATCAAGGCCTGTGAATGAATGGTCATGTCACAGACTTGGTATTATGAAGACAAATCAAGGTCTCTGAATGTGTGGTTATGTCACAGACTTGGTAGTATGAAGATGAATCAAGGCCTGTGAATGTGTGGTCATGTCACAGACTTGGTAGTATGAAGACAAATCAAGGTCTCTGAATGTGTGGTCATGTCACAGAATTGGTAGTATGAAGATGAATCAAGGCCTGTGAATGTGTGGTCATGTCACAGACTTGGTAGTATGAAGATGAATCAAGGCCTGTGAATGAGTGGTCATGTAACAGACTTGGTATTATGAAGACAAATCAAGGTCTCTGAATGTGTGGTTATGTCACAGACTTGGTAGTATGAAGATGAATCAAGGCCTGTGAATGTGTGGTCATGTCACAGACTTGAGAGTATGAAGATGAATCAAGGTCTGTGAATGTGTGGTCATGTCACACACTTGGTAGTATGAAGATGAATCAAGGCCTGAGAATGAGTGGTCATGTCACAGACTTGGTATTATGAAGACAAATCAAGGTCTCTGAATGTGTGGTCATGTCACAGACTTGGTAGTATGAAGATGAATCAAGGCCTGTGAATGAGTGGTCATGTCACAGACTTGGTATTATGAAGACAAATCAAGGTCTCTGAATGTGTGGTCATGTCACAGACTTGGTAGTATGAAGATGAATCAAGCTCTGTGAATGGGTAGTCATGTCACAGACTTGGTAGTTTGAAGATGAATCAAGGTCTGTGAATGTGTGGTCATGTCACAGACTTGGTTGTATGAAGATGAATTAAGGTCTGTGAATGTGTGGTCATGTCACAGACTTGGTAGTATGAAGATGAATCAAGGTCTGTGAATGTGTGGTCCTGTCACGGACTTGGTAGTATGAAGATGAATCAAGGTCTGTGAATGAGTGGTCATGTCACAGACTTGGTAGTATGAAGATGAATCAAGGTCTGTGAATGTGTGGTCATGTCACACACTTGGTAGTATGAAGATGAATCAATGCCTGTGAATGAGTGGTCATGTCACAGACTTGGTATTATGAAGACAAATCAAGGTCTCTGAATGTGTGGTTATGTCACAGACTTGGTAGTATGAAGATGAATCAAGGTCTGTGAATGTGTGGTCATGTCACAGACTTGGTAGTATGAAGATGAATCAAGGCCTGTGAATGTGTGGTCATGTCACAGACTTGATAGTATGAAGATGAATCAAGGCCTGTGAGTGTGTGGTCATGTCACAGACATGGTAGTAGGAAGATGAATCAAGGTCTGTGAATGGGTAGTCATGTCACAGACTTGGTAGTATGAAGATGAATCAAGGTCTGTGAATGTGTGGTCATGTCACAGACTTGGTAGTATGAAGATGAATCCACGTCTGTGAATGTGTGGTCATGTCACAGACTTGGTAGTATGAAGATGAATCAAGGTCTGTGAATGTGTGGTCATGTCACAGACTTGGTAGTATGAAGATGAATCAAGGCCTGTGAATGTGTGGTCATGTCACAGACTTGGTAGTATGAAGATGAATCAAGGCCTGTGAATGTGTGGTTATGTCACAGACTTGGTAGTATGAAGATGAATCAAGGCCTGTGAATGTGTGGTCATGTCACAGACTTGGTAGTATGAAGATGAATCAAGGTCTGTGAATGTGTGGTTATGTCACAGACTTGGTTGTATGAAGATGAATTAAGGTCTGTGAATGTGTGGTCATGTCACAGACTTGGTAGTATGAAGATGAATCAAGGTCTGTGAATGTGTGGTCCTGTCACGGACTTGGTAGTATGAAGATGAATCAAGGTCTGTGAATGAGTGGTCATGTCACAGACTTGGTAGTATGAAGATGAATCAAGGTCTGTGAATGTGTGGTCATGTCACACACTTGGTAGTATGAAGATGAATCAATGCCTGTGAATGAGTGGTCATGTCACAGACTTGGTATTATGAAGACAAATCAAGGTCTCTGAATGTGTGGTTATGTCACAGACTTGGTAGTATGAAGATGAATCAAGGTCTGTGAATGTGTGGTCATGTCACAGACTTGGTAGTATGAAGATGAATCAAGGCCTGTGAATGTGTGGTCATGTCACAGACTTGATAGTATGAAGATGAATCAAGGCCTGTGAGTGTGTGGTCATGTCACAGACATGGTAGTAGGAAGATGAATCAAGGTCTGTGAATGGGTAGTCATGTCACAGACTTGGTAGTATGAAGATGAATCAAGGTCTGTGAATGTGTGGTCATGTCACAGACTTGGTAGTATGAAGATGAATCCAGGTCTGTGAATGTGTGGTCATGTCACAGACTTGGTAGTATGAAGATGAATCAAGGTCTGTGAATGTGTGGTCATGTCACAGACTTGGTAGTATGAAGATGAATCAAGGCCTGTGAATGTGTGGTCATGTCACAGACTTGGTAGTATGAAGACAAATCAAGGTCTCTGAATGTGTGGTTATGTCACAGACTTGGTAGTATGAAGATGAATCAAGGCCTTTGAATGTGTGGTCATGTCACAGACTTGGTAGTATGAAGATGAATCAAGGCCTGTGAATGTGTGGTCATGTCACAGACTTGATAGTATGAAGATGAATCAAGGCCTGTGAGTGTGTGGTCATGTCACAGACTTGGTAGTATGAAGATGAATCAAGGTCTGTGAATGGGTAGTCATGTCACAGACTTGGTAGTATGAAGATGAATCAAGGTCTGTGAATGTGTGTTCATGTCACAGACTTGGTAGTATGAAGATGAATCAAGGTCTGTGAATGTGTGGTCATGTCACAGACTTGGTAGTATGAAGATGAATCAAGGTCTGTGAATGTGTGGTCATGTCACAGACTTGGTAGTATGAAGATGAATCAAGGCCTGTGAATGTGTGGTCATGTCACAGACTTGGTAGTATGAAGATGAATCAAGGCCTGTGAATGTGTGGTCATGTCACACACTTGGTAGTATGATGATGAATCAAGGCCTGTGAATGAGTGGTCATGTCACAGACTTGGTATTATGAAGACAAATCAAGGTCTCTGAATGTGTGGTTATGTCACAGACTTGGTAGTATGAAGATGAATCAAGGCCTGTGAATGTGTGGTCATGTCACAGACTTGGTAGTATGAAGACAAATCAAGGTCTCTGAATGTGTGGTTATGTCACAGACTTGGTAGTATGAAGATGAATCAAGGCCTGTGAATGTGTGGTCATGTCACAGACTTGGTAGTATGAAGACAAATCAAGGTCTCTGAATGTGTGGTTATGTCACAGACTTGATAGTATGAAGATGAATCAAGGTCTGTGAATTTGTGGTCATGTCACAGACTTGGTAGTATGAAGATGAATCAAGGTCTGTGAATGTGTGGTCATGTCACAGACTTGGTAGTATGAAGATGAATCAAGGTCTGTGAATGTGTGGTCATGTCACAGACTTGGTAGTATGAAGATGAATCAAGGCCTGTGAATGTGTGGTCATGTCACAGACTTGGTAGTATGAAGATGAATCAAGGCCTGTGAATGTGTGGCCATGTCACAGACTTGGTAGTATGAAGATGAATCAAGGCCTGTGAATGAGTGGTCATGTCACAGACTTGGTATTATGAAGACAAATCAAGGTCTCTGAATGTGTGGTTATGTCACAGACTTGGTAGTATGAAGATGAATCAAGGCCTGTGAATGTGTGGTCATGTCACAGACTTGAGAGTATGAAGATGAATCAAGGTCTGTGAATGTGTGGTCATGTCACACACTTGGTAGTATGAAGATGAATCAAGGCCTGAGAATGAGTGGTCATGTCACAGACTTGATATTATGAAGACAAATCAAGGTCTCTGAATGTGTGGTCATGTCACAGACTTGGTAGTATGAAGATGAATCAAGGCCTGTGAATGAGTGGTCATGTCACAGACTTGGTATTATGAAGACAAATCAAGGTCTCTGAATGTGTGGTCATGTCACAGACTTGGTAGTATGAAGATGAATCAAGCTCTGTGAATGGGTAGTCATGTCACAGACTTGGTAGTTTGAAGATGAATCAAGGTCTGTGAATGTGTGGTCATGTCACAGACTTGGTAGTATGAAGATGAATCAAGGTCTGTGAATGGGTAGTCATGTCACAGACTTGGTAGTATGAAGATGAATCAAGGCCTGTGAATGTGTGGTCATGTCACAGACTTGGTAGTATGAAGACAAATCAAGGTCTCTGAATGTGTGGTTATGTCACAGACTTGGTAGTATGAAGATGAATCAAGGCCTGTGAACGTGTGGTCATGTCACAGACTTGGTAGTATGAAGATGAATCAAGGTCTGTGAATGTGTGGTCATGTCACACACTTGGTAGTATGAAGATGAATCAAGGCCTGTGAATGAGTGGTCATGTCACAGACTTGGTATTATGAAGACAAATCAAGGTCTCTGAATGTGTGGTTATATCACAGACTTGGTATTATGAAGACAAATCAAGGTCTCTGAATGTGTGGTTATGTCACAGACTTGGTAGTATGAAGATGAATCAAGGCCTGTGAATGTGTGGTCATGTCACAGACTTGGTTGTATGAAGATGAATTAAGGTCTGTGAATGTGTGGTCATGTCACAGACTTGGTAGTATGAAGATGAATCAAGGTCTGTGAATGTGTGGTCATGTCACAGACTTGGTAGTATGAAGATGAATCAAGGTCTGTGAATGTGTGTTCATGTCACAGACTTGGTAGTATGAAGATGAATCAGGGTCTGTGAATGTGTGGTCATGTCACAGACTTGGTAGTATGAAGATGAATCAAGGTCTGTGAATGTGTGGTCATGTCACAGACTTGGTAGTATGAAGATGAATCAAGGCCTGTGAATGTGTGGTCATGTCACAGACTTGGTAGTATGAAGACAAATCAAGGTCTCTGAATGTGTGGTTATGTCACAGACTTGGTAGTATGAAGATGAATCAAGGCTTGTGAATGTGTGGTCATGTCACAGACTTGGTAGTATGAAGATGAATCAAGGTCTGTGAATGTGTGGTCATGTCACACACTTGGTAGTATGAAGATGAATCAAGGCCTGTGAATGAATGGTCATGTCACAGACTTGGTATTATGAAGACAAATCAAGGTCTCTGAATGTGTGGTTATGTCACAGACTTGGTAGTATGAAGATGAATCAAGGCCTGTGAATGTGTGGTCATGTCACAGACTTGGTAGTATGAAGACAAATCAAGGTCTCTGAATGTGTGGTCATGTCACAGAATTGGTAGTATGAAGATGAATCAAGGCCTGTGAATGTGTGGTCATGTCACAGACTTGGTAGTATGAAGATGAATCAAGGCCTGTGAATGAGTGGTCATGTAACAGACTTGGTATTATGAAGACAAATCAAGGTCTCTGAATGTGTGGTTATGTCACAGACTTGGTAGTATGAAGATGAATCAAGGCCTGTGAATGTGTGGTCATGTCACAGACTTGAGAGTATGAAGATGAATCAAGGTCTGTGAATGTGTGGTCATGTCACACACTTGGTAGTATGAAGATGAATCAAGGCCTGAGAATGAGTGGTCATGTCACAGACTTGGTATTATGAAGACAAATCAAGGTCTCTGAATGTGTGGTCATGTCACAGACTTGGTAGTATGAAGATGAATCAAGGCCTGTGAATGAGTGGTCATGTCACAGACTTGGTATTATGAAGACAAATCAAGGTCTCTGAATGTGTGGTCATGTCACAGACTTGGTAGTATGAAGATGAATCAAGCTCTGTGAATGGGTAGTCATGTCACAGACTTGGTAGTTTGAAGATGAATCAAGGTCTGTGAATGTGTGGTCATGTCACAGACTTGGTTGTATGAAGATGAATTAAGGTCTGTGAATGTGTGGTCATGTCACAGACTTGGTAGTATGAAGATGAATCAAGGTCTGTGAATGTGTGGTCCTGTCACGGACTTGGTAGTATGAAGATGAATCAAGGTCTGTGAATGAGTGGTCATGTCACAGACTTGGTAGTATGAAGATGAATCAAGGTCTGTGAATGTGTGGTCATGTCACACACTTGGTAGTATGAAGATGAATCAATGCCTGTGAATGAGTGGTCATGTCACAGACTTGGTATTATGAAGACAAATCAAGGTCTCTGAATGTGTGGTTATGTCACAGACTTGGTAGTATGAAGATGAATCAAGGTCTGTGAATGTGTGGTCATGTCACAGACTTGGTAGTATGAAGATGAATCAAGGCCTGTGAATGTGTGGTCATGTCACAGACTTGATAGTATGAAGATGAATCAAGGCCTGTGAGTGTGTGGTCATGTCACAGACATGGTAGTAGGAAGATGAATCAAGGTCTGTGAATGGGTAGTCATGTCACAGACTTGGTAGTATGAAGATGAATCAAGGTCTGTGAATGTGTGGTCATGTCACAGACTTGGTAGTATGAAGATGAATCCACGTCTGTGAATGTGTGGTCATGTCACAGACTTGGTAGTATGAAGATGAATCAAGGTCTGTGAATGTGTGGTCATGTCACAGACTTGGTAGTATGAAGATGAATCAAGGCCTGTGAATGTGTGGTCATGTCACAGACTTGGTAGTATGAAGATGAATCAAGGCCTGTGAATGTGTGGTTATGTCACAGACTTGGTAGTATGAAGATGAATCAAGGCCTGTGAATGTGTGGTCATGTCACAGACTTGGTAGTATGAAGATGAATCAAGGTCTGTGAATGTGTGGTTATGTCACAGACTTGGTTGTATGAAGATGAATTAAGGTCTGTGAATGTGTGGTCATGTCACAGACTTGGTAGTATGAAGATGAATCAAGGTCTGTGAATGTGTGGTCCTGTCACGGACTTGGTAGTATGAAGATGAATCAAGGTCTGTGAATGAGTGGTCATGTCACAGACTTGGTAGTATGAAGATGAATCAAGGTCTGTGAATGTGTGGTCATGTCACACACTTGGTAGTATGAAGATGAATCAATGCCTGTGAATGAGTGGTCATGTCACAGACTTGGTATTATGAAGACAAATCAAGGTCTCTGAATGTGTGGTTATGTCACAGACTTGGTAGTATGAAGATGAATCAAGGTCTGTGAATGTGTGGTCATGTCACAGACTTGGTAGTATGAAGATGAATCAAGGCCTGTGAATGTGTGGTCATGTCACAGACTTGATAGTATGAAGATGAATCAAGGCCTGTGAGTGTGTGGTCATGTCACAGACATGGTAGTAGGAAGATGAATCAAGGTCTGTGAATGGGTAGTCATGTCACAGACTTGGTAGTATGAAGATGAATCAAGGTCTGTGAATGTGTGGTCATGTCACAGACTTGGTAGTATGAAGATGAATCCAGGTCTGTGAATGTGTGGTCATGTCACAGACTTGGTAGTATGAAGATGAATCAAGGTCTGTGAATGTGTGGTCATGTCACAGACTTGGTAGTATGAAGATGAATCAAGGCCTGTGAATGTGTGGTCATGTCACAGACTTGGTAGTATGAAGACAAATCAAGGTCTCTGAATGTGTGGTTATGTCACAGACTTGGTAGTATGAAGATGAATCAAGGCCTGTGAATGTGTGGTCATGTCACAGACTTGGTAGTATGAAGATGAATCAAGGCCTGTGAATGTGTGGTCATGTCACAGACTTGATAGTATGAAGATGAATCAAGGCCTGTGAGTGTGTGGTCATGTCACAGACTTGGTAGTATGAAGATGAATCAAGGTCTGTGAATGGGTAGTCATGTCACAGACTTGGTAGTATGAAGATGAATCAAGGTCTGTGAATGTGTGTTCATGTCACAGACTTGGTAGTATGAAGATGAATCAAGGTCTGTGAATGTGTGGTCATGTCACAGACTTGGTAGTATGAAGATGAATCAAGGTCTGTGAATGTGTGGTCATGTCACAGACTTGGTAGTATGAAGATGAATCAAGGCCTGTGAATGTGTGGTCATGTCACAGACTTGGTAGTATGAAGACAAATCAAGGTCTCTGAATGTGTGGTTATGTCACAGACTTGGTAGTATGAAGATGAATCAAGGTCTGTGAATGTGTGGTCCTGTCACGGACTTGAGAGTATGAAGATGAATCAAGGTCTGTGAATGTGTGGTCATGTCACACACTTGGTAGTATGAAGATGAATCAAGGCCTGAGAATGAGTGGTCATGTCACAGACTTGGTATTATGAAGACAAATCAAGGTCTCTGCATGTGTGGTCATGTCACAGACTTGGTAGTATGAAGATGAATCAAGGCCTGTGAATGTGTGGTCATGTCACAGACTTGGTAGTATGAAGATGAATCAAGGCCTGTGAATGTGTGGTCATGTCACAGACTTGATAGTATGAAGATGAATCAAGGCCTGTGAGTGTGTGGTCATGTCACAGACTTGGTAGTATGAAGATGAATCAAGGTCTGTGAATGGGTAGTCATGTCACAGACTTGGTAGTATGAAGATGAATCAAGGTCTGTGAATGTGTGTTCATGTCACAGACTTGGTAGTATGAAGATGAATCAAGGTCTGTGAATGTGTGGTCATGTCACAGACTTGGTAGTATGAAGATGAATCAAGGTCTGTGAATGTGTGGTCATGTCACAGACTTGGTAGTATGAAGATGAATCAAGGCCTGTGAATGTGTGGTCATGTCACAGACTTGGTAGTATGAAGACAAATCAAGGTCTCTGAATGTGTGGTTATGTCACAGACTTGGTAGTATGAAGATGAATCAAGGTCTGTGAATGTGTGGTCCTGTCACGGACTTGAGAGTATGAAGATGAATCAAGGTCTGTGAATGTGTGGTCATGTCACACACTTGGTAGTATGAAGATGAATCAAGGCCTGAGAATGAGTGGTCATGTCACAGACTTGGTATTATGAAGACAAATCAAGGTCTCTGAATGTGTGGTCATGTCACAGACTTGGTAGTATGAAGATGAATCAAGGCCTGTGAATGAGTGGTCATGTCACAGACTTGGTATTATGAAGACAAATCAAGGTCTCTGAATGTGTGGTCATGTCACAGACTTGGTAGTATGAAGATGAATCAAGCTCTGTGAATGGGTAGTCATGTCACAGACTTGGTAGTTTAAAGATGAATCAAGGTCTGTGAATGTGTGGTCATGTCACAGACTTGGTAGTATGAAGATGAATCAAGGTCTGTGAATGGGTAGTCATGTCACAGACTTGGTAGTATGAAGATGAATCAAGGCCTGTGAATGTGTGGTCATGTCACAGACTTGGTAGTATGAAGACAAATCAAGGTCTCTGAATGTGTGGTTATGTCACAGACTTGGTAGTATGAAGATGAATCAAGGCCTGTGAATGTGTGGTCATGTCACAGACTTGGTAGTATGAAGATGAATCAAGGTCTGTGAATGTGTGGTCATGTCACACACTTGGTAGTATGAAGATGAATCAAGGCCTGTGAATGAGTGGTCATGTCACAGACTTGGTATTATGAAGACAAATCAAGGTCTCTGAATGTGTGGTTATGTCACAGACTTGGTAGTATGACGATGAATCAAGGCCTGTGAATGTGTGGTCATGTCACAGACTTGGTAGTATGAAGACAAATCAAGGTCTCTGAATGTGTGGTTATGTCACAGACTTGGTAGTATGAAGATGAATCAAGGCCTGTGAATGTGTGGTCATGTCACAGACTTGGTAGTATGAAGACAAATCAAGGTCTCTGAATGTGTGGTTATGTCACAGACTTGATAGTATGAAGATGAATCAAGGTCTGTGAATGTGTGGTCATGTCACAGACTTGGTAGTATGAAGATGAATCAAGGTCTGTGAATGTGTGGTCATGTCACAGACTTGGTAGTATGAAGATGAATCAAGGTCTGTGAATGTGTGGTCATGTCACAGACTTGGTAGTATGAAGATGAATCAAGGCCTGTGAATGTGTGGTCATGTCACAGACTTGGTAGTATGAAGATGAATCAAGGCCTGTGAATGTGTGGCCATGTCACAGACTTGGTAGTATGAAGATGAATCAAGGCCTGTGAATGAGTGGTCATGTCACAGACTTGGTATTATGAAGACAAATCAAGGTCTCTGAATGTGTGGTTATGTCACAGACTTGGTAGTATGAAGATGAATCAAGGCCTGTGAATGTGTGGTCATGTCACAGACTTGAGAGTATGAAGATGAATCAAGGTCTGTGAATGTGTGGTCATGTCACACACTTGGTAGTATGAAGATGAATCAAGGCCTGAGAATGAGTGGTCATGTCACAGACTTGGTATTATGAAGACAAATCAAGGTCTCTGAATGTGTGGTCATGTCACAGACTTGGTAGTATGAAGATGAATCAAGGCCTGTGAATGAGTGGTCATGTCACAGACTTGGTATTATGAAGACAAATCAAGGTCTCTGAATGTGTGGTCATGTCACAGACTTGGTAGTATGAAGATGAATCAAGCTCTGTGAATGGGTAGTCATGTCACAGACTTGGTTGTATGAAGATGAATTAAGGTCTGTGAATGTGTGGTCATGTCACAGACTTGGTAGTATGAAGATGAATCAAGGCCTGTGAATGTGTGGTCATGTCACAGACTTGGTAGTATGAAGACAAATCAAGGTCTCTGAATGTGTGGTTATGTCACAGACTTGGTAGTATGAAGATGAATCAAGGCCTGTGAACGTGTGGTCATGTCACAGACTTGGTAGTATGAAGATGAATCAAGGTCTGTGAATGTGTGGTCATGTCACACACTTGGTAGTATGAAGATGAATCAAGGCCTGTGAATGAGTGGTCATGTCACAGACTTGGTATTATGAAGACAAATCAAGGTCTCTGAATGTGTGGTTATATCACAGACTTGGTATTATGAAGACAAATCAAGGTCTCTGAATGTGTGGTTATGTCACAGACTTGGTAGTATGAAGATGAATCAAGGCCTGTGAATGTGTGGTCATGTCACAGACTTGGTTGTATGAAGATGAATTAAGGTCTGTGAATGTGTGGTCATGTCACAGACTTGGTAGTATGAAGATGAATCAAGGTCTGTGAATGTGTGGTCATGTCACAGACTTGGTAGTATGAAGATGAATCAAGGTCTGTGAATGTGTGGTCATGTCACAGACTTGGTAGTATGAAGATGAATCAAGGCCTGTGAATGTGTGGTTATGTCACAGACTTGGTAGTATGAAGATGAATCAAGGCCTGTGAATGTGTGGTCATGTCACAGACTTGGTAGTATGAAGATGAATCAAGGTCTGTGAATGTGTGGTCATGTCACAGACTTGGTTGTATGAAGATGAATTAAGGTCTGTGAATGTGTGGTCATGTCACAGACTTGGTAGTATGAAGATGAATCAAGGTCTGTGAATGTGTGGTCCTGTTACGGACTTGGTAGTATGAAGATGAATCAAGGTCTGTGAATGAGTGGTCATGTCACAGACTTGGTAGTATGAAGATGAATCAAGGTCTGTGAATGTGTGGTCATGTCACACACTTGGTAGTATGAAGATGAATCAAGGCCTGTGAATGAGTGGTCATGTCACAGACTTGGTATTATGAAGACAAATCAAGGTCTCTGAATGTGTGGTTATGTCACAGACTTGGTAGTATGAAGATGAATCAAGGTCTGTGAATGTGTGGTTATGTCACAGACTTGGTAGTGTGAAGATGAATCAAGGCCTGTGAATGTGTGGTCATGTCACAGACTTGATAGTATGAAGATGAATCAAGGCCTGTGAGTGTGTGGTCATGTCACAGACTTGGTAGTATGAAGATGAATCAAGGTCTGTGAATGGGTAGTCATGTCACAGACTTGGTAGTATGAAGATGAATCAAGGTCTGTGAATGTGTGGTCATGTCACAGACTTGGTAGTATGAAGATGAATCCAGGTCTGTGAATGTGTGGTCATGTCACAGACTTGGTAGTATGAAGATGAATCAAGGTCTGTGAATGTGTGGTCATGTCACAGACTTGGTAGTATGAAGATGAATCAAGGCCTGTGAATATGTGGTCATGTCACAGACTTGGTAGTATGAAGACAAATCAAGGTCTCTGAATGTGTGGTTATGTCACAGACTTGGTAGTATGAAGATGAATCAAGGCCTGTGAATGTGTGGTCATGTCACAGACTTGGTAGTATGAAGATGAATCAAGGCCTGTGAATGTGTGGTCATGTCACAGACTTGATAGTATGAAGATGAATCAAGGCCTGTGAGTGTGTGGTCATGTCACAGACTTGGTAGTAAGAAGATGAATCAAGGTCTGTGAATGGGTAGTCATGTCACAGACTTGGTAGTATGAAGATGAATCAAGGTCTGTGAATGTGTGTTCATGTCACAGACTTGGTAGTATGAAGATGAATCAAGGTCTGTGAATGTGTGGTCATGTCACAGACTTGGTAGTATGAAGATGAATCAAGGTCTGTGAATGTGTGGTCATGTCACAGACTTGGTAGTATGAAGATGAATCAAGGCCTGTGAATGTGTGGCCATGTCACAGACTTGGTAGTATGAAGACAAATCAAGGTCTCTGAATGTGTGGTTATGTCACAGACTTGGTAGTATGAAGATGAATCAAGGTCTGTGAATGTGTGGTCCTGTCACGGACTTGAGAGTATGAAGATGAATCAAGGTCTGTGAATGTGTGGTCATGTCACACACTTGGTAGTATGAAGATGAATCAAGGCCTGAGAATGAGTGGTCATGTCACAGACTTGGTATTATGAAGACAAATCAAGGTCTCTGAATGTGTGGTCATGTCACAGACTTGGTAGTATGAAGATGAATCAAGGCCTGTGAATGAGTGGTCATGTCACAGACTTGGTATTATGAAGACAAATCAAGGTCTCTGAATGTGTGGTCATGTCACAGACTTGGTAGTATGAAGATGAATCAAGCTCTGTGAATGGGTAGTCATGTCACAGACTTGGTAGTTTGAAGATGAATCAAGGTCTGTGAATGTGTGGTCATGTCACAGACTTGGTAGTATGAAGATGAATCAAGGTCTGTGAATGGGTAGTCATGTCACAGACTTGGTAGTATGAAGATGAATCAAGGCCTGTGAATGTGTGGTCATGTCACAGACTTGGTAGTATGAAGACAAATCAAGGTCTCTGAATGTGTGGTTATGTCACAGACTTGGTAGTATGAAGATGAATCAAGGCCTGTGAATGTGTGGTCATGTCACAGACTTGGTAGTATGAAGATGAATCAAGGTCTGTGAATGTGTGGTCATGTCACACACTTGGTAGTATGAAGATGAATCAAGGCCTGTGAATGAGTGGTCATGTCACAGACTTGGTATTATGAAGACAAATCAAGGTCTCTGAATGTGTGGTTATGTCACAGACTTGGTATTATGAAGACAAATCAAGGTCTCTGAATGTGTGGTTATGTCACAGACTTGGTAGTATGAAGATGAATCAAGGCCTGTGAATGTGTGGTCATGTCACAGACTTGGTTGTATGAAGATGAATTAAGGTCTGTGAATGTGTGGTCATGTCACAGACTTGGTAGTATGAAGATGAATCAAGGTCTGTGAATGTGTGGTCATGTCACAGACTTGGTAGTATGAAGATGAATCAAGGTCTGTGAATGTGTGGTCATGTCACAGACTTGGTAGTATGAAGATGAATCAAGGCCTGTGAATGTGTGGTTATGTCACAGACTTGGTAGTATGAAGATGAATCAAGGCCTGTGAATGTGTGGTCATGTCACAGACTTGGTGGTATGAAGATGAATCAAGGTCTGTGAATGTGTGGTCATGTCACAGACTTGGTTGTATGAAGATGAATTAAGGTCTGTGAATGTGTGGTCATGTCACAGACTTGGTAGTATGAAGATGAATCAAGGTCTGTGAATGTGTGGTCCTGTCACGGACTTGGTAGTATGAAGATGAATCAAGGTCTGTGAATGAGTGGTCATGTCACAGACTTGGTAGTATGAAGATGAATCAAGGTCTGTGAATGTGTGGTCATGTCACACACTTGGTAGTATGAAGATGAATCAAGGCCTGTGAATGAGTGGTCATGTCACAGACTTGGTATTATGAAGACAAATCAAGGTCTCTGAATGTGTGGTTATGTCACAGACTTGGTAGTATGAAGATGAATCAAGGCCTGTGAATGTGTGGTCATGTCACAGACTTGGTAGTATGAAGATGAATCAAGGCCTGTGAATGTGTGGTCATGTCACAGACTTGATAGTATGAAGATGAATCAAGGCCTGTGAGTGTGTGGTCATGTCACAGACTTGGTAGTATGAAGATGAATCAAGGTCTGTGAATGGGTAGTCATGTCACAGACTTGGTAGTATGAAGATGAATCCAGGTCTGTGAATGTGTGGTCATGTCACAGACTTGGTAGTATGAAGATGAATCCAGGTCTGTGAATGTGTGGTCATGTCACAGACTTGGTAGTATGAAGATGAATCAAGGTCTGTGAATGTGTGGTCATGTCACAGACTTGGTAGTATGAAGATGAATCAAGGCCTGTGAATGTGTGGTCATGTCACAGACTTGGTAGTATGAAGACAAATCAAGGTCTCTGAATGTGTGGTTATGTCACAGACTTGGTAGTATGAAGATGAATCAAGGCCTTTGAATGTGTGGTCATGTCACAGACTTGGTAGTATGAAGATGAATCAAGGCCTGTGAATGTGTGGTCATGTCACAGACTTGATAGTATGAAGATGAATCAAGGCCTGTGAGTGTGTGGTCATGTCACAGACTTGATAGTATGAAGATGAATCAAGGCCTGTGAGTGTGTGGTCATGTCACAGACTTGGTAGTATGAAGATGAATCAAGGTCTGTGAATGGGTAGTCATGTCACAGACTTGGTAGTATGAAGATGAATCAAGGTCTGTGAATGTGTGTTCATGTCACAGACTTGGTAGTATGAAGATGAATCAAGGTCTGTGAATGTGTGGTCATGTCACAGACTTGGTAGTATGAAGATGAATCAAGGTCTGTGAATGTGTGGTCATGTCACAGACTTGGTAGTATGAAGATGAATCAAGGCCTGTGAATGTGTGGTCATGTCACAGACTTGGTAGTATGAAGACAAATCAAGGTGTCTGAATGTGTGGTTATGTCACAGACTTGGTAGTATGAAGATGAATCAAGGCCTGTGAATGTGTGGTCATGTCACAGACTTGGTAGTATGAAGATGAATCAAGGTCTGTGAATGTGTGGTCATGTCACACACTTGGAAGTATGAAGATGAATCAAGGCCTGTGAATGAGTGGTCATGTCACAGACTTGGTATTATGAAGACAAATCAAGGTCTCTGAATGTGTGGTTATGTCACAGACTTGGTAGTATGAAGATGAATCAAGGCCTGTGAATGTGTGGTCATGTCACAGACTTGGTAGTATGAAGACAAATCAAGGTCTCTGAATGTGTGGTTATGTCACAGACTTGGTAGTATGAAGATGAATCAAGGCCTGTGAATGTGTGGTCATGTCACAGACTTGGTAGTATGAAGACAAATCAAGGTCTCTGAATGTGTGGTTATGTCACAGACTTGGTAGTATGAAGATGAATCAAGGCCTGTGAATGTGTGGTCATGTCACAGACTTGGTAGTATGAAGATGAATCAAGGCCTCTGAATGTGTGGTCATGTCACAGACTTGGTAGTATGAATATGAATCAAGGTCTGTGAATGTGTGGTCATGTCACAGACTTGGTAGTATGAAGATGAATCAAGGTCTGTGAATGAGTGGTCATGTCACAGACTTGGTAGTATGAAGATGAATCAAGGTCTGTGAATGTGTGGTCATGTCACAGACTTGGTAGTATGAAGATGAATCCAGGTCTGTGAATGTGTGGTCATGTCACAGACTTGGTAGTATGAAGATGAATCAAGGTCTGTGAATGTGTGTTCATGTCACAGACTTGGTAGTATGAAGATGAATCAAGGTCTGTGAATGTGTGTTCATGTCACAGACTTGGTAGTATGAAGATGAATCAAGGTCTGTGAATGTGTGGTCATGTCACAGACTTGGTAGTATGAAGATGAATCAAGGTCTGTGAATGTGTGGTCATGTCACAGACTTGGTAGTATGAAGATGAATCAAGGCCTGTGAATGTGTGGTCATGTCACAGACTTGGTAGTATGAAGACAAATCAAGGTCTCTGAATGTGTGGTTATGTCACAGACTTGGTAGTATGAAGATGAATCAAGGCCTGTGAATGTGTGGTCATGTCACAGACTTGGTAGTATGAAGATGAATCAAGGTCTGTGAATGTGTGGTCATGTCACACACTTGGTAGTATGAAGATGAATCAAGGCCTGTGAATGAGTGGTCATGTCACAGACTTGGTATTATGAAGACAAATCAAGGTCTCTGAATGTGTGGTTATGTCACAGACTTGGTAGTATGAAGATGAATCAAGGCCTGTGAATGTGTGGTCATGTCACAGACTTGGTAGTATGAAGACAAATCAAGGTCTCTGAATGTGTGGTTATGTCACAGACTTGGTAGTATGAAGATGAATCAAGGCCTGTGAATGTGTGGTCATGTCATAGACTTGGTAGTATGAAGACAAATCATGGTCTCTGAATGTGTGGTTATGTCACAGACTTGGTAGTATGAAGATGAATCCAGGCCTGTGAATGTGTGGTCATGTCACAGACTTGGTAGTATGAAGATGAATCAAGGTCTGTGAATGTGTGGTCATGTCACAGACTTGGTTGTATGAAGATGAATTAAGGTCTGTGAATGTGTGGTCATGTCACAGACTTGGTAGTATGAAGATGAATCAAGGTCTGTGAATGTGTGGTCATGTCACAGACTTGGTAGTATGAAGATGAATCAAGGTCTGTGAATGAGTGGTCATGTCACAGACTTGGTAGTATGAAGATGAATCAAGGTCTGTGAATGTGTGGTCATGTCACACATTTGGTAGTATGAAGATGAATCAAGGCCTGTGAATGAGTGGTCATGTCACAGACTTGGTATTATGAAGACAAATCAAGGTCTCTGAATGTGTGGTTATGTCACAGACTTGGTAGTATGAAGATGAATCAAGGCCTGTGAATGTGTGGTCATGTCACAGACTTGGTAGTATGAAGATGAATCAAGGCCTGTGAATGTGTGGTCATGTCACAGACTTGAAAGTATGAAGATGAATCAAGGCCTGTGAGTGTGTGGTCATGTCACAGACTTGAGAGTATGAAGATGAATCAAGGTCTGTGAATGTTTGGTCATGTCACAGACTTGGTAGTATGAAGATGAATCAAGGTCTGTGAATGTGTGGTCATGTCACAGACCTGGTAGTATGAAGATGATTCAAGGTCTGTGAATGTGTGGTCATGTCACACACTTGGTAGTATTAAGAATCAAGGTCTGTGAATGTGTGGTCCTGTCACAGACTTGGCAGTATGAAGATGAATCAAGGTCTGTGAATTGGTAGTCATGTCACACACTTGGTATAATGAAGATGAATCAAGGTTTTTGAATGTGTGGTCATGTCACAGACTTGATAGTATGAAGATGAATCAAGGTCTGTGAATGTGTGGTCATGTCACACACTTGGTATTATGAAGATGAATCAAGGTTTTTGAATGTGTGGTAATGTCACAGACTTGATAGTATGAAGATGAATCAAGGTCTGTGAATGTGTGGTCATGTCACAGACTTGGTAGTATGAAGATGAATCAAGGTCTGTGAATGTGTGGTGATGTCACAGACTTGGTAGTTTGAAGATGAATCAAGGTCTGTGAATTTGTGGTGATGTCACAGACTTGGTAGTATGAAGATGCTGCAGACTCATGGGTATCTTACCTCCTTCTGATAGATCTTGTAAACTGGAGTGTAGCATCATCTCAATCAGCCTCCGTATCAATTCTTCCTTGCCTCTCAGCATCTCATTAGTATCGCTGGTGTAGCTGATAGCTGCTAGTACCTGGTCACGTTCCTACCAATAAGAAGACAGCATTTCACTGAACAACCAATGAGATAACAGTATTACTCATAATGACCAATCAGAGCACAGATACTGAACAGCAAATCATATATAGTACTTGGCTGGATGGTCAATCAGAAAGCAGTATTTCATATTTCATATATTTCATGCATTTCATATATTTTACTGACCAATCAAGAAATAACATCTGCAAATAGGTCTAATCACTGTCAGAAGGCTACAAAGGGCTAGTATAATTTCAACAGATCAAACATTCTAGACTTTTTCATGGTTCTAATGTAATTTTTAAAATATTCAGGGGCTCACCTGACAAGATGTGATACAATGTAAACATTTGTAGAAAAATTTTAAATGGAGCCACATATGATCAGTACAATGTTTGCAAATGCATAAACAATTGCGCTGAGCATTAGCAAGTTATTTCATATGTTTCTATGATGTGCCTTTTTGGAATTCAATATGCAGGTCATAAAGCTGTTGTTTATACATCATTATATGTTCAGTATATTTCTAAATATTCCTAAACAAGTAAACATAAAACAGAATTTCATTTCATTTATCTATGACCATCTGTAATAAAATTACTTGTTTCACATTTTATGAATTTATAAAGAATTTTGGAAGTCAACAAACCCTGCTACATACAAGTCAGGTTTTTGAGTGTTTGGACTTCAGTGATAGCTCCTTAAAGGGGCCTTGCAAACTTTGGGTGTTGCTATAAATAGATGAACGGCCATAAAATGGGAATCTACTGTATGTATGTAAAGCCATGCACTAAAAAATGTAGATCACACACAAACCTGTTTACTAGCAAGGAAAGAATATATAAAGAAGAAATAAGATAACACAAAAGGGATTATAACATAGTTTACCTGAACTAAAACACAACCAAATGTTTTAAAGCAAGCTATTCACCTGCCATATCTATAGAATTAATGTGATTTCTAACTTATGCAGCAAACATATTGAACTGTAGGTGATTCCAGCTAAGACAGGTTCTGAAAATTCCTCTGTGATGGATGCATGACCTTGTTCATCTACAAGCAGTTGTTTATAGGTACAATGGGTACATGCACCTATGTTGACAAACAAACAACTAGAATATCAGCAGAAGCTGACAAAAGCCCTCAGCCAAAAGAACAGTGTTTAGAGGTGGTAACAGTAACAAGTACTAAATATCTGTTCTCACATGGATATATATCTGTACATGTCTCAGTTATAAATTTAAAATGGAGAGCTATGTACCATGATTCATAACAATCCACCAAATGCTTCCTGAAATATAAGCTTCTAAGTTTTATTCTATTATATAAGCTCTGTGACCTTGAAAAGTAGGTAAAGGTCACCCATCTTCGAACTTGACCGAGATTTTGTCCATATACATCTTCACCAAAGAAATAAAATTCCTATTGTGAATCATTTAAGAGATATCCCGCTCACAAGGACAAAGTTGAAAAATCCAAGAAAAATTCATTAAAAATCAGAAATTGTAGGTGGTGCCTCCAAACTCGTGCAGCAGTTACAGACCATCAGTCTCTATGATCATAGTAAGTACTGTGAAAATCCACCAAATGGTTCCTGAGAAATAAGCTTCTAAATGTTTTTTCTATAATCAGCTCTAAAACGTAGAGAAATAGGTCAAGGTCACCCATCTTCAAACTTGAAAAGATTTTGTCAATATACATCTTCACCGAAAAAATAATATTCCTACGGTGAATCCTTTTAGAGATATCCCGTTCACAAGCCCAAAGTTGAAAAATCTGATAAAAATTAAATAAAAATCAGAAATTGTAGGTGGCGCCATCAAACTTGTGTAGCAGGTACAGACTATCAGTCCCAATAATCATAGTAAGTTTTGTGAAAATCCACCAAATGGTTACTGAGTAATAAGCATCTAAGTGTTTTTCTATAATCAGCTCTAAAATGTAGAAAAATAAGTCAAGGTCACCCATCTTCAAACTTGACCGAGATTTTGTCGATATACATCTTTACCGAGGAAATAAAATTCTGACGGTGAATCCTTTTCAAGATATCCCGCTCACAAGGTAAAAGTTAACGGACGCCGGACGGACGGACGGACGGACGGACGGACGGACAGCTTGGGTGACGACAATAGCACATCAGCCTAAGGGCTGAGGGCTAAAAATTGAAGGTGGATAGTTGCATATGTGCAGAACTTTAAAGTACTTTACTTTGAAAAATGCCATTCACAAAACACTGGTTCATCTGACTTGCTACAAGATACGCTTTTTAATGTGTTAGGATTATTTTGGTGTCCCCATACTTTTTATAATCACAGGGATATAAACAAATAAAACAGCCTGTGAGCCATAGGATCAGAATTTTTGCTTATTTTAATGAAAGGTGAAGGGGTTATCTTTAGTTAAGTATAGTATAGGCCCCTTAATAGATGAATATATATCAGAATAGGTTTCTTTAAGTTGCTCACCTTCCAAGCGTTTTGATCGGATCCCTCCACTCCCGTCCACATCAACGTGAACACAATTATCAGCAGATTCTGACACAACTCCTCTGACACCTCCCTCTCGTCCTTACTCAACCAACGTCCAAGTCCCAACTTTTCCAAAGCATTTGAGACATTTTCTTCCTTCAGTGGAGAAGAGCCCCTGGAGTCTCGAGATTCTGACATACTGCGCTCTCTGTCAGCAGCTCTAGGGTTATCACCTTCGGTACTTAATTCTAAGCTAGATGGCTGTGTTGCGTTTGTCTGTTTAGCCGTTCCTGCCTGAGTTAAGTCCTCGGCGCTCGTGCTTGAACTGCGGCTGTTTGGGAAGACTTCTAAGTCTGAAGAGTTTGGATCCTCGAATAACCCTGCTTTATTGAACTGTGGGGATGTGGCATTCAGCGACCCGTTTATGGTATCGTTTTCTGATTCGTGAGGTGACGGTGAGCCTGATTTGATCCCGTCTAAATCCATCAAGTTATTCAAACTACCTCTGGTTTCCGTGGGAGACTTGTCCACTGGGGACATCATTTCACTCCCAGAGTCTCTCCTATCCACTATAAGAGGCAGGTTTCCAGACCAAGACCTTCGTTTTACATCTGGTTTCGGCCTTAGTATAAAAAGTCTGGCTAAAATTTCTTGCCACCCAACTTGCTTTGTTATCACTTTGGCAGAGTTTGGCTTGGAAAACAGCAAAGACAACACCTGAAAGGTATGAAAGAAAATTAAATTATTTAAATAAAACCAAAGCATACGTTCATATATAACACTCATTAAAATATCGCATAGAAAACAGAGGACGAGATAACGTCTGACAGGATTGATCATGCTGGTGCAGTCAGCGCCACCTACATTAAAAATGTCTGGTGTTTCCCAAGAATTTAATACATAATTCAGCATGATTTAGCTGTGTATTACATTTCATCAAAAAGAATCTACCACCTATTTAAATGGTCATGCTTCATTTAGTAGGCTCTATTTTTTATTATTTCAGGGGCAATCAATTTTTTCAAATAACTTAGCATTTCAGCCATACAACAATTTGATAATAATCAAATAAAACATAAAACTTGTAACCCTTTGACTGATATCATTTAAAATTTTGCAAAATCAAGTGTCCAAATAATCAAGAATTCAGTGTACTAAAACAACAATGCATCCCAATCAAAGGATTAGTGATTCTTTCGGACTCGGATGTACTACCTGTGTACAAGTTTAACAATAGTTTCCTACTGTCTTTAATACAAAATACAAACATTTTAAATACCAGACAATGTAAAACCTTTATGTACCAGTTAGAAAAAGTGCAACAACATGTATAAAACTAATTGCTACAAATTTATAAACTAAAGGAATTCTTACAGTTTAGTATTTGATACTACTACTTATTTCCTCTTTTAAGAAAATGGTTAAACATAATATAGTGTCACAAAATATAAATTAAAAATTTAATATTACGCAAGACATTTAAATTAAATGTACAATTTATGTTTACTGTGCAAAGTAAAGAGGTTCCTGTGACAATTGAGGGGTGCCTGTAATTAGATGTTTTTGTAATTATAAATTTGTAAGTATAAAGCTTCAGCTTACCTTTCTGCTGGCTTCCAGTTTGACTTCGATATCACAGGTAGGCAGTAGATACAGGACCCCCAGAAGGGCATCATAGCTTTGCGCAGTATCTGTCAATGTAAAAAACATAGTATCACGTCTACAAGATGTACAGCATTCAACTTCAGCTGAAATTCTCAAATTTTGCAGACTGAAAATTGTCTTGCCTGAAGTTACAATAGGCATGTAAAATATAATAACATGTAAAATTAATAATAACAATAATGTTATCATACAGCTATCTCCAAAACTGATTTAATGACAGTGCCACCTACGGGGGATGGAATGAACTTCGAATTCCTGTTTACTCACCTGTCAAGAGGACCTGCTCCAGCATGAGTTTGGCCATCTCCATGGAAACCGGTTGACCATACATCATGCTTGAGAGGCCTAAGAACGCCCCACTGTCCAGCAGCCGTAGCCGAGCTTTGCTTTTCTCATAAACCTTGTCTGTGGTCAGCAGAATGTGCAAAACCTAAAAAATAAAAGAACAAATTTATGTTGTACTTGACTGGTCAGTAAATTCTGCAATGGTCCAATAATTATTTCCCATTTATATTAATATACACAATTCTCCCCCCCCCCCCCCCCCCCAATGTTATTTTGGCTTATAATTATAATAAAGTAAAGCCATTTTTGAGATAGTATGGGTTAACGTATGAACAACGGAAGACAGCACACCATCCAATAAGCTCACATGTTCACAAAAAAGTCCAATAGATACTGTGGTAGGCTCTATATTCATGAGGTTAAAATTATGTGTTTTCTTAATTTTTAACGTTTAGAGAGGTTTTCATTTTCACAACTGCAAAAGAACCTATATAATCTAAGTATAGCATTATTTGTATTGATTTTAAATTAAGAATCAATCCTACAATACCTCACTCATTTCTGATTCAGTAATTCCCTTTGACCAGTGTAACAATCAATATATCTTGTGTGATTACCACATATTTCACAATGACTAATGCTTGTATGCATGGGCCAGTTTGGATACCATGGACAGACCAGGTTGTGACTATTGGTTGTTTCCATAGGAATATAAGAAGTAATCTGTTTGTGCAGATGTATCATCCCCTCTTGTTCATCTTAGTTGATGGAGCATCTTATTTCTGAGAGATTCATATATTATGTTACAGTCATTAACATCACAAAATTAAAATCCTTTCAATAAACAGGCAACCACAGTATCTTTAATTATACAAGTAATATATTAGGATGGGCCATTTCAAAGTGTACCAGTTCAATAAAAACAGGTAACAGGGGCCTTCTTACCTTGAGTACTTTTTCTTTTGTTTCCACAGAAAACTCTTTCTTGGTCAGGAAGACATACACAAACTCCGCTACCATCGGCTCGAACATCAGTAGATAAATCTGGTCTCTCTTACCCTTGGCCTCCAGAAGAGTCAAAAGTAGATCGAGGGTCTCCTGGACCTGTGAATAATTAGGGCATCCAGAATGATTCCTCATGATGTAATACAGTGGAACCCCAAAATTGCAACCACCCCACAATTACGACCACTTTGCTTGGTTCCGATTTTTTTACTAGTTTATTTATGTTTATAAATGACTCAAAATTACGACCAGCCCTAAATTCAGAATTACGACCAGATTTCCTAGCCCAAGCGCTATTGCAACCCCGCTAATGCAACCACCACAGAGAAGTACTGAAACAACATTTGTCAGGCGCCTTTACGAAAGATCAAAGAGGGTAACAAGGTTTCCCAACCCGAGTATTAATCTGGTCCCGCTTATCTTCCTGACTCAGTGTCCGCGCTGAGACTTGTTAAGGTGTAAGTTATAGATCAAAGAGGGAACCATCGGCCTGATTACTTAATGAGCCAGTCTGCCTGGCTAACTGCCCTGGGGTCTTGCGTTTGCGATGCTTATTGCCCCTCAGTGAACATCTATATTACAGTTTCCCTAAGAGTGGGGCTAAATATTTTGTTATAATTCACATTTAAGATATGCAATAGATACACACTGATACCCATTAAACATCGGCATATTATAAGGGACCAAGGTAAGAATTTCACAAATACAACCACTCAAAAATTACGACCACTTTGCTCAGTCCCCAGGGTGGTCGTAGTTGTGGTGTTCCACTGTACATTTTTTGCTAGTGTGGGACTAACTCTCATTGGTGGGATAGAAATTTTTTTCAAAAACTGACTGGTAACAAAACCTGCTTGTTGCAAATGACTTGCAAGATTATTTTTTTAATAATTCTGGTTAACTAATTCTTTTAATTGAAACTTACCTTTAGAAAATGAGCTTTCAATTTTTTAACAGTTCACCAAATTGTGTGGACTATTTCTCAGTGGAACAAACATATTTGCCTGCTATATATGTTATGTTAAGAATATGTAAATATAAATGTGTGCATATACAGGAAGTACCACCAGGCTTTGCACAGCTGAAAGGGGACTGATGATCATTAAGCTTACCAAATTCTAGACACAGCTAATCATATGTCTTATACACAGTTAAACCTGTCTAAAAGAGCACCTGCCTATTAAGATTACCTGTCTGTAAAGACTAACCTTAAATTAACCCTAAGCTTTCACTTTAGTTATAACTAACCTATTTATTAACACAACTTTAGGGGAGTGCCAGGGGTTATCTTTTAATTATAAGACAAGTTTCACTGTACTGGTATTTTCACTTACCATCGTTTCATGCTTGACAGTAACTAAGTAAGATATGATCTGAGTCAGTTCCTCAAACTTGATTTCTTTCACAACATAGTACTTGACGAGACCAAGCAAAGACACCCTGATTGTGTGGCTGTCATCTTGTGTCAGGATATTTCCGTTGTTATCACTGAAAATATACGAGTCAGATAAAAATTTATAAGAAATAATATAATTGCAAGATAATCAGAGACATACAAGTATGCAACAATTTTATACATACAAGAAGGGTTACTACCTGAAAAGTTCACATTACACAGAAAAGCCTTATAAGTACATCAACAGGTGCCTGCAATCAAGGGAATCTTGTTATATAATGGTGGCTGTAACAGAGAGCTGCCCATGAGGGGCATGTTACATAGCAGTGCTTTCTACAGAGAGGTGCCTGTTTATAGAGAGGAACTGCTGAAATATTTAATTAAAAACTAAAAAAACAAGCAATTTCTTGGAATTTAATCCCTCACTTCTGCCTCTTGTTGTCTTTCATGCTTACCTGATCAATATGTTTCAGTTTTTAAGTTTGCCTGAAGATGTGTCCACATATCATAGTGGCTGTTTTAGTTTTCTTGGTGCCCTGAAGATGTCTCCACATGTCATAATTTTGGTTGTGAAATAGGAACAAAATTTAATATTTTAGTTTTGGAGGTGGAGAGAATAAATTTTCAGACAGACACTCCAAGACCAATCCCAACCAAGGTATGTGTGAGAGCAATCACTAACCCAAATGTGAATGAAACTGGATAATATTTAGGAAAGTTATCACACAGAAACGAAAACCTGTCGGACAGACAGACAGAGGGACAAACAGACAGACAAACCCAAATCAATGTCCCCCCATTCCAGGAAGCGGGTGACACAAATCCAATTTGAAAATCTAAAATCAACCACATGTGAATGACCTAAGCCTAATCGGTAGACCCACAAGATGTACTTGTGATTTTGATTACAAGTGGATCTGGGTAAGTTTTGAGATATTGTGTGGTGTTTTGATGATGTCAAGCATGGACTGGACACCCGGACACCAACCTGCAGTATATCTGATGACACCTACCTGAAGTATGTTTTGATGACATCCAGCATGTATTGAACACCTACCTAATGACACCTACCTGTAGTACATTCTTATGACACCTACCTGTAGTACATCTGATGACACTTGTAGTACGTTTGTATGACGCCCAGCATGTACAGGACACCTACCTGTAGTACATTCTTATGACACCTACCTGTAGTACTCCTATTTTAGTTTGATGACACTTACCTGTAGTATGTTTGATGACACTTAGTGTAGTACGTTTTGGTGATGTCCAGCATGTACTACACACCTCACAGCCATGCTTTTTGATGACACCTATCTGCAGTATATTTGATAACTGCTTACTGTAGAACATTTTGATGACACTTAACTGTAGTACGTTTTTTATGACACTTACCTGTGGTATGTTTTGATGACAC
This sequence comes from Sipunculus nudus, assembly GCA_026874595.1. NCBI lineage: Eukaryota > Metazoa > Annelida > Sipuncula > Golfingiida > Sipunculidae > Sipunculus > Sipunculus nudus. Next base: position 16,509,755 of record CM049321.1, read on the forward strand.
GTATAGTATGTATTGATGACACCTACCTGAAGTACATTTGATGACACTTTCCTGTAGTACGTTTTGATGGCACCTACCTGAAGTACATTTGAGTACACTTATCTGTAGTACGTTTTGATGACACCTACCTGAAGTACATATGATGACACTTACCTGTAGTATGTTCTGATGACACCTAACTGAAGTACATTTGAGTACGCTTATCTGTAGTGCGCTTTGATGACAATTACCTGTAGTACGTTTTGATGACATCCAGCATGTACTGGACACCATACTTCTTCCTGAAGTACATGCGGTCATCCTTGATTATTGTAGAGAGGTACTGGATGTGACCTATAAAAGTACAAATTAAGAAAATGTATGTACACAAATATACTAACTAGGGCAAGTTATGGTAGAAAAAGGATACAGTTAATGGTAACCAATAAAATTAAAGCTCCATAATTTTGTTTATTTTCTTTGAACAAGTGAGATATGTGAAAAACTCACGATTTTGGGATACACCTACATATACCGCTTTAATTTGCCAAGTGATCACTGATTACAAACAAGCAAATATGTAGAATTTATGTCCGCTGCTTCCACCTCTTGTTATTTTAACTTCCTGTGATCTTCATGCTTGCCTTCTAAACATTACAGTTTTTATTCCCATGAAGAGGTCTCCATGTACCAAAGTGCCTGTGTTTTAGTTTTAAATGTCCCCTGAAGATGTCTCCACACATCATAATTTTTGTTATGAACGAGGAACAACATGGAAAATTTTTTGCTTGTTTTGAAGCTGGTGATAATAAATTTTCAGACGGACACACCAAAACCAATCCCAACCAAGGTATGCATGAGGGCAATCACTGACCCAAATTGTAATGAAATCAGATAATATTTAGGAAAGTTATCACTTGGAAATGAAAACCTGACAAAAGGACAGACAGATGGATGGACAGATAAGCCCAAATCAATGTTCCTCATTCCAAGAAGCGGGGGACAATAACCAACTGGAAAGGGACACCTATTCCAAGTATAATTCCCAAGCTCAACATGTTCTGCTTTCCAGTGTTTCTTATTGCCATTTCAATCTATCTGAGACTATTATTTGTTATATAATAGTTATTGCAAAGTGATGTGCATAGCAAAATGTAAATTAGCACAAGCCATGCCAGGACGCCCTTCCTTGCATTTACCCCAGTGTAGTAATTATTACGACAGTAGAGCTCCCTATTTCTGAATGCAGAATTTCTGAAAATTTGTTTTTCCAAAAATTAAAATGGGGAACTGAAAATTTATTTGTATTTCCGAAATATATTTCAAGTATGTAAAAACCTAAAATGAGTATTGTAATTACGAGTCACAAGAACTGCAGTCATGTGTTAGACCCTAATTAATTAGTTCTGGGATGATGTTGTCACCAGGGCAAAGGTGTGAAAACTACAGCCAGCCCCGCAACGCTCGGCCCTCTGTGCCCCAATCAAGCGACTGAACAGTTTATCCAAGAGCACTTATGTGTTATCAACCACATCTTGTTTGTACTCAAGCAAGCATAGGTAGTTGGCTTGGGAATGGATGTCATGCTAAATAACTGAGCAGTTTACTCGCATCAGCAATGGTGAGGTATAATTCATTAAACGCTTGTGCTCGAACGGCTTTCATATGTCCCAGTCTTCAATAACATAGATCAATAAGAAACACCTTTCCCTCCAGTGAATTTGATGAAAAAAAGAGCACACACTTATCCTTAAAGCAGGTTAGACTGATCTTTGTCAATTATGCTCAGCAATTATCCAATATCCTTTATACGTCCAAGTCATCAATTACGAATATCGAGAAGAAACACTGTGTTCCTCGGGCAAAATGGCATAAAGTTAATCATGTAATGTCGTACTAGCTTGCCGCTAGACCCTTGTCCACATTTCTGAATGTTCAGTTTTACGAAAAAAAAAGCTTGTCCCCCAATGCTTTTGGAAAAACGGTACTCTACTGTATTTTTACATGCACCCTGGCACCAATTACCCACTTGTTTCAATTTAACAGAAGCCACCTGATAAGTTAATAATTATATCAGTTCTTTTATCATATACTTTTACCTGTCCTGTTGAAACCGGAGTCTTTTTCATTTTACAGGTGAAAATTTGTATTAACTTGTCGAAGGTGAAGGTATACACTATTTTGATTGTTTAATGAAAGCTTATAGCGGCTCCAAAGAGTGAATTGCACTTGTGACATGAATATAACCTAGTTTTGTGTACTCAGAAAACTTGAAAGATCAATGGGGACATCATATCTACCTGTCCTAATTGTAAGCAAGTGTAAAACTGGCCGAATAATGCACAGTCTAAAATGCCTGATTGCAATACACGGCTTGTTGTTGTTTTCACCAACACATAAAAACCCTGTTTGAAAATAACAAAATAGCTGTTCAAAATGGAAAGTATATGGTAAATGCCAATAACCTGCCTTACACCTGGTTCGGTTTTTAGCATATAAGTTGCAAAGTCATGACAAATATGTCAGATATATGGTTTTCTTGCGGAGTAAAATAAAATAAGACACCTTTGATAGGTATGTCTAATTCTCACTAAAAATCCAGGATGATCTTTAAAATATCTTATTCTATGTGCTCCATTGGCTGTAAACACACTAATTATATTATTTTCGTATTTTGGATACAAGTAGAATTGAGGCAGTCATCTCTGAAACTATACACCTTGACCTCTGAGTCAGGTCAAAAGGAACTTACCAATCCTGACTGGAAACTCGCTGCTGCTCCAGATCCTGAAGTCAAACAGCAGGTACTGGTAGATGTGATGGAGCAGCACTCGGTTAGACTCCGCCACAGACTCCACCAGCAGCTGTATGGCCATCAACACATGGACATCGATCAGACTGGACTCCACCTGGTGAAATACAGATCAACTTTCTTTTTTATAAGAGTTGCAAACATAAACTTTGATATTTCAGAATTCCATTCACTAATGATGGATAATTTTATATAAGTCCCTTGCCTATAGGTGTCATTGCATATGGACACTGATCAAACTGGATCAGACTCCACAGAGTAAAATATAAAAAAAAAAATTACACAAGGGTGTGCATCCATTCGCAACTCGCAAAAATACCTGATTTTATCAGTTAAATTGCCAATACATCTTTTACAAAATGTGCAGATCTTCAGTTATCACCTAAACCCAAGAAACCTGCACTGTCACCCTGCCATCCTACTCAAAATGGACTGGTTGGAATATTCTGCAAATTCCTGACTGCTTTAAGATTATTTGCCTTAAGGTATCGGTTTTTAGATGGCCCCAGACATATTTTTACCACTGCAATCCTAGCCACCAGGATTAAACATGTTAAATGTTACATTTAGTCAGAAATAAAATCATGTGTCAGAAGAAACATTTTACACACCTTGGTATGTGGACATGATCACAGTATATGTCCCAATCTATTCACCCCAAAAAGACAGAAAGATGAATATATATGTTTCTGTGATTACAAATATCCTTTTTATTAATTTGATTTTTGATTTGCACACCACTGTTGAAAAGACTTGCACACATAAATGTTCTCTAGTTCTAAAATCCATTCAAATATAATCGAAAAAGTCTAAGGCCAACAGGTGGCACTGGTATCTGACTGAGGATGCCAATAATCATGTGATTAGGATGGATTACTATTATAAATGTCTTAGTATTGTTGAAATACCTTGCATCAATTTAGCTTTAAAATCTATATTAGAATCAATTTCAACCTTAATGATTGATAATATATATTGGCAGTGTTCTGACTGATAGACCCCAGATGCTGATGATTGAAGATCCAGCTGTCAATCAAAAATACATGAGTGGCTGACCAGTGAGTAACTGAGGAATATGTTGGTTCTCTTAATACATACATATAGTTTTGTATACTTCAATATAAATGTTTCTTCTTTCTTTTAGATTAGCTTTAATGTCCAAAACAACAATTTCCACTGTAAATTTTAAAATGTTTAACACCTTGTCACTGAAAAAAAAATTACATTTTGTGATGAGTAGACAATACTAAAACCACCTAGACTTCAGTTCCCTTATCGATCAGGCTAGAAATAACTTAGAAGTCAAATGTCCTCAAAAGATTAAAAATTTAACAGTTTATAGGTGCATGTGACGATCAGACAGAGACCTTCAAGCCAAGCATCCTTCCATGTAATGTCCTGTCTCTATATCTGTCAGCCATTTCATGCCTGTAAATTGCAGAATTTACTTAAATGGTTGAATTCAATAAATGTCATACCTTCTGCAACAGTGCTCCAATGGTTGCCATGGCATTGGTGCGGACGAGGCTTTCTTGATTGACAGGACTACACTGGGTCATGTGACGTAGGAGTGTTAGGAATGCAGCCACCTGATTTTTTTCCAATTTGGCATCTGTTACACATAATTATTAAATAACATTTGATTACATAAAACTACCATTCAATCAGAGTAAGTACCTGTAATCAGGTTTATAACTTAAACTAATTTCATAGATAATAAATTTTCACTAATTTATGAACCCATTTAAATTTGCAAGGAAAGGTGAAAACCTGTAAAACAACTCAGTGCTATAAATGTAAATAATTTTATAATGATAACCCATTAAATACTTTTTGACAATTAATAAGATGCTGATAAAAATTATATCACAGCATGTAGTCTGAGACAATGTACCTTTGTGACCTCATTATTTATTGTCTTATAAATAGCACTAGCAATGACATGGAAGTCTTCTATGGAGGAATGCACTGTCTGGCTTGGCTGCAAAGATGCAATCCATGGTCCCCCAGCAATAAAAACGCAATAGGGTGGCAAAGTAAATACTTTTATTTGAAATACTATTACTTTACACAAAATAGGCAGAGGCCGCAAAATTCTTTTGTAAAGAATATTCTCAAAACAGTTATCACTAAAGACATGCAGACAAGGGCCCTGGGAAGAACAATAGTATACAAGCAGTAATACAAACATACTTTAATATGCTTACCAGCATACGAACTGTTTGGCAGAACCACCCACTCATCTTTCTCGCTGGGTGAGCCCGGAGGACTAGGGAGCGTAGGACTAGATTCTCGGGAGACTGGATTGCTGGATGGTTCCGCTTGTTCCAATAACGGGAACAAAACCTGGACACCTCCAACGCAGTTAACCACATCCTGTAATCATATCAGGAGAAGTGCCATTCAATTAACTAAAGTCTGTTTCATCCCTTCAAGTACACCTGTTTTTTTGCCATGAAAATTTTTATTTGTCACATTTCAGGAAAAAAAATGAAAGAATAGGGTAAATGATTAAGGGCCTAACTTTCAACAAGGTAAATAAATGTCTACCTTACACCTTACTTAAGAAACAGAACTATTTTAAAATATAAGAAATCAGTCTACATTTTAGGTTGACACAGGTTGGTGGAATGGAGTATATTGAAAGAGGACTGGTATGATTTCAAATGGCTCAGACAAAAAATCAATATGATTATTGATGGTTCCAACAAGGACCTAATTAAATTAGTTCTTATAACCACTAACAGCATACCAAAAAAAATTAATTATTTTGATTTAGTATTGCAATGTAAACATGCTAAGAATCAAACTCAGGCAAAGATTTAATTTTAAAAATTCACTGTGTTCCATGATAATCAATTAAAGTTATCACAGTATTACCAAAGTTTAAAAGACAGACCTACATTCAGACTGACATACTGAGTGATAGACAAACATCACCCATACCATTAAATAACCAGCTGTAAGACAGGCATATAAAAGCTACTGTGAATGTGAATAAAAGGGAATGAAATTGTCATGATACCTTTATGTCCCAGGTAACACACTGGTTTCCAACAAGTTTCCCGTGATTGTCATTTCCGGAGAGATCAACACAGTGGTTTGCTCTGCTGGCCTGTAAATAGCCAATCATCATATCAAATTAGGCATCATCAAGGTATAAAAGGTATAGATAAGGTAACATTACGGCATTTATCCATAATAACTGGTAGATGTTAAAAGTTGATGAAAAAGAGAGTATTACTTTTGCATAGTCATCAGATTTTTATTGATTTTGGTACTGTTAAATGTTGATGGCCTACTGGATTGTAATATACTGATCATTTAAAAAAATTATCACATCAAGATAACACAAATTAGTCATAGAACATGGTGAATGCTTTAAAAGTACAGTAAAATCTCACTTAACGACCACCTAATTTTAGTGACAACCTCAAAACAAAGACCACTTGTGAAGGGTCCCAATTCTTTTTGCTCTTTACATAAGATCTTGCTTACACAACCACCTCGAAAAAATGACCACTTTGTCATAATTTTGAGGTTTCAGTGTATTACAAATTTTGGGTGCACAGTCTGCTTAGAATAACAAGTGACCCATGGGTCATGACGCTCAGCTGACTGGGAAAAGATTCGCAAAAGGAAATTTTTTCATCTGAATGGTAGTATATACCGATTCAACTGAAGCATCAAACAGATTAACCAACAGGCCAAGATTGTGTCTGAATTTATATATCTCAAAAATAGAGAAAAAATGCGTAAACTTTAAAAAATACAGGTGGCTCCACGAGTCTGCAGAATCTAATAAAAACACATGGTCAATATCCATGCTAAGATTCATGGTGATCCCTGCATTAGTTGTTTAGATACTTCAGCTTTTGTATCAAATTTTCCATTATTCTGAGGGATACTTCTGAGTCCTATAGCTTGAAGAATATGGGTAACAGAGACCTAATTTCAGGTTTCTACAGACACTTTTCATTGGTCTCCTTGCATGACAAGAATGTAGATTCGAGGTCCAGTTGTTACAATTTATGCCATGTTAACAGATGACAGCATCTTAAACGGTCTCAAAAATAGAGAAAAAATTCGAAAAATTGAATAAACAAGTGACCCATGGGTCATGACACTCAGCTGTCTGGGAAGAGATTTGGCAAAGGAAATTTTATCATCTGAATGGTAGTATATACCCATTCAACTGAAGCATCAAACAGATTAACCAACAGGCCAAGATGACTGTATTTATATATCTCAAAAATAGAGAAAAAATGCATAAACTTTAAAAAAAATACAGGTGGTTCCACCAGTCTGCAGAAACTAATAAAAACACTTAATGGCCAGTATCCAGGCGAATCATGGTGAACTCTGCATTAGTTGTTCAGATACTTCAGCTTTTGTATCAAATTTTCCATTATTCTGAGGGATATTTCGGAGTCCTATAGCTTGAAGGATATGGGTAACAGAGACCTAGTTTCAGGTTTCCACAGACACTTTTCATGGGCCTCCTTGCATGACAAGAATGAAGATTCTAAGTCCTGTTTTTACAATTTGTGCCACGTTAACAGATGACAGCATCCTTAAAGGTCTCAAAAATAGAGAAAATAAATTTGTAAACAAGTGACCCATGGGTCATGACGCTCAACTGCCAAGCATGACCTGCGACATCATGGGCTGAGATTCACAACTTCCAGTCAAATTTTGAAGAACCAATTTGCCAATTTGTTGAAATTTTCGACGACAACAGAATTATATATCACCTATGTCTGGTTAAAACACAGTGAATTGATGGTCTGAGGAAAATGTATGATTGTTAAGGTATCCAGAACTATTCCCATAGCTTACTTGATACCTGTCAGTCTCAAAAGGAACACCACAAAGGGCAAATATAAGATCAAAATATATAGCAAAAAATCAAAGAAAATCCATGCAAGAATTATTGAGAAACAGGTGCTTCTGTATGAATTTTTAATCAATACAAGCCAACTGTACTGCACTTTCATATGTGATGATAATATTTATTAAGAAATATTTGACCCAATCCTTTGCAAGATTACATTAATATACGTCCGACTGCCTTCACTTTGACAGTTCTTGAGATAATATGATCAAAAGGAATTTAAAGATGGTTGCCTGGTGGCCATTTTGGACTTCTGACAGGTCTGAAATCAGACAACAACCATTCTCTAAATCGGACCAAAAATTGAAGGAAAATAACTGAAACTGCACTGAAAAAAGGATTTCTAAGGTGGCTAACTGGCAGACATAATGGATTTCTGACAAGTCTGACATTTGATATCACACATCCTCCAATAAAAGACCAAACTTGGGGCAAATTCTCCAAATGATGTTACAGTAATGAATGTCCAAAACAATTCAAAAGGCATGTTCAGGCGCTCATATAAGATTTACAGATATGCAAATGTGAAAGTGTAGGTCCAATATTTTTTATTATCACTCTGCTTTTCAATGGGGTCAGCAGGGTTGGTAAACTGCAAAACCTGAAAGAAAAGAAATGCAGAAAGCATGACTAAGAGTCTTGTAATAAAATAAAGCCATCCTAAACCAAGTACACATCCACATATTATGAGAACAAACACTTGCTTTTATATGTGGTGATTTATATAAAAATATTCAGATATCTAGGAAACTAAGTTTATTGCTATGATTCCATAAAATAAACTGCAAAATGTTCCCATCATCTTATAAATCAGTAGCTAAACCTTAATACTATACTCTCATAGTGTTAATTCCTGGCTGAAGTATTCCAACAACAGTGTTTTGTTATGCAGTAACGAGGTACTTATCACTCAGCCTTATCACTTAATAGCCTGATACAAAAGGGAGTCATATGTCACCAGTGTCACTCACAATTACAGCCACATGGTGAGATGTACCAGCTAGAGTGCAAGCTTATATATACAAGAAAAATAGAGATGGTCTACAAAATAAGTTGACCTGACCTATGACCTTGGCCTTTTGCCCACATATCAACTGGATTCTTTCTAAATGATGGGTAACTACTAACCAATTACATCTGGCCGGGTGTAATTACTTGGCAACCAATGAGTGAATAACTGAGACCTGCAACCTTTAACCTCCTGACCAGCTGACCTCAAAATCAATTAGTTATTTCTTCATGCAAAAAGAACCATAAATATGAAGTTTGAATCACATTGAGTGATGCATAGATGTGGCATATGTGAAAGACTGAAGGTTTGGGTTGAACAGTTTCACTTGAAATATGTTCACAAGCATTTAGAACAATATTGTGACCTTGACCTTTGACCTTTTGAACTCAACTTCAATAGGCTTCTTCCCCTATTGGTAGGTAAGCCATATATGACAGATGGAAAGTATAGATTGAAAAGTTTGCCTTAAAATGACTCCATGCAAGAAGAGGGTGCTGTGAACTTGACCTTTGACCTCAAAATCAACAGGTCTTTTCCCCTGTTGGCAGAGAAGCGATATCAGTGCTGAAAGGTTTGGAATGAAGGGTCTAACTTGAAATGTGTCCACAACCTTTTCAAAGAAGTGGATCCTGTGACCCTGACCTTTGACCTTGTGACCTCAACATCTATGGGATTCTTCTCCCACTTAGTAGGTGAGCTATATGTGAAAGATCAAAGAATTGGGATGAAAGGTTTGGCTTAAAATGCATCCACAGGCTTTTCAAAGAGGTTGGTTCTGTGACCTTGACCTTTGACCTTGTGACCTCAAAAAAATTATGGTTCTTCCCCTGTTGGTAGGTGAGCTGTATGTGAAAGATGGAAGGTTTGGGATGAAAATTTTGGCTAAAAGAATTATTTCTGGGGGGTGCAAACACACCCCATAACTTCGAGAATATAGGTCGCAGTGACCTAATTTCAGGTTTGCTAGGAGATCTTTTAAGAACCTCTAAGACTGCATAGGGTTCATGGCCCTAGCCCCTACGGTTACGATTTGTGCCCTGCTAACAGACGGCCGGACGGACAGACAGAAGGATGACCGACAAAGACCCATTGCTATAGCCCAGCATGACTGAAAGTCAGCTGAGCTAAATATAGGTTGCACCACCAGTTTGAAGCTACTGATGAAACACATCATAATCAATATGCATGCAAAGAATCATGGTGATTTCTGCATTAGTTGATCAGATACTTCATCTTTTGTATCAAATTTTCCATTATTCTGTGGGATACTTCTGAGTCCTATAGCTTGGAGGATATGGGTAACAGAGACCTAATTTCAGGTTTCCATAGACAATTTTCATGGGCCTCCTTGCATTACAAGAATGAAGAATCTAGGTCCAGTTGTTACGATATGTACCCTGTTGACAGATAACAACATCTTTAAAGGTCTCAAAAAATAGAGAAAAAAAATTCGTAAAAACTTGAACAAAAATAGCGGTGGCGCACCCAGTCTGCAGAAACTGATGGAACACCTCATGATCAATATGTATGCCAAAAATCATGACCATCATTGATGTAGTTAATGAGATATTGAAGTTTTTGTATGAAATTTTTGACTATTCTGGGGGGTACTTTAGGGCCCCATAGCTCGAAGGATATGGGTAACAGAGACCTAATTTCTGGTTTCCAAGGAGATTTTTCATGGACCTCTCAGAATGTCAAGGAACAAGTTTCTAGGTCCAGCAGTTACGATTTGTGCCAGGTTAACGGACGGCACGACAGACAGACGGACAGACGGACGACGGACAAAGAGTGATCGCTATAGCTCAGCATGACTGAAAGTCAGCTGAGCTAAAAAGACCATAAATAGGACAAAATTAAATTTAAAATACATTATCGTGAAAAATATATTTATTCCATGAACATCAAAGTAGCATCCTTTTTAAATGATAGACTTGAACCCAGGATTTTGCTGACCTTTGCACAGTAGTACAGGACAAGTTTCTGAGGCAGCTCACTCAGACTGTTGTCATCTGACTGGAACAGTGCCAGCTTGTTTGGACCTGGAATAAGATAAAAACATTACACAAATGGTTCTGATGAATCAAAGAAAGTGCTGGGTTACATTTACATATATTTATGAGAATTTAGGTTTGTTGAAAGTACATCTGTTTTATGTGCAGGGAATACATGACTCATTCGACTAAAATTTTGTTCCAATAGGGCCTTTTTTTGAGTTTTGACACTGCAGTAGTGATTTGGAAAACTGCACTGCAATGGATATCTGTCCTATTGGAGTGGTACTTTAGTACACAGTTAGTAATCTTAAAATGAGGTAACCAGTTGGAAATTAAAAGAAAAGAACACCACTTAATATACAATGTGTAAATCCCATCTTTATGGTAACTGCTACCATTCATTTCCTATGACTTGCACAAATTAGCTGTCAGTCACATAACCTGCGGTATGTGGTCAGAAATCCAACAAACATAAGGGGAAATTTTAACAAGGCCTACAGGCCTAATGCGAACCTGTGCAGAGTTTGGGAGTATGAATGGAGGTTTATTTTTTAAATTTAATATTGATCCTTTTAAGTCCTGCATATCTACCTTAGTCATTATGATTTCTGCAAAATGGACATTTTGGACCTGCAAGTTTCAGACAAGGACATTTTGAAACTAGAATATGGGTAGTCGACAAGCGACTATGTGTATCCGCAGAAATCAGAAAGGGACAGGTGAAGTTAGACATGGATTAAGTGGCAAGGGGAATAGAGTGAGGTGTGTTGCATATTAGCATGAATGTCTGAAGCGTAAACATGAATGTAGGTGGTGCCACCTGTCATAAAATCGAGAAAAATGTCCAGGATGTATAAACCTGCAAAATTTCAGGTGGATAAGTCAAACCACTGCTGAGATATGAGTGATTTTATCCCAAGGCAGATGAACAGATGGACAGTGTTCATAAGTGTTTGCAGGTGGCGCCACCAGTTTTGCCTATGATGAAGAGCTATGTGAGATCTATACACAAGCAAGATTTTGGCCCAATCGGTCAAATGGTTCCCGAGATATGAGCTTGGATGTCTGCAGAGTAAACATGAATGTAGGTAGCGCCACCTGTCATAAAATCTAGAAACCTGTCCAGGATGTATAAACCTGCAAAATTTCAGGTTGATAAATCAAACCACTGCTGAGATATGAGTAATTTTATCCCAAGGCAGATGAACAGATGGATGCTGTGCATTAATGGCTGCAGGTGGTGCCACCTGTTTTGCCTATGATGAAGAGCTATGTGAGATTTATACACATGAAAAATTTTGGCCAAATCGGTCAAACAGTTCCCGAGATATGAATTTGAAAGTCTGCAGAGTAAACGTGAATGTAGGTGGCGCAACCTGTCATAAATCGAGAACGCTGTCTAGGATGTATAAACCTGCATAATTTCAGGGGGATAAGTAAAACCACTGCTGAGATATGAGTGATTTTATCCCAAGGCAGATGAACAGATGGACGGTGTTCATAAGTGTTTGCAAGTGGCGCCACCAGTTTTGCTTATGATGAAGAGCTATGTGAGATCTATACACAAGCAAGATTTTGGCCCAATCGGTCAAATGGTTCTCAAGATATGAGCTTGGATGTCTGCAGAGTAAAAGTGAATGTAGGTGGCACCACCTGTCATAAAATCAAGAAACCTGTCCAGGATGTATAAACCGCAAAATTTCAGGTGGATAAATCAAACCACTGCTGAGTTATGAGTAATTTTATCCCAAGGCAGATGAACAGATGGATGCTGTGCATTAATGGCTGCAGGTGGTGTCACCAGTCTTGCCTATGATGAAAAGCTATGTGAGATTTATACACATGAAACATTTTGGCCGAATCGGTCAAACGGTTCCCGAAATATGAGCTTGAAAGTCTGCAGAGTAAACGTGAATGTAGGTGGTGCCACCTGTCATAAATTGAGAAAGCTGTCCAGGATGTATAAACCTGCATAATTTCAGGGGGATAAGTCAAACCACTGCTGAGATATGAGTGATTTTATCCCAAGGCAGATGAACAGAACGACAGTGTTCATAAGTGTTTGCAGGTGGTGCCACCAGTTTTGCTTATGATGAAGAGCTATGTGAGATCTATACACAAGCAAGATTTTGGCCCAATCGGTCAAATGGTTCCCGAGATATGAGCTTGGATGTCTGCAGAGATAACGTGAATGTAGGGGGCACAACCTGTCATAAAATCGAGAAACCTGTCCAGGATGTATAAACCGCAAAATTTAAGGTGGATAAATCAAACCACTGCTGAGATATGAGTAATTTTATCCCAAGGCAGATGAACAGATGGATGCTGTGCATTAATGGCTGCAGGTGGTGCCACCAGTTTTGCCTATGATGAAGAGCTATGTGAGATTTATACACATGAAAAATTTTGGCCTTATCGGTCAAACGGTTCCCGAGATATGCGGGTTTATGTGTGGAAACAGACGCACAAATGGACACTGGGCAGCGAAGAAAGGTCAGAGGTCAACCAAAAATGAGGGCGCAGCAGTTCACATGTGACCTGATGATAAACCCAATTCGCTTAAAATGCAAACCAAGTTTTTTCAAATAGTTGAAAGATATAGTTCCAATAATCTGGGAATTCTGCATCTAAACATTGTGTCTATACGTCTATACGTTGTGTCTAGACGTCTGGACACATTGTCTAGACACCCCCCCCCCCCCCCCCGAGCCAGGTCAGTTGCCATGGTGATGTCTGGACCCCACCTGTTTGTACTGAGTGACCTCTTGACTTGGCTGCTGAAAGTCAGCATGTTGTCAAATCTGTTTTCAAATACAGAAAGCCTTTTTCAATTGGCTACAATGTTTTTTTAAAACTGTATTTACCCAATCTATTCTTATAAAACTGGCAGAACCCTACCATAGACTAATTCTTGTAAATTTTAAACCAATCAGCATAACAGTTTCATCATAAATCAGTGTATAAGCTAGAAGAGTTTAAAATTACATTTTCGCTTGTAAAAAACACACCAATACCTCAAAATCAGATTTGACATATGTGACAAACATTGGTATAAAATTTGGTGATTATAGCTCTAGCCATTTCTGAGATTTTAATTTTAGTGTGTTTTTTTGGACAGATGACTAAGTTCAACCTCTTGTAACTCAACCAAAAATCTCCGAACTGGTGCCATTCGAACAAACTTGAGAGAGATTGTTCCAGGGATCATTTCTGTGAAATATTGGACAATTTGGCTGGACAGTTTCAGAGAAGAAGATTTTTAAAGGTTTTAAAGCTTTTTCTCTATAAAATCTAAATTAATGCAGATACCCAATAATAAGCTCGAGGGCACCAAGTTTCACATGTGACTAATCCTTACATGTAATTTGGAGCTGCTAGCTCCGACGGTTTCTGACTTACAGCCATGGACGGCGGAAAGCCAGCCCTGGACGGCGGAGAGTGGATGGCGGACGGCAGACAGCTGACGATGGACGACGACGCTACGCCATCGCATAAGCTCACAGGTTCGCTAAAAATGCTGAGTTATAACTAAATCTTTTTCACACTTGGGGTTTTTTTTTAAAGTACACAATCATGCTTGATAACAAGGTTTATTTCTAGTTACCACATACCCATAGGCAAAGAGGCATTGCTAAAAATTACAAAAAAACATTGTTTCCTCAAAGAGATTTTCAGAGTAATTTTTGATATTACAATTCCTGTCTTTCTGACATCTTAATTCTATATTTGTATATATAAGGGCAGAATTTTCACCACAATGAGTCATAAAACAGTAACCATGCAGCACCTACCTGCTCGGTATAACCCCTTGACCTGTGCTGGCTGCAGGGCTTCATGGAAGACACATACAGGTCCAAGCTGCCCATGGATTGACACAGCTTTACCAAACTGGTCGTCAAGCTCCTCTACTGGCATTGTGCTGACTTGGGGGCTCTGAGACGTAGGAGACCTGATGCCACGCGGCAGGAGACCAAACAGCTTGGACTTGCTCTCACTGCTCGGTGACTGAACGACTGATTCTGATGGTGTGGTTTTTATTCCTGGATAACCTATACAACAGCTACTGAAAACCTGTAAATTAAATAATAAAGATATAATGGAAATAAAGGGTATCAGTAAGCTATGTCATCTTTAGCACTGAGGTGATGAGAAGTAAACAAAATTTAAATGATTCATATTTATATATAAACATACAGTAAATCCTCAAAATTGTGACCTCGAATGGAACCTTGATGAAGTGATGCCCTTTTTTGAGGTGATCATCTAAGGGAAATCTTATATAAAGAGGAAAACAGAAGGGCACCATGAAAAAATGGTCATTATTTTTAGGTGATTGCTAAATATAGGTGATAATCAGGTGAGGTTTAACTGTATATAAATATAATGTTCTATTATTGATGGCTAATGCAATAATAGGAAAACTGTCATGAAAACAAATGCAAAATAAACTGTTATACAAGTGACCAATTGGTCATGAAGCTAAGTAAAAACTCACCTAACAACAATCTAGGTTTAGTGACCAACTCAAAATAAAGACCACTTTTTTCACAGTCCCTATTCTTTTTTGCTTTATATATCAGACCTAGCTTAGACCATATATACTTCAAAAATGTGCCAACTTTATCATTATCCCATTGGTTGTCGTAAGTTCCAGGTTCCACTGTACAAAGATCCCACACAAGATATGCATATACAAAATTACATTACTATACCAGAAATATTTAATTTGTTACTTTGCTGTGAGAGCTAAATATGTGACAGAGTAATAAGAGTGTCATCATCTGTGATACTAATGGACACTGTGTAAGCCTCACCTCACTGAGGACTGGAAACTTAAGCTGGGCTGTTAGTCTCACCCTTCCATCCAAATAGATTGTTAACTGGCTCTGTGAGAATGGCCGACGGGAACTAACATGGACGATACTCAAACAATGCTGAAAATAGACCAAATAACAAACTGTGATGCTGAAGTACCTGTAATGTAAGCTTACAGATTTTGTAGTTTAAACAAAGACAATAACATTATATATACAGCTTTTATTTGGTGTATAAATATGTCAAGATACATTGTCTTTTTAGAAACTGTCTTGTGGGTTTTTGTGTTGTGGCTATTTGCCTTATTTGGATATTTATCTTGTGGGCATTTTTCTTGTGGGAAATTGTCTTGTGGGCATTTGTCTTATAGATATTTATCTTGTTATTGGCATGTGTTTTCTTGGTATTTGTCCTGTTGGTATTTGTCTTGAAAGAAATCTTCTTTTTGTCCTATCCCGTGAGAAACTTTTTCATGGCCATTTGTCTTGTCGTTACTTGTTTTGTAAGCAACTGAATTGGGATAAATTAATTCGTGAACTTTTGCTTGTAAACAATTCTCGTGAGCAACTTGTCTTGTGGGTATTTGTCTTGTGGGTATTTGTCTTGTGAGGAACTTGTTTTGTGGGTATTTTTCTTGTGGGTATTTGCTTGCCGTCATTTTTATCTGCACATCTTCATCCCCTATCAGTTCTGTACCTGTACAGTAACATTCTGTACCCACCCAAGCCTGGTCAATCAGCGGCTGCTCCAACAACGTCACACTGCTGTACTCCTTCTTAACCAGTGCTGCCACCACTAGGACACCTTCCACCGTGAAGAACGCTTCAAACCCGTTCCCTGTACTGGTTGTGAAGCTGAGTGATATAAGTTCAGAATGTAAAAGCTGGTCACCAGGTCCTTACCAAGTATCAGTTAGCTACAAACTGTGTTGGTATATCCTATAAAGTCTGCATGTGAGTATAATAATAGTGCCATTTCGACCCTCTGACATCACGGCCAGATTCCTGGCCTGCCAGAGTGCCTTTACATCTAGGTCTTAGGAACACATTATGTCACATGAGGATGTAAATATTTTCGTCATTTCTGACACCTCATGGCTTATAGGTACACTGTTAAATGATATAAACAAAACTAATCGTTTGCATTTTGTACTTTCTAACAACACCAAAAATGAAAGAGAAAGTTCTGTTCTAACTCAGCATACTGGTAAATCCCTCTGCATGTTTGTAGAATTTCTGACTGCAAGAATACAAGCATGGCTGTTACTGGGTGCAGCCAACTTGTACGTGATACAGGAAATGACTCGTTACTAAAGAGACGAGGCTTTAGTTTTGGTTGTGAGTTCACATGTATTCTCCTGCATTAATGCATTATTTGTCACATAATGTTAAAATTATGCCCTGTTTACAGCAATATGAATGCAGCGTGATGGGAGACCACTGAGATGCATTCCTCGATATTGCTTTTATCACAACTCAAGTAGGCTTACCAGCCCAATTATCATTGCCTACAGAGTCAGGTAATCACAGTTAGTATATTAACCACTCACAAATGGTTTTCTTTCATCACGTATCAGGAGGCAGGGTTGTAGGAAGGGGTGATTCCAAACCATGGTTTGAGAATATATGTTATTTTAATTCTACTATTATAAGGCTAATCTAACAGAAATTAATTATTAAAATTTTAAAAAAAATGAACAATTTTCCAGTTTATCATTCAATAAAATCTTTGCCACAGTTGTGTTTGCATTGCAGACATTAATCTGATTACTTCAATAGCCTCCTTCATAATTCATGAAATAGATGCCAGAGTGGCTTGTTGAATCAAGGCCTCTGGAAGTGTAGCTGCCTGAGACCCGATAGTATTAAGATGATTGTACAGCATAGTTAACAAACACTCTCAGGTGTTGTTAACAAACAGAATAAGGGTTATGCACCTAATGACCTGTAATATCATTTAGATCATAAGAAAACAACCTGCTTTGATGACTTTTATTGCCTCTGCCTGGAGGCTATGCTTTCATCCCAGTTTGTGTGTTTGTTTATTAGTGTGTTTGTTCACAACATAACCCATGCAATCACAAACAGAATCTCATGAAATTTTCAGGGTGTTCTGGGAATGGGCCAGTGAAGAATAGATTAGATTTTGGTGTGGATCTGACACATAATCCAGATTCAGGCACATCATCAAGGAATATTCACAAATGTGCAGTCACTTAGGCATGGATAAATCTGGGAAAATGGGGCTGAATAAGTGAATGCAAACATAGATCTAGGAGCGTCCCACAATAAGGACCCCCCCCCCTCATATGTCAGAGACTTGAGAATGCAAATTTCTAGTTTCAAATAGTGGGTTAGATTACATTCACAGTCAATCTGTGAAAACCTTGACCTTACCTGTATAGCTGCCTCCTCTGTAGTCCCTTCATTGCTAATTCTTTCAGGTTCATCAGATCTAGACAGAGCCAGGCATGAAATGAGAACCCTCCTCCCGGCCACTTCCTAATGCTGGGGGCTGCAAGACCCTACAATCAATACTGATACATTTTATTTTAATCCGAATGTAATGTATAGCAAAATGATGAAATAAGCATACAAACTCTGACATTCACTCTCATTTCTTTAATTTCTTAACTATAGTTAATGACTCTTGGATTATTCCCAGCAATGCATATATTAAATCTTAAAGTCCTAAAGGTTTAATAATAAAATATCATAATTCTTATATCACACACCTGTATGCTACTTAAACAAACCCAACAAAGGTTATGGATCCATGCTTTAAGTAAATTATGAATTTTTTTTATTCTTTTTCATTTCTTCTGGAATTAAATGTCACCACTTCGAAATGATTCTAATGTACAGTCAATAACTGCGCAATATTTTGTAAGTTAGATACTCTGTAAAATATGTGTAAATGCTTCATATTATTCTAGGGAAATTTTATGAGAGAAACCACAGGTTTTATTATATAATCTGAAACAGGATTGAGTTGACTCGATAGAGTATATTGTGCAGTTCCTTTTTAATCCAAAGTCAGTATGATTAGAATATAACTCACTGATCTGTCTTCTTGAAGGTCAAAATAATGTAGCGGACCTTCTCTCCCGTCTCTGCGGGCCATCTTGGACATGGCGTGGACAAACTGACCACTGTATGGTCTCTGTATAAAATAAACAAAAATATAATTGCACAGAAAGAAGAGGATTCCAGGCAATTATTTGTATAAAGCCATATCAGATTTTCTGTTATTACATTAAAACGTTGAATAGTTACCACTTCATTTAATGTACATTTTAGGTGTTTAGTTAAGGGGAGTGCACATATATATTTACCAATTTACACAGGCCATCCCTTTTACCAGCACTAATAAATGATTAGTTACATCATAGGTCAGGAAGCAAGGTTGTAGAATTAGATGACCCAAACCAATGTTGAGGGAATTTTTAGAATTTGAACTTTATTAACATAAGGCAAATCTATCATAACTGGGAATGGGAAATATTTTCCAGTTTATGAATCAACAAAATCTTTGCAATACTTGTATTTGCACAATGGACATTAAAATTCACAGGTTAACAAATGTATTTCAAGGAAACCTTAAGGAAACCTGCACCAAAAATTAAGGAAGAGTTGACTAAACTTTGGAAATGCTCTGACTGTGTAGTTTTCATCTTTCCCACCAGTGGGCAGCTTGATGGACACAACATTAAATACAACTTTACCATTCTGATGTTGTGCATCTTCAATTATAATCCCCCAGAAAATTGTTATTCCATTCTAAACTTTGCCACCAAACTCTCTATGCAAATTGTTTCTTGCTTGGACAATATCATCGGGGTACGTTCTTGTTTGCCTAATCAAACCCTGACAGGTTTATTTCTTCCTGTTTCTTGAAACTTCTCATGGGGGCTGCCACTAAAACTCTGATGTCACAGGTCACAGGTCACATGTCAATAGAGAATGAGCATTACTGACCTGTTTTCCCTCCTTGTCCGGCCGTAACAGACCAATCATTAGTTTCAGTTCTGCAGCACTGATGGACAAACTGCCAAGCGTCTCAAGCAATGATACCAGAGATTCTGAAGGCAAAAAAAACAAAATCAGCAAAAATATTTGAGACCAACTATTCACAGAAAACCACAGAGAACTACCACAAATAAAATAAAAGCACTTGGAATCAATAAATTTTTTTGACATTCCTGAATATATTAGTTATTTTAACTGATAACTAGTAAAAAAGATAAGATTAATAGGGTAGAAAGTATTATTTAAAATAAAAAATAACAAACTAAATAATTGTATCCGCCAAAACGAAGTTTTGTGGATACTATGTTTTTGTCCGCCGCCGCCTCCGCCGCCGCGTTCATTTCCGGAGAACTCCTCTGAGACTACTGGACGGATTTTTCTGAAACTTACACAAATTATCGGGTCACATGTGAACTGGTGCCTAACCAAGTGGCCTTGACCTCTGACCTTTCCTCTCTGCCCACGTCCGTTTGCGCATCTGTTTCCACACATAAACCCACATATCTCGGGAACAGTTTGACCGATCAGGAAAATTTTTTTACACAAATGTAGCCCTGGGATAGCTTTATAACATACACAAAAATGGTGGCGCCACCTGCAGCCATTTTTGCACAGTGTTTATCTGTTTTTCTGCCTTGGGTTAAAATCACTCAAATCTCTGCAGTGGTTGACCAAATTACCTGAAATTTGGCACGCGTATACATCCCGCATAGCTTTCTTGATTTTATGACAGGTGGCGCCACCTACATTCACGTTCATGCTGTAGACATCCATGCTTATATCTCCGGACTCGTTCGAGGAATCAGGAAAAATATTTTCACAAATATAGCCCTTGGATAGCTTTATAACATACACAAAAATGGTGGCGCCACCTGCAGCCATTTTTGCACAGCTTCCATCTGTTTGTCTGCTGTGGGATAAAATCACTCATATCTCGGCAATGGTTTGACTTTTCCACCTGAAAATTTGCATGTGTATACATCTGGGATAGTTTCTCATTCAAATAACAGGTGGCGCCACCTACATTCATGTTTATGTGGCAGAGATCCATTCGAATATGTAACACATGTAACTCTATTTCCCCTGCCACTCAAACCATGCCTCACTTCACCCGTCCTACTCTGATTTTGGCGGATACACGTAGTCGCTTGTCGACTACCCGTATTCTAGTTTACACATGTATTCCTTTCACAATTTGAAGGTTTAACATACAAATGACTAACTTTTAAAATATTGCAAAACAGAGATATACATTTTAGTGAATAATAAGAATTATAACTTAATTGTATGATTTTAATATTGACGGGAGACCCTGACACTGTTCAGTACATGCCCAGTGACTGATACAAAGGTATCCCCACCTGTTGGCCAATCAGTTACTAACATTGCCGACAGCAGTTTGACAGGAGAGAAATAAATGCCAAATTCAGTATGGTATTCATTTATATTTATATATATATATACATATATAAATCTTAGTTTTTTATGTTATTTATCTATTAAAATAGTTAAAAGATTCAGGAACTTTAAAGAGCTTAATTGATTTTCAATGTTTTTTGTTGATATTCTGTATTTTTTTGTAGTTTACAGGGTCTTCTGTGAACAGTCCAACCTAAAGTACACTGTCTTTAACTGGAATGAGACAATTTTGTACACAACCATATGATACTGTATAAAACATACCTGTTGTTTTCTTGCTGATTTGTTCTGGTCTCTCAAAAACCCTCAGAATTGCTGAGATCAACCCTTCATTACAACACTCCATCCTGTTGTGTCTGCTGTTTGTGCATAATTTGAGCAAGGTACCAGTCAACCACTCCTGCAGGTCATGTGACTCCAGACTAGATAACCATTGGACAAGCATCATAGCTGCATGTGGATTTTTTATGACCACAGACTTATCAGGGTGATAGGTATCTTCAATTGCCTATATAATATATGCAAAAAAAACAAGAATTATCAACATGACCTTGAAATATAGGTAAAGGTCACTTTAAGAATAGACTGGGAAAATTATCAAAGTATAATTATAAGTTTCATTAAATTTTGTGAACAAGTATATTTGGTTACACATTAAAAGGAAATCAATAGTATATTTAATACTGATTGAGGTTTGGACCGGGTATCCCCTCCAGTGCTCACAAAACCTCTACCTTTTCGTGGACCTTTAAAGAGGATTTCCAGTCGGAAGCAACGTTCAGAGCTTATGCTTCATATCATCTCGGCAAAACGTCACCAAGGGGTATACCACAGCTTTGCAAAGGCCAGGAGTTCCTTATGTATGACAATAAACGGGATCATGACAATGTTCCATGGCATTAAACGGTCAGATTTACCATTGTTTATACAGGAAATGGTTTGGGATTTCAGATTTATGTGACAATAAACAGGATGTTCTATTAACCGATATGACACAAAGTGGGCTCGACTGTATAAATATATATATAAAAGAATATTTAAAAATTTTTGCCACATAATCTCTAGATATCCTTATCAAAAAACTGTATGTCAAGAAATGTAGCTTCTGCAATTAAACAAATGCAAACAGATATTTTCATTCTTTTAAGTAATATAGTATTCCATGTGCATGACATGATATGTTTAACATATTTAATAACTCCTCCAACATTTATTTTTGTAACTTCAACAAGAATTAATAAAATTTTAACATTTGTCATATCTGAATATATGATATATCTATATATCTCACAAAATATATTCCAACACAGTAACAGTGTATGATTTTGAACAGATATAATAGAGTGAGGTATCAGCTCTGTTTTATATAGTTCATTAATTTGTCCTCACCAGGTTAAACACAGCATTTAACAGCTCTTGTGATGGCTGCCCCAACTTCTGCATGGCTTCCAGCAGCCGCTCATAACTCACACGCTCCTTAAATTTCTCCTGAAATGAAAGTAAACCAAGGGTCACAATGCTCAATTGACAGTTTGCAATATTGGCCTTTCCTTTCTAGATGGTTCAATAATGGCATAAGCTAGTGCAAGCCCAGAATGTATATCTACAATTTAATGATTTATGAATTTTAATTATAAAACAAGGGACCCATGGGTCTCGGCACTCAGCTGAAGTTTGAAATTTTTGCAAATGCAAAATATGCAAAATATTCTATTGTAATGTTTTTCATCTATATAAGCATATGAGAAGCTAAGAGGAAAAGGGCCCTCCTACTTGGTTATAGTAAAGTTCTCAATATATGATTACAAACTAATACTCTGACAAGACTGTCATGAAGAAAAACAGTAACAGTTTTGAGATACTGTGATGCATATGAAAAATTTACAGATGGACAGGCAAGTGGACAGAATGGACTAATACCTTTATTTCACTTTCAAGAGAATAATGCATTTAAGTTTATTTATAAGCCTATTTTTTAGCATATCCACTTTTTCCATTAATAGTTTTTAACTGATTCATTTTTTTTTATTTACAAGTTTTATAAATTTGTAATAAAAAAACTGAAAATATAAGTTATAATATTAGAATTCCAATTTGCAATCATTATATATCCAGAGTGTAGCTCATATTGGGTCATATTATGCATACACATACATTTTATTATTTTTAAATCACAAATGTTTAAACTGAATTTGAAAGAAAATAATGCCACAATATGGCATCTACAAGATTATTCCTTGAATCACTATTAAAAAGTTTTGCACATTGGAGTTTTCAGTACATGCTTAATGTTATTCACTGAAATGAAATAAAAGATTCAGTAAATTTGATAAAATAAAAACATCTATTCAAATAAAGTATACACACTGTTGGTTGAATGAGGGACAAACAATATCATCGTGCTAATTACTATCTCAGCTATAATTTATTACTGGAATTAATAGTCAATTTCACACCTGGTGAAGTTTTTACTCTTCTGAAGTAAGGAATTACTTACCTGATGAAAATCCACACTTTAATACCAATACACCACTTTGTGGACACAATTCAATATGCATTTTAATCATTGTAACCCTGGTTGTACAATACTAAATCTAAAATGTAGCATAGCCAAGAATAAAAAAAATACAGAAAATTATAACATTCATCTAGTTAATGCACCATCTGGGGGGGGGGGGAGTGCAGGGCAGAGGGGAAGCCTGCTAGTAGTGGCCAAGCTGAGCAAAGGCAAGCTGCCTGGGGTCAGTTACATAATGCAAGTGAAGGCTGTACTACCAGGTGGGCTAGATGTAAACAACACTTGACATGGTGTATGGAAACATGAATTAAAGCTACTCCTTTCCATCAATTCCTTTGAAATTTCAGATTTTAAAAGATTATATCCTTATGTATATATGTAGTGAAAATTAAATCAAGAGTGCTTACAGGGAAAAAATGTACCATTGCCAAAATTGGACAAAATTTAAGGTATTGATTTTTTATTTATGCTAATAACTTGACAAATTTGCAAAATTCAGATCTAATTTTTGGTAAACAATTTAATCTTGATTAAATAAAGATATATTCCTGAAAAAAAGTCTCCAGCTTCAGCAATTCTCATGTTAGGTGAGTAAATATATTTCCTGATTTAAAAAAAAAGCATTATATTTGGGCCCATAACTTCAAAATAATACCCAATACTGACCTAATTTTTGGTTTGTTCATAGAAAATGTATGGAAGAATATGAATACTAAATATGATCAAAAACAGATCAGTGGTTTTGATATAAGGCAGCCTTAAAGTGTAACAATGGTTTTTTTTATGGAAAACGGAGGTTTTTCCTTAATATCTCGAAGGGACAGTCCAAATGACCCAATTTTCTGTATGGTAGGAGATTTTGGGGACATCTAATGGTATGCAAAGTTTTGGAATCGTAGGTCCAACGGATTTAAAACGTGCCCTGTTAACGGACGGACGGACGGACAAAGGACAAAGGACAAAGGACAAAGGACCACGACTATAGCTCAGATGACTTATAGTCAGCTGAGCTAATGAGTGCTGTTTCAGTAGATTATTTTACATTTCACATTTACATTCAGAGTAAAGTTAGAAAGATATATTAAAAAGGAATATAATAATTAGGCTCATTGAACAAAAGACTTTAAAATACAAGTACACAATCACTGAAATCCTGTGAAAACTTATGTTTTGGCATCAATGCTTTGTCAGCATTCTAAATCTTTCTGGTATATGTTGCCTGTTAGTGGATAATATTCAGGGTAACTCATCTAATAGCTAATGACATGATCCTTGCAAAATACTGGGGCTAGGGTTAAAAAAGATTCCATAATTACAGAAATAAAACAATATTATAATCAATTGTGTTTCCATTTGATTTCTGTCATGCAACTCTCAATTTGTATGCCTCAGAAACGCCAATTTTTGGTCCTGAACAATTGCATAACTGCCAAGTGTGTCCTGAAGGTAATTTCCCATATTTTCCCTTAAATATTGAGAAATTTGTTTTATGTTTTGGTGAAGAAGCTTTGGCAGCCAGATCTGTCAGGAATCACATAAACTACACAAGAACATAAACTACACAAGGACAGGTAATATGAAAGCAGTTGCCTTAATATCTTCCAAACACAAGCCTGCACAAGTGCTTGAGTCATGATTTGGCACTTGGCACTTGGATTAAGTACTCATTTTACCCTCTGAACACAGTGCATGACCTCCCAGAGACCTTCCACTTACATGCTGTGAGAAATAAAAAATTTTCATGTTTGGCAAGCTGCCAAACACCTAGTCAGTTTGCGCTATATAATTATAAGCTAAAATCTGATTGGAACAGCATGTAAACAAATCTGCAGAACTTGTAAAAGAAATCTGATTGGCTCAGCATGTCAAGAAACATGGCTGCGCACATGCCAAGCTCGTGTAGCACTGCAAGAGAGGAAATATGCAAACAGTGGGGGATAACTGACCTCAGGCCACACCAGCAAGTCAGTATAGAGACTGTATTGAAAGGTAACAATTGTATCGTGTGTTTTCAAACAGGGGGTGGAAAAAGTGTGCGCTACCAAGCACAATGACCGCAGTACAATTCGACCAGCACCTGGAAGAACATCCGATTGTGCTGGTAATACCTGCAATGTGATTGGTTAAAAATTATGCAGGGGGAATTCCAAAGTGGCAGCATCGCATGGTGGCCTGACCTGACAGGTTTCTTGCAGCGGATAGTGTAGCTAATAGTTGAGCATAGCGAAACCGCTGCACATGGAGTGTAGTACTCTCCTAGCACTAGTACACTCTTACCTTAGCTGTTGTGGAACCCGTCATGACAGACTGCAGGACGCTCATCACAGATATTGCCATTTCTTGTGCTATCTCTCCCACTACCTGTTAAATAAAGAAAACTTAGATCATAAACAAAACATGAAATATTAGAGAATGAACAAAACCAGTACGATAAGACACTGAATCTGAGTAACTTGTTTCCTGCTTCAAACTACTATTAATATATCTATAAGGTGCATTCCAGCTCTGAGTTTAATAAAAGTCAGTATCCTAATGCATGCAAAGCACAACATCATTAGTCTGAAATTGGTCAATAGGCTCTGACTGACTAACCAATGAAGGGGTAATAACATTATTCACTATCCCTAAACATTGAGACAAAGGTGTGGCAAACTTGAAATACTGTGGTTGTCTTCTTATTTGCGGTGGTTTCAAATTCGCGATATTCGCGGTCGCTCTCTGACCGCGAAATTGAAACCACGCAGATTTTAATGCATATATTCCAGACCATGATCATTAATTTTAGAAGTTCCCGATAGTTTGCGACAGTTGAGATTTATCTCCAGCTACGTAGTGATGTTCATCGAGCCTGGTGCATATACATTAAATGATTCAGGGAGAATGACAGGGCCCATTTAAAATAATATCGGTTGGCCTAGATGCAAAAACCGTGAACCTTTGCAAGTGCGTGCTAACGCCGGCAGACGCGCCCGGCAGTTTTTCCTGTCTCCGGGTACATGACTGGAAAGTGTCAGTGCCCGCTGGGCAGTAATATTTAAAAATTACGTGAATGTATGCCAAGTTAGATGACATTCAGTGCCGCTTAAAATGAATATTTAGTAGAAGTACGCTTTCACATTGTGACGTATTTAGTCATGTTAATGAATAAAATTTGCCACTAAAGTAGTGAACGTAGCCGCTAGGGTTGCGCCACCTTGTAACTGTATAAAGGACTAATTCTGTGAATCATGACTTGCCAAACGATGTACATGATTGGCTAGTGATGACGTGAATTTTTAATATATTTGAAAGGTCACAGTTCATTTTTGGGCCAAAGTGCCGTAAAACAGTGGAATATTATGTTTTGCTTCACATTTTAACTGTAAGAAACTGAATACGGTTCCTTCTTCCACCTATATGAAGTAGGCCTAATTAGCAACATATAAACGGCATTCAAATTATTCTTGGCACATCCCTGCCTTTGATATTGAAACAAGGGTGCAACCTACAGGTGTCCCTTGTTGGTTGAGCAGGTGATTACGACTCGACTTTTAATTAACAGTAGTAAGATATCCCTTAATCAAGACAGTTTCCCAAAATATACTTATTATACGGTTTTGTAGTTACAGGTTTGTTTCTCGACACACCTTAAGAACATGAGTTTTTTTTTAATGAACCTCGGCCCTGAACTAATTACAGCCAACGGGGTCAATGCTTCCCGCAGGCGTCGGCTCAGCCGTCTTTGAATGTTCGAACGTGCGATATCCGGACAGAGAAATAGTAGACCAAGATAATAGTGAAATCACCGGTTAATGAAATTATTTTTGTTAATAAAATATACTACTAGACCAATGATAGAGCGAGAAAAAGGAACCCCGTGAAACTTTTAAAAATATAAAAACCGCGAAAATTCAGCCCCGCCGATATAAAGGCAACCACAGTATGTTTTAATTGCAGAGCAATGAGAAGCAGTGAACTGAAATGTTAATTTTAATACAACACACAAGTACTGCAATATGTATGATGATATAGTAAGTCGTTACAACCCTACTTTATAACATGGACTAACATTGCACTGATGTAGGAATGTGATTAAGGTGTCGAAGGTCCCCTCAGCCACGAAGATCACCTGCAGAGCTGCTTTATCACTGCACTGTAGCATCCCGCTGATACTGGCTGTAAAGAAAATAATATGAGTGACCCCTGGGTCATGACGCTCAGCTAACATTTCACTGATACTGGCTGTGACAGAAAATAATACATGACCCGCTGGCCATGATGCTCAGCTAATATTCAACTGATGCTGGCTGTAACAGATAATAAAACAAGTGACCCATGGGCCATGATGCTCAGCTGATGAGTCTGAGTGATCAGTGTAGGAACATACATTGTGCAATACTATACTTGAAGCTTCAGTACACTGTCTTTTGGTTTATTTTTATCAAGTTCAATATCTTCACAATGCACAGACTCTGATTCACAAGAGTACATGTCAACTCTGCTGTTTTGTGATCTTTGGAGTCAAATTCTGACCCCCACAATGCACTAGGGATTCTAAATAGGTATAAATGTTGTGAAGTGAAGAGGACAAAGTAGTCTGTTCAAGTGTATTGGATAAGAACTGTTTCAAGGCAAATTATGTTTACATGGGTGTTTTTGTGGTACAGACTTCATGGAATAAGTAGTATTTTGTGCACGTGTGCATGTGAAATGTTAACAGGTTTCCTTGAGATCAAACAAATTTTGATTTTGAAGTTTTACAGTTGAGACAAGTAGTCTCGGCTGTTGTACAGTGCCCAAACTGATGAGAGTAAAAAACAAAATCTGGCAGAAGGGGGCAATATCACCTCTTTTTGGCTATGATACCAGTGGAAGGGGATACAAATTGAGGTTAAAAGGGTCTAACTGGTATACCTAAAAACTACAGTTCATTACAGTACAAATGTATGCCAGAATTTACATAAATTCTACAAACAAGGCAGGTAGAAATATGGCTTTATAACCCTGAAAAAGCTCTGTTTACTGTCTCTGTATTAGCATGCAGTTTGCTAACAGTGGGGTAATATTAGCATGTGACTTACCAACATTAAAGTAGTCTGTACTGGAAAACAAATGATATTTTCAGGATGGCTTCCAAGACATATGGGTCAGTAGGTATTATGTTGGCTGTTTGATAACTTAATTAACTTTTGGATCAGTAGTCTTAATTTATACTATGTGACGGCCTACCTAACATTTTGGTCAGTAGTCTGGCATTTTGTTGGCTGTGTGATGACTTACCTAACTTTTGGGTTAGAAGTTTTGTATTACGCTGAGTGCATGGTTACTTTGGGTTACCAGTCTGGTAATATACTGGCTGTGTGACAGCTTACTCAACATTTGGGTCAGTAGTCTGGTATTTTCTTGGCTGTAGACTAGTCTGGTAATATACTGGCTGTGTGACAGCTTACCTTACATTTGGGTCAGTAGTTTAGTATTATTTTGTTGTATGATGGTTAAAGCCCACATTTGGGTCAGTAGTCTTGGATCATACTGACCAATTTTTTTTGGTCAGTAGTCTTGTATTATATTGGCTGTATGATAGCAGACCTAAAATGGGGTCAGTAGTCTGATACCATGCTGGCTGTGTAATGGCTTACCTAACATTTTGGTCAGTAGTCTGGTATTATGCTGGCTATTGCTCTCCTCTGCAGCTTTCATGAACACTTGCATGTAGCCTTCTAACACTGCCCCGACCTCCACTTGTCTCTGGAAGAATAAACGGAATGAAAACCTATTCATTCTTTCAGCCCTCTGACACTAGAGAGTTTCACGACCAGTGTATTAGCATCAGAGTGCTTTTACATGTGTAGTTTTTGCAAATTTTTTTCATGAAAATCTGATATGGTCACCTGGCAAGGTTTTAGAATTTGGGTGATATGGCATTTAACAAAGGTGATCATAGCGCAGGCATGTGGAATGACTCTTGATACTGACTGCTGTGCTAGTACCCACTCCTCACTACAATTTCCTGATATTACTTGCAACTGTCTAAGCCAATTGTTTTACAATACTCCTATTATTTGAGAATTTGAGCAGGGTCCTATAAAGCAAACTTTGCTGATTCACGTCTCCTTGCTTTCAAATTCTCTAAGCAAATATTGAAGTAGGTTCAAGTCTTGATGCTGTCCTTACAGTATTTTTGTGTCACATCCTTATGCCCTTATTAAACCCTGACAGTTTTATTTCTTCCATTTTTTCAAATTTGCTCATGGGGGCTGCCATTTTTGCTCACACACTAAAACCTGGATGTCTCACGTCACATGTCGAAATTATGGGTGTACCAATAGTCTTATAAAACACCCCATGAATAATAAAATAATCACCCCATGTGAGGCTTGGATGTTGACACAACAGTTTTAACTTACTTGGTCAGGGCTACAGGCATGGACAACATGAACCAATTTGACCAAACACTGCAGGACCAGTTTCTTCAGAGTCAGCTGGTTCTCCAGTCTTTCCTCTTCGCCATCTGGTACCCCTGGCTCTGAAAGGACCTTGAGCAGGACGTCCAAGGTCGCTGGACATATGGCCTTCTGTGCATTGTGCTGAAATTAAATTTAAAGGGTTTTACTTTGTTTATGCCACAGTCAAAGATTCCAGAATTTTCATTATTTTAAGATATGCCCATGACTTGATGGACTGCAAGTCTAGAAAGTTCTGTAGACAGGGCCACAAGTTGAGATGGGGGTAATCTTGAGAATTGTAGTCCATTTCATCCCTTCATGTTCACCTGTTTTTTGCTATGAAAATTTATATTAGTTACATTCCAAGGGAAACACTTATAGTGTAGAGTAGAAGGATTCAAGGACCTTATTTTCCACAAGGTAAATAAATACCTGCCTTGCATCTTATTTAAGAAACAGAAAATTGAAATATGAGAAATCAGTCTAAATTTTACATCATATCAGACCAACTTATGGCGGTCAAGGTCATTGGTCACATGCAAAAACAGCCTCAATTGACAGCTGCTGATTAGATGATGTCATGTAAACACTCAGTGTTTGGACAGTTGGAACAAAGATGGCTGCAAATGCAAGGACACACCATTTCTGCCAGATCATTATGAAGAAACTAAACAGTTGTGAAACATAAACTAGGGATTAACTGTAAAATTATCAATTGCCATATACGGTTGTCACTTTCATTTGTATTTTTCTAGGAAATTATTGAAACATAAAAACTTTTAAGAAAATTATCTACCAAAACAGGTGGACGGCAGGTGGTGTCAAGTACAATTGAACTGATCAAGATAGAACCCTTGTGAGTGTATATACTGATACTGGTGTTGGTTTCAAATATTATGGGGTAGAAATTTTGCTATTACCACTTTTTCAGTGTTTCACAAAGATCCCATTTTCATGATCTTACCATACTGAATGCCTACACAACAGGGTTGGCAAGTTTTAGGCAGGAAGGTTTTAACCATAGGTTTTAACCTGGTTAAAACTGCCCCGCCTAAAACAGGTTTTGGGCAGGTTTTAGGCACCAAAAGAGCCTAAAACCTATATTTGTTTACATTTTTGACTTAAAGCTACCAAACTGGCTGGGGTGATGCAGTCACAAGGCTTTGCTGGGCTTCTGGAAGGTTTCAGGTATTACTAGTAATGCATGATATCCTGTTGGCTGGCACCATGCAGTCTTCAAAGAGCCTGTATAGGTTTCATGAGACAATGTTTGTGTGGCACATAGTTTCATTGGCAAATGCAAAGTCATTATCAGGACCCTTTGGGTTTTCTAATGAGTGCTCTGCTACCTGGAATGATGTAATAGAGCCTCCAGTATGCCTCCTGTAACTTAGTGTAAGGCAGGGTATCAGAAGGGGGGGGGGCATGCTTGACTAGACCGGTTAATTACTATTTATCAGGCTGATAGGGTAATAAGACCCAATGGTCATAAGTCCTACTACTGTGTAATAGTAGATGTTCATGTGAACTTTCATACATAACGAGGATGATGCAATCAAAGCCCTTGCCCTGAAATTGTTCTTGAGTCAAACTTTTTACTGAGTGATGCAGTCAGGGCCCCTGACCATGACATGTGGGTTTCTCAGGCCTTTAGGTTGAACATGGCCCAAAAGTGATTATGAATATTCTGTGGTTTGCAACATATTCACTGCATGCAATATATATTTTTTTTCGCAATTTTCAGTTTTATACTTACTATAGTGTTACATGAGGGTTCATTTTCACAATCTTATCATTAAGTTAACAGAGCATTTCCATCATTATATAGACAATAAGTGTGTGCACAAAATCTCAAAATTTGACAAAGGATGACCTAGCTAAGGAAATAAACAACTAGTGGAAATCTTGTTCATTATCAGATAATGTAAAAGATATTATCATATTTTTAGTTTATGGCTAGCATAAATGATCTGTTTTATCAAATTTATTAATAAAATCAATCTTTTGCTTTTTGCCATTTAAAGCTACAGGCATACAAAACATACATTTTATGTCAGTGAGACTACAGTATAAAGGACTATTCATCAGTGTAAATGGAACAACTTTTTGAATTTGGGAAAAACTTCTTTTCGCATATATCACAAAATTTAATCCCTTGTGATCAAGAGCAAATAAAAAAATATGGTTATAAGGTTTCAGTATGAGCATTCATTTATAAATTGGCAGTAATGGAGGTGGGAGACCTCAGAACATGATTTTAGGATACAAGCTAAAACTGTCATTGGAAAACCTGAAGTAGTGTTGTATTCATTTGTTGCTTTCTTTGTATCATGGTTTATTTGTTTAGGTTGAATAAAGTGTTCCTCACTTTTTATTAGTTGAGCTTATTTCTGTAATGCATTTAGCTGTGTAACAATAAAACAGTTAAACTGCAAGTCATAGGTGAGGGTAAGTAAGGTTTTAGGCAGTTAAAGGCAGTTTTAGGCAGGTTATAACCTATTTTAGGCAGTTAAAGGCAGGTTTTAGGCTCTGCCCTGCCGAAAACAGGTTTTGGGCAGCCTAAAACCCAACCCTGCAGTACACAAAGTTTGCGATTAAGACAGGAACCCAAAGTGACATCAAAAGATATTTTTCAATAATGGCATATCATTTGAAAGATCTGATATAATTCAAATAGCAATCTTTGAATTTAAAAGATTTATTAATATTTATATTAAATATCATAAAATAAAAAAATAAATTTTGACCTGCCTTCTACAATGAGGCCTCTTATCCACAAAGGTTTTATTTTTGCAATATTTGCCTTTCTCAAATAAGTGCAAATTTGACATTCTGGCTAAAAAAAGGCAACCAAAGCGTTTCTTTATTCACTGAAACTGAAAACAGGTATGATTAGAAGTCAAAAGAACACTTTTCTCAAATTTCTTTATGTATGATGCAAGTCTTGCATTTTTGGGTGGAGGCCTTCCTTGTATTACAATAAGGCATTATAGTGGTGGCAGGTACCCAAAAACAAGGACACCATGATGTTAAATTCAGCCTCCTGGTTCAAAGGTACAGGGCAAGGTGTATTTTTTTTAATTTCTAATGAAACAATGAAAAAGTAATTTCCAAACTTAAAGTGATTACAGTTAGTATATTAGAACTGTTGGACATGGTCTAAATTCACATGGGCTTTTTGGTACTTAAATTTCACATTCCATATTTCAGTGTCAAGGATTTTAAGGCCATATAATCTCATGAAATTTTCAAAACAT
This sequence comes from Sipunculus nudus, assembly GCA_026874595.1. Classification (NCBI taxonomy): domain Eukaryota; kingdom Metazoa; phylum Annelida; class Sipuncula; order Golfingiida; family Sipunculidae; genus Sipunculus; species Sipunculus nudus. Next base: position 16,542,911 of record CM049321.1, read on the forward strand.
CAGGCCAATGAAGAAACTATTAACCTTGAAGGGACCTCACCCTGGGTGGAGGCAAACCATGAAATATCTCACCACAATCTCCCAGCTCTGAGTCCTGTGCTCTCCCCCTCAGCCCCAGAAGCTGGCCAGGTTTGACCTTACTGTATATCTTATTTTGTTACTCTCTGGTGATGGGTGAGATTGGTGAATAAAGGGGGTGGCAATAAACTGGGACTGCACTGTAACTTGTGTTTTTTTTCACTGACCTGTGCTCCACATATAATGGCACCAAACACATGGAATAGCCGTGCTTGTATGTCCCGATCTAGGTTGGCATGCTGGAAGCATTCTGTAAAAAAAAAATACATGGTACACCTTACAATATATCTCTTTGATAGAAAAGATGACATTCCACTGAACTTTTATCACATGCACCATACTAACAGGTAGTCAAATTTTGGAATATTAGACTATGGTGGACCTCGATCAAATACATAGGAATGATATGGTACCTTTAGCTAAGACCCTGGAAACTTAAAAGTATTTTACATATCCATGTGAGTCACATGTGCGGGAGACACCAGTCTACACTTCACGGCTGATGTAATATTAATGACAATCGACCAAAACTCTGAAGTCTTGCAATTCTAATTTCCATCAATGCCTTCTTAAATCTCATTAACCATGTTTATGTAGGAGCACGTTTCAAATACTTTACAAGTTTTCTTGCATTTCATAACCTTATTCACATGAATCTCACATTTTTTACCTATTATTTTACCTCCACATATTTTTTTTTAATTTTCCCAGCAATATGAGATCTAGTAATTTTGTGATCTCAAATTAAGATATAAAATGCAGCCATTAGCCTCAAGGTCTCTATAGTCATGACCACTCCAATTAAACAGGGACCAGTCTGTTTAATAAAAGCAAAGAATTTCCTGATATGGCTTTGGCATGGTTTTGGTAAAAACTTAAACAAGCAGAGACAGTGGTTGTCTGCTTTAAAGATCTATACTTTCAAGGACTTCAAGCATTAAACTAGCATTTCAAATATATTAAATGCTGTTAAACTGTCATTTTAAATCATGCTTTTTTAGGAATTTAAATGGCCTTTACAAACCTTTAGAGCTCCCCCCACCATTAGGTATTAGAATGTCCATCCCTTAGCTAATGCGAGCATACTGAATATTACTGTCTTTTTTAAAATGGTTATCTGATAAACCTAACCCAGTTAGATGACAGTCACAGGAACCTCTTCCTATGGACACACCTCTCTATTACAGACACTTGTGACAATTATGTAATAAAGTGTCCATAAATGGGAGGTTTTACTGCATTTGAATTATTAATGATTTAATAAAGCAACTTAACAAACATGCAGTTATAAAATATATATACAGACACATATTATGTTATGGACACAGTTACAATTGCCTCAGTGATACTGAAAGTGACTGAATGGTAAAAATGGAATTAAAGCTTCCATTATAAAAATATTTTTTTTATAAATAAAACTATACAGTTAGAAATGCTTATTAAGATATAAAAGTACAAACAGTTTTATCAACGTTGTGGTGTAGCAGCTGAATGGGAAAACTTGAATTTATTCAAGTTTAGTTATTAATAATTGTATTTTATATATACAATAATATAAAATGATTATATATATATATATATATATATATATATATATATATATATGGTTATATATGTATAATTAAAGAAGTAGATCATTATCACAGTAGTAATATCTTGTGTGTTCACTAACATCACTAACATTTCTATGTCAACACAACTGAATCAGTGCCTTATAATCATCACACTTTGTGACAACAAAATTACTTCATCATGCAAAACTAGACATGACATATTTGTGAAACTGATCATGAAACTGATTAACAAATTGTTTCAATACATTTAAATCAAAATTCAACATTTTACATAGGTGGACATTAAGCTATAAGTGCATTTGATTTTTAAGAGTACCACTGGATCACTTTGATTAAAACATGTGCAGGAACTAATTACAAAATATGATGACTACAATAAAGAAACAAAATTATTGATAACAGATTTAGAGTATGGAGTCAACTGGTGTATTATATGATCATAGTGCATTTTATGTGTATATGAAATTGTGAATATTTTACTGCCCGCTGTGAAATACGCTAAAAAAAAGATTATGCAGGCTACCTCATAATGTCAATCATAACATTGGGGTGTGGTTTATTGTTGGCAGGATTTTTATTGGAGGTGCAGGGTTTCTGCATCAATGCAGGGCTGAGCAGGGGCTGATTATATCTGGCCATGTGTGTGTTTGTTAGTGTTGGGATGATATGGGTTTTTGATATCATGATAATTATTCAAATTTTATCGTGATATACTGTGATATCGCGATATTTTTAATTATATATAACAGCATTAATAAGCCATCAATGATGATATTTATAACAACCACCTTAAAAGTCTTGACTTTTTACAAGGGGATAACTATTAATATCATTTATACCTATTGTGCCAGTACCACAGAATGACTCATTAAGTGATGTAAGTTGCATGAAGGTCCTGCAGGTGTGCAAGCTTGAGGTGCGGGAAGTCCTGCCCCCAGAATGTGTCATACCAATCATGGCTAAATATACCATAACAATTTTATATGGCAAAATATGCAACCCGTGTGGAATGTTCAATTCAGTGGTGACACTTTTATATTTACATTTTCGTTCCATGCAATAAAAGCATAAATGTGAATTTATTGCTCTTTCATTAAAATGTTATTTTCTCCTGGAATTCTCAAGCTTTTGTCCTCTCTGATTCATCCTGCTACTTCCGGACATTTCCGACAAATCCCGAAGTCTGTAAGCACACGGTTCCACACATATGTATTGAAATACAAGTGGTTTATAAAAATAAATGTGATTCTTTGAAATAAATTTATTTTGAACCTCAAGGGCTTGCTTTTGAACCAAAATTATTAACAAAAATTGATATTGTGGTATCGCGATAATAGGAAAGTTGACGGTATGATAACCGTAGCTGTCAGATATCGTGATAATACTGTTTGTGTGAATGTGTGTGTAAGGGGGGGGGGGGGGCAGGGTGATAATCAATAACTTAGCAGGGTAGGACTTTTATTTAACTGAATCATTTACTGTTACCAACGACACAGGTGTGTCATGCCAATTTTTTTATCTGATCATGTTCTCAATTAAAACATTATTTTACACCTGTTTGTGTTTATGTATGTGGGTGTAAGAGGGGGGGAGGGGCTGGTAGCAGGATATAATTAAGGTCTTCGCTGGGTCTGACTTTCATTTAACTGAATCTTTCATTTAACTGAAACCAATTGTACACAGGTGTATCATGCCACAATTTGATTTGATCACATTACAAAGTATAACGTATTAGACAACATTGTGTCATTAATTGATGTTATAAATCTGACTACACCGGCATAACACACTTTACCTGTGGGCATCAGCAGGTCTGATAAAAAAATAAAAAGACAGAAAAAAAGAGGGTAAGAAACATGCTGTAAACTTAAACCTCAAAGCTCCATGTAAGGCATGCAGCAAGATGCAAAGTGGAACATAACTCGGGCTGTCATTCAAAAATAAACATCTCTGTTATACAGGCCTGTAACAATGCATTTTTTTACTACAACATGTATTGTGATACTTCACACAGGATATATAGTAAATACTTGTACTTATTATTACAGGTCACACCCAAAGTCACTGTTCATCTCTTTTTAATATCACCATGGCATTGCCTCAACATTTGAGAAAAATCAACAAAAAAGCCCCTTAAATTGTTTTCACCATGGTACTGATATTTCTAAAGAGGTTTCATTCCCAATAAAAACACATGCACTGTTTTAAAATAAAATCAAGGCATATAAGTCTTGAATATTGTTTGAATATTGGTAGATACACAGTGACTGTCTGACTTACCATAGAAAAACGGTATTACTTCAACATGAAGTAAAGCTGGCTTAAACTTCAGTCTGTTCTTATCCACAGTCCATCTGCAGATAATAAATACAAATTTAAATACAATAAATACCATAATATATTTAAGGATTTGGGTGTGGTTCAAAAAAGCATTATTCCACTCTAAACTTTACGGATACGTGTCCCTCGCCATCCAACTCTCTGTAGATAGATATTCGCCTGGACATAGCAGCATATATTGGACCTCTGACATCACAACCAGATTACTGGCCAGCCAGAGTGCCATAACATCTAGGTCTTAGGAATGCATTATAAGGCCACATGAGGATGCAAATAATTTGTCATTTCTGACAATGCCTCTTGGCCTACAGATACACTATCAATAGACATAAACCAGACTAATCATTTGCATTTTTAGTACCAACACCAAACATGAACGGGAAAAGTTCTGTTCCAATTCAGCACATTGGTAAATCCCTCCACATGCTTGTTGAATTTCTGACTGCATGAATACAAGCATGGCTTGCACAGGTTACTGGGTGCAGCCAACTTGTATGTGTTCCGGAAATTACTCGTAACCATAGAGACAGTTTCGGTTGTGAGTTCACAAGTATTCACTTGCATTAATGCATCATTAGTAGCATAAGGTTAAGATTATGCCCTTTTTACAACAATATGAATGCTACATGATGGAAGACCACTGCAATGCATTCCTTGATATTGTTTGTATCACGAATCAGGTGGTGTGTGGAAATGATGGTTATTACTGCCAGTAAATATAAATACATCCCATACAGAAATGAAGACCCTGCAGGCTGCATGGTAACACAGAATGTTGTAAGCTAACCTGTATTGCTCATGGAAACATTAGAGATGTGTCTTAAAACACATACGCTCTTTACCCATAGGCCAACTACCTATTTCGTAAGCGCTGTTTGTTATGCCCGTGTATCCTGAATCTCTACACCAGAGGGGAGCACTGTATTTTGGTTCAATCAGATGAGACCCTGTGCTGGAAGCAAAACAATTTACCAGCCAAGCGAGAAATACATGAACACGATGGACACAATGACCTGTTCCAAACTTTAATAGCTTCTTCCTTGGCCTTTGGTACACTTTTCACAAAATTTCTTTATATTCATTAAAATAGTTTGTGATTCTGTGTGTACAAAAGAACTTGATGACCAGAGGTCAAGTGCTTGCCAGTATGGGATCTCCATGTTAGATTTTACAAAAGAAAATTCCTATTTTTTTCAGATGAATTTCAGCTAAGCTTAAAATGATTTAGATTAAGGTAATGATGGTACATACCCCCTCAGTCCTCTTCGCCATGTGAAGTACGGATCATACAAACACTCAAAAAAGTGGAGACCAAACTGAATGTATGAGAGAAGTAAGTCCCTGTCTTTCACCTGTTCCCTAGACACCTGCAAATAAAGCATAAGACATCCTGTGTTACGCTTTGTTCCCATTTGTGCATTAAAGCTTATATCTGTGGATAAACAGCTGTTTCCAAAATTATATAGTGATACAGTGGATCAAGCAGGCCTTTCTTAAAAAGATGCTTGAGTGATATTTTAAACATGCAACACTCCCTCTTGTTGGTGTGATAACTCCTGATCTTGCACAGGGCCAAGAATTAGACCAATGAGAGCTTGTGTCCCCGTGTAATCAAACCAACGAGAGTGGGTGTCACATGTTTAAATTTAGGACTGGTTGCACAATGCAATACCACGTTTTCAGTGGTCTGATTACATTTCTGTGCTCTGTGCGCACCCTGGTGTTCCTGCCCAGAGAACCTTGCTATACCAAGTAGTGGCTACATGAAACGATGTCAAGGACGACTGCAGTGTATAACCACTGCGCGAGTATCATATTCTTGTAGTGTTTTTCATCCATGTATGCACACAGGCAATCATGTTGATGGACACATGGAAACAACTTTATTACACAATCATATGAGCAATTTTTCACACAAATATACAAATACTCACACATGGAAACAGTTTTATGTTTATCCATGCAAGTTGATGAATATGATGGCTGATGGCTCTAACAAGAATCAATATCATAAATGGCTCTTATAATGATATGAATGCATGCAAGGTAATACAATCTTAATAACCAGGACTACATCTTGGATCATTCTTAATTATTACTGCTTGGAAACCACTGCTACTAAAACTTTATTTATTTAAGTTAAATAATGTGAAGCTTATGGATGTATGCATGTATCTTATGGACAAATATACAAAATACTGTAAAACTGCAGGTTTAGTCCATATTTGTGGCTCCAGATTCTCTCAGGGACCATCTTTTTTTGGTGTTGCCTTAATTAACAAATATTTGAGAGGATGGAGAAGGCCAAACCAACCTTGCTGAGTATGGCTGATGCTATGGCAACCACATAGCTGACATATTCACAGGAGGCAACAAATGCTACATTATCCAGGTTTCTGTAATATCAACATTAAAAAATATTAACTTAGTTACTGAAAGGGTAATATTAAAATGATGCATTTTTGTTTCTGAAAACATAACATTCAAATAGTGCATTTTCTATGCTACTAAAAAAATCATGTTCATATTAAGCATTTTCTAAGTTCTAGGAAAGGTATGTTCTATTAAGACTGAAAATATTTCTTTGTTTCTGAAAATAACTGAAATATCACTCCATCCATAGAGTATTTTATAGTTTAAACATCTTTCACATCATTTGAAAACTTTGCTTTCAAAATATCAGTGAAACATTCCTTTTTCATCACAGACTGAGATATAATTAATCTGCAGGGCTGACTGCATAATATATCAAGTTGTACACTATATACCTGTGGTATTCTGCAGGCCGCCATCCAGAAGATTTGTCAATTAATTCTGCGCTGTGTAATCAAGATTGTACCCTAACACCCCAGCAGAGGACAATGCTATATGACTGTTTAAGTCAGATTGTTGGCAAAGGGTCACATAACTGGACTTAGTGAATAAAATGCTTTACCTGCATGTGACTACTAGGCACACTGAAAAAGGATACTTTGCCTGAATATGACTACTAGGCACTTTGTGAAAGGATGTTTTACCTGCATGTGACTACTAGGCACTTTGTGAAAGGAAGCTTTAACCTGCATGTGACTACTAGGCACATTGAGAAAGGATACTTTGCCTGAATATGACTACTAGGCACTTTGTGAAAGGATGTTTTACCTGCATGTGACTACTAGGCACTTTGTGAAAGGCAGCTTTAACCTGCATGTGACTACTAGGCACTTTGTGGGAGAACAGTCAGAAGAGGACAGTTTACCTGCATGTGACTACTAGGCACTTTGTGAGATCCTGTGCATAGACGATAACTTCTTCTGTAACTTCTCGAGTGCAATTTTCTGCACACTGGCTCAGTTGCCTTGACAACACCTGGAGCAGTCCTTCTGGTAACCTTGTCAGATGTGGGCCTTCTTCCGTGAACCTGGAGGTGACCCATGTTTTAGTTGATAAATGTTATCACATTGTATTTAAAATAGGTCTGTCAACTATGAGCCCTTGAATTCAATGAAATAATTAATTCTTTTAACTTTTTATTTCTTACTTTTTAACAAATTAATTAATAATCAATTCTCTACTTCTGATCATATTTTTTTTTTTTGAAAGCAAATATTTTTTTTCCAAAATGAATGCTCATTACCGTCAGCCAGTAGAGTGACAGTGTATTTCTCAAAACTGTTTATATTTAAACACAAGCAAATGTTGCATCAATGATGACAAATTCAAAGTGTGATCAAACTATAGATCTCCAGCGTATAATAAAATAAATTTGCTCAACACCTCAATGTGCCCCATCAGGTTTGACAGCTCACAGAGGGCTTAAGAATGATAAAAAAAGAACCAGAATTGGAACAACAAAAATTTGGACCACTTTGAGTGAAAAAAAAAAATCAGAATTAGAACAACAATTTGGACCGTCATTGTCCATGTGATATTAACTACCAGCATGTCAGTCACTGCTGAATCACATAACTGACTGGTAGACATGATCATATGCAGTCAGAAATAAAACAAGACAGGCTAGGAGATTTACCAATAAATAGCAATAAATTGAGTTATAATATAACATATTCCCTTTTGATGGTGTTCCTGTTAAGTACACAAGCTTATCTACCAGCTGAAAAAGTTTATATAAGTAATCACAAAAATGTTTCTTCCTTTCTGTGCGATTGTCAATATATCAAATACCCCCACTCTGACATTACAGCAGGTTCTCATATGTCGGAGCAAAACCCATCCGGGGGGCAGCCAGGATTTGTGGGAGTGCCAGGTTTGGGGGTACAGCAGGGATTGTATATACACATATATATATATATATATATATATATATATATATATATATATATATATATATATGCAAAAAATCCTGGGCCAATCCAGGAGTCGAACCCAGGTTGGTGGCACATAAGTTTGGCGTACCAACAGCTTCCCTAGCAAAGCAAGCTTCACTAGCGAGACAGTTCGGTCAGCTTTTATGTCACCCCGTAACACACCCCCACTTAAGAGCATTCTGCTATCGGAACAAGACTAATTATCCTAGGAGTCACACTTTGGTGAGCTTATTCCCTGGGCCACAAAGTAAACCGTCACGTTAGATGAGCCCCCATTATGTTACAAAGACAAATTGCTCAGGGGGAAAACTCCGGGATTCAAACCCAAGTAGGTGGCGCAGAAGTCCGGCGTTCCAACCGCTTCGCTAGCAAAGCAAGCTTCACCAGCGAGACAGTTCGGTCTGCTTTTATGTCACCCTGTAACAGTATCACTAGGTAAGTATGTTTTCCTAGTGGAGTTATAGAGGTAGCATTGCAGTAGGTAGTGGTTAGGATCTTCTGATGGGTGGCATATTTGTACCATTTTAAGGCTGAAAACAAGCGGAGAGGTTTGTTACCTGCATATGAAAGTTTACAGTAATGAAACATGGAGTAAACATAACTGCTATTTTCATATTTTTATATCTACTTTTATGTTTTTAATTTTTTTGGTGGATATTACTGTCTGAAATGTTTTCCATCAATATTACATACAAAGTTAGAAAAGGGCAAGGGTTTGGCATGGCCCCCTGTGGCACCCCTTTGGATATGTCCCCTGCTCCCACTAACCCACAGCAAGCCCTACTGATGGCCTGGGATGAAACACACATAGATCTATACGAGACACACACACACACAGAATGCTTGAACACCCACCCTTCATCCAAGTGGTGCAGATCTTTGTCAATGTATTTGTTGTAGGTGTCTATGAACTGTCTGATGTATTCCTTGAACTGGTTGACATCACTCTGAAAATGAAGTAACCACAGAGTTAACGAGATAACAGCCGTATTTGCATGCAAATACATGAAGTGCCCCATGGTCACATAATTTCAGGAACTCAAATGAACATGTCATACTGCAACACTAATATATAGAACCATAAACCTGAAATGCAAATGTATTAATAAATTAACAAATATAGGTCAAGGTCAACCAAAAATTATTCAGTCTGAGGAAGTCATTATTCGATGTCTTCCACAAAATTAGAACAAAATCAAATCAAAACACTTGGTGCTATTGCGCTAATGAATAAACGATGCCCCAAGTTTACTGTGACTTGACCTTGAGAGCATATGTCAAGGTCAGAGGCACCTGGAAACCATTTTATGCCTCAATAATACAAAATTATGATATTATATTGATAGATGCCAGGTGTAGGAGATATAAGGATTTTAAAAGTGTGGACATGGACGCCCATCTGGTATAACAGTAAGCTCCCCAATGGGGTGCTTAATAATCAGATCTGACCAATGAGGTTGTTTGATTAACACACATGATAACAGATACCTAATACAGACTTTATAATACTCTTAAACCGAGTACTGCTTATACATGGCACATGAACTACACCCCTCATGTCAAGCCAAGTACAGCCCTCCTAGTTTTTGTGCCCTTCATGCTATTTTTACTGGATAATGTCACATAATGAATAGTAATTGCAAATACTTAAACATGCAAATTTGTGGAATTTATGTCCCCCACTTCCCCCTCTTGTTATTTTAGCTTCCTGTGATCTTCATGCTTGCCTTCTCAATATATTTTAGTTTTTATTTTCCCCTTAAGATGTCTTCACATGTCATAGTGCCTGTGTTTTAGTTTTCATTGTCCCCTGAAGATGTCTCCACATTTCATAATTTTTGTTGTGAATTGGGAACAAAAGGGAAATTTTTTTTCTGTTTTGTAGCTGGTGATAATATATTTTCAGACAAATACTCCAAAACCAATCACAACCAAGGTATGCATGAGAGCAATTACTGACCTAAATTTGTATGAAATCAGATAATATTTAGTAAAGTTTTGTTTTTTACTTGTTTCTCTATATATATTCTTGGTATTGGCTGGCATATATATGTGTACAAGAAGCTGTCTTCTTTGTGCTGGTGCAAGACAGAGTAGGCCTGAAGTTAGACCCCTAAACAATGACAGGGTGATCATTTATCAAGCAGGACTACCTGCGCTGACCACTGCTGTACCCACCAGACATAAACCTTTGCTTGATCCCTCACTTCTGAGTAGCCAGGAGCAATATATGCATTTACAGACAGCTGTTAGACAATATATGGTATCACTTACTGTGTCACTGTGTCAGAGTACAAAGAGTGTGGAAAATACAGTGTGGAGCTAGTTTATTGGGACGTTATTCATAATTTGATTGTTATAATCTACCAGAATAGGCCTACTGTTATTTATTTTAAGCCAAAAATGCCCCCCCCCCCCCACCCGTTGTGCCTGCCAGTGACACACAAATGACTATGTAAACAAGTTGATTCACATTAGCAAACGTAAAGGGCTGTGATAAATTGAAAATGACATTACCTGAGCCCAGGAACCCATGTACTACCCATACACATGGTCTCCTGCTCAGGTACCAACATGACAGTACTGGCTCTAAGAGCCGAGACTGCATAATCCCAGTCAACTGGAAATTATGCATCACTTACCAGTACACCTGAAAGTTTCAAAGTGTCAAGAACAGGGATGTGACTACACTGCTAGAGTCACTACATTTGTTATAAAACTCTTAGTACAGTGAAACCCCTCTGGAGGGGACAGTCACAGCACTGGACGCTTTGTCCATTATAGCGGGGTGTCAGCCCCAGAGGGGGTCCGGCCCAGGAGATCCAGCTGCGGTCACATGTCAGAGGTCCAAGTATGGGACTTAATCCACCATGAAAGCCAGTACTTTTCTAATGTTATATTAGTATTAATCAAATATTTGAACTTACATATATGTTATATGTGAATAAAATTTATTGCTACCAGTTGTTGTGTTTCATTTTTTTTTTTTAATCAGGATTTTAATATTCCAGTATCGTCATTTCTTCTAAAATTGACTGACACTGACAGGACTTACTTGTCTCGACGTATATATTTCTGCAGTGGGACCGTAAAATTTCTTAATTACTAACTCTATCCTTGATATATAAAGAATAGCTTATGGAATAAATACATTTTTTGATATCTCGTTCAAGTTTTGTTTAACATCTTTTGACAGCGTAAGCAAATATGATAAATTAATGCATGATATCATATACGCCTTATGATTGGTAGGTGGAACTAATTTCCGTGACGCAAATGTTACAGGATCAGGGATTGGTTGATATCACTGAGACCCCAACCCAGGCAAGAGGTCATGACCTGTGACTTTTATCGTCAAGGTGTCTAAAAGATAAGTCATTATCCTCGCTCCTGGGCCTATGATAGTATAATGTGGTCCAGATTCAGAATGAATATGTAGCTTAACTAAAACTCAGCACAATTGAAACTCTGTGAATTCCTTCATTTGTGGACACTGCTACTGATAAAAGGATACATAAATAAATGTTCCAGCTGGCAGTTAAAACCAGTTCATAATCCTGTTGCCTAAACCTCCCCTCTCCCTGCCTAGAACTTGCAAACCTGGCTTGTTACAGAAAGTAAAGACTAAAGAGATACCAATACATTGGGCATTATATAATTGACTACATTGAATGAAACTAGATATTTCTAGGCACTGCAGGTGCCATAGTATCGCCAGACAATTAATTCCCCCCTTTAAATATAGTCCCCCCCCCCCCCCATCTTCAGCAGCATATACTGACACTTGGCAAGTGACTTTGGAACATCTATCAACTTGAGAAACAATATTTTTCACCAAATATGGGGGCCAATACAGAAAATCACTCTTCTGAAAAGGGGATATATTTATACTATAAAAATGGTAAGGTAGATGGCGCCACCTGTCTGGTTAATGAGAAAACTCTCCAAGATAGATGTACATGCCAGACTGGAGACCAACTGAGCAATATGAGCCATTTTTATCTAAAACAAATGTACAGATGGACACCACACAATAAAAAGGCAGATTGCACCACCAGTCTTGTGTACAAGATGGAGGAGTCCAAGATCTATGTATATGCACAATTTCAGGCCAATAGGCCAAATCACTCCTGAGAAAATGGCATTAATTTATTCTACAAAAAAAGGGAAGGTAGGTGGCGCAACCTGTCTGGTCTACGAGAAGTTTCCACATTGAATGGACATGCCAAATTTCAGACAAATAACTTGAATCACTCCTGAAATAAAAGCAATTCTCTCTGACAGGACATGTACAAATGGACGCAATGGCAAAACTATTACAAGATGGAGGCGTCCAAGATCTATTGATACGCACAATTTCAGGCCAATAGGGCAAATCACTCCTGAGAAAAGGGCATTAATTTATTCTACAAAAATTGGGAGTAGGTGGCTCCACCTGTCTGGTTTACAAGAAAACTTTCAAAGATGGATGGACATGCCAAAATACAGACAAATACCTTGAACCACTCTGGAGTTATAAGTAATTTTCACCAAAAGCACATGTACAGATGGACACCACGGCAAACAATTGCAGATGGCGACACCAGTCTTGAATACTACGTGGAGGTATCCAAGACCAATGTACATGCACAATTTCAGCCTAATCTGTCTATAAGTTTTAAACTTTTAATGCTCACAGTACTGTCAAGTGGCAATGATGGGGTATTTAAGGCACGAAAACTTGAGAAAGACAGAAAGCAGCGTCACCTGTCTTATGCAAAAGACAAAGTTGTCCAAGATCTTCGGTCAATTTGATTTTTGGACAAATCAATGCATCCCTTATTGAGATATTTATGATTTTGTGTGATTTTCACCATATATGGCAATATTCAAGGTCAAGGCCACTCTCATAGGAAAGGTCATGACCCAAATTTAAAAATGCATCATCCTTAAAATTGACTTAAAATGCTAACAGTACTGTTAAGTGGCAATGAAGGGGGTATTAAACGGCACGTAAAACAGAAAACAAGGGACCCATGGGTCACGGCGCTCAGCTGATCCTGATTGGACTATAAATGTATCACCATTGTGATACTATATTGAGTAGATAAAGCTTAGAATATCATGGTCATGTTGGGTTTTATAAAGGAATATAATGTAATATGTGAGTAAATGATATATGAAATAACCTGACTGATGGATTAATATGGAGTAAAATAGAGTGGTTTATTTTTTATTTATTTGGGAGGGGTCGAAAAAAGCAATTTATTTGAGCAAATATGAATGCAATGACAGTATGCTAAGCAGTGGTATAATGATGATAAGGCTATTTGTTGGAGGATCTATAGTGTATGGAAAACTGCAAGAGTTCAATTTGACAGATAAAAGGTTATGATTAACTGTACTGATGATGGGATTTATGAATTTGTGACTGTATGACATAATATCTTGACAAGATCGGTCTTGACAAGGTGCATTATTTTGATGCCCCTCGCGTCTACATATTACACAATATTGACATAATTTCTGGCATGTACATAGGTCCCTATGGACAAATGGTCAACAGTACTAAACCACCTGGAAGGTTAAAATCTTAAAAATATGATGAAATGTAGATAATGTTTGAGAGGAAGAGGTAATCTGGGCCATGGTTGGTTTATATGATTGAAGAAAATGTTGCAAATAATATTTGAGACCTGACCATGCCTTTCCATTGATTACCTTTTTGATAAGCTGTTGACAGTTAAACAGTTTACACATTTGTCTGATGAGATCCAATTTTATGATATGTATACAGTTGCCATAACGTCCTCATTCCACAGGTGCAATGACTTGATAGGGGGCGGGGGGGAGGGGTGTTGTGTTATGATCAGCGTTACAATGCCTCTGTTTCTGATATTTTCTTTAATTATTAAATGTTATGCTATAGCCATAGAACTATTGTTCACAGTGCCAAGGAGCAAAGCCTCAGTGGGATGAAGAAGGGGATGGTGAGAGTTACAACACCCTTGCATATACATACAGGATATGAAATTTAATTCAACAGTGCTTATAAAAAAAAAGTTTATTCATGAACATTAAATATTTAAAACAGACAGAAAGATGGAGAAACAAAGCAAATAATTTTTTTCCCCATTCTACTGAGCCAAGAAAAAATTAACAATATTTGCATTTATTCCTTTTTTTCATTACATAATTTTAATCCAAGTTTCCGAATGTTACTATATATTTACAGTATAACATACATGTGATTGTGAATATTTCAGTTGATTCACATTTCTAAATTGCATCAACATTTATAGCTAATGTATCTAGTTTATAGTACCTGTCAACAGAATGGGATGGAGGGAGGAAGGGAGGCAATTAGGGGGAGAGAGAGAGAGAGACAGAGAGAGAGAGAGAGAGAGAAAGAAAGAGAGAGAGAGAGAGAGAGAAAGATGGAGAAAGAAAGAGAAAAAGCAGAGGAGAGAGAGAGAGAGAGAAAGAGAGACCTAGACTGCCAGAGAGAGAGAGAAAGAGAGGCTCTCTGGTAATTACTGCCTGACCCAGCCTGACCCAGACACTCACAGTGGCAGTAGGTCAGACCTAAAGGTGTTATATAACTGCCCAGTACACTGCATTTATACTGATCTGATGCAAACAATGAAGACATGGTACCTGGAAACTTGAATAAAATCTACAGTTTTTGATCAATTGGTTTCAAATTTCAGATTTTAACAGATGAAATGTTAATGTGTACATGCTGTGAAAATTATATCCACAGCACTAACAGGAAAAATTTGAATATTTATATTTTTTAAATGGTATCAGGAAAAAAAGAAAAGTATTCTCAGCTATAAAACTAATACATGTGTTAAAATTAATCCAAGGATCAAAACACTCAATATATCATACCAGGAGCAAACTGGAGTTGGGAATGTTTAATTTTATGAACTAAAATAAAGGACCAGCAATATAAATTTTGATTATTTAGCCAGTCTCATGTAACAACTGATACAACCATGAGTTATAAGTCAAACAAATTAAAATCTTTAATGAACACTTGTCTGAGTAATATTTTAAATTTTTGACATATTTATTTATTATTTTAATTTTGTAATAAATATAAACCAAAAAGTTAAAGACCTTGAAAAGACCTGGAAATTTAGATTAATTTAATATAATCAACTGCATCCTTGTCTATCATTATCTTGCTTAATATAATCCCTAATAGTAAACAACAATTTATTTTAATTATTTATTTTTCATTTTTATGGTTGAAATGAAAAATACCCAATGGTGACTGCATGGTGTCATTTGAAATACAATTTTGGCCATCCATGGAAGATCCATAAATGATCAGTAATTGCAAGGTAATCCCCTGTAACTCATTAACTATAAATTCCTTTTCCATTTATTTTTTTAAGTTCTTATCATAAACCAAATATTAAAAAAAAAGTTTATTGTTATGTTTATGGCCTAAACAAATACTAGTGGAGGGGGTTGGACAGTAAGATCCAGTTGAAGCCACCCAAGAGCTGGCTGGCTGCAGAGTGCCTCCCTTCAAGCATGCATAATTGGCCTGAAAGGTCAATGTGGGGACATAAAAGAGGGGCTTCAGTACAGCCAAGGTGTGATATGGTCTCATAAAAATTTTCATAAAAGCTAGTTTTTGACCAATTCCTTTTATAACTTCAGAATTTAGAAGCTTAAATCCTTATGTGTGCAAGATATGAAAATTAAATCAACAGTGCTTACAGGGAAAAAACATGCCATGGCCAAAGTTGGGCAAAATTTAAGGTACTGATTTTATATTTATGCTAATAACTTATAAAATTTGAAAAATTCAGAACTAATTTTGGGAATACAATTGAATCTTGATTAAATAATGTTATATCCCTGGCAAAAAATGTCTACCCTCAGCAATTTTCATGTTAAGAGAGTAAATATATTTCTTGATTTTTACAAAGTGCATTATGTTTGGGCCTAGAACTTAAAACAATTACACAATACTGACATCATTTCTGGCATATGCATAGCGAATGTATAGAAAAATATGTATATTATATATTATCAAAGTCAGATCAGTGGTTTTGATATTAGGAAATCTTTAAGTGTAACAATGGGGTTTTAATGGAAAAATGAAGTTTTTTCTTAATATCTCGAAGGAATGCAGTCCTAGTGACCAAACTTTTAGTATGGTAGAGGATTTGGGGGACATCTAACTGTATGCAAAATTTAAGGAACTTAGAGCTGAAGCTGGGGAGCTGAGCTCTAGTAAACTGCATAACACTAGCTCAATGTAAACAAAATGTGACATGGTGCTTGAAAACTTGAATAAAATCTACAGTTTTTGATCAACTGGTTTCAAATTTTTTGTTTTAACAGTTGAAATGGTAACAAAAACATGCTTTGAAAATTAAATCCACAGCAGTTACAGGAAAAAAATGTGCCATGGTCAAAGTTGGGCAAAATTTAAGGTACCAATTTTATATTTTTGCCAATATTTAAAAAAATTTAACAGATTTTGATCTAATTTTTGGTATACAATTAAATTTTGATTATTTAAAGTAGTATTACTGAAAAAAAAAATTCATACCTTTAAAACTTTTGGTCTTAAGTGACAAAATATCTTTCCTCATTTTTTTTACAAAGTCCATTATGTTTGGGCCAATAACTTTTTTAAATTAAATAATACTGACTTAATTTCTGGCATGTCCATAGGAACCATATAGAGGAATATTTACGGTAAAAATGAAGAAAACCAGATGAGTGGTTTTGATATTAGGCAGTCCTGAAGTGTGAAAATAGATTTCTAATAAAAAATTGAGGTTTTTTCCTTAATATCTCGAAGGAACGAAGTCATATTGACCCAATTTTTGGCATGGTAGGAGATTTTGGGGACATCTAACTGTATGCCAAATCTCAGATTCGTAGGTCCAATGGTGTCGAAACGTGCCAGTCTTACGGACGGACATCCAGACGGACGGACGGACAGACGGACGGCAAGACAGACGGACGGACGACGGACAATAGACCACGACTATAGCTCAGATGACTTATAGTCAGCTGAGCTAATCATAACAGGTGGCGCTACCAGTTTCCAGTACATGACAACACTATCCAAGATCTTCGGTCAAGTTGATTTTTCGATCAATCCATGCAGGATTTCTTGAGATATTTTAGAATTTGTGTGATTTTCACCTAAATGGACCTATTCAAGGCCAAGGTCACTCTCCAAGTAAAGGTCATGACCCCATTTTAAACAGTGTATATCCTCTCAACCATATCTATGCATATGTCAAGTTTGGTAAAGATCCATGAAATATTTTTTGAGTTATTGCATCTAAACGAAATCTCTGCGGCGGCAGCGGTGGAGACGGCGCAACTGTGCCTACACCATAGTATCTCCAGACTTTGTCTGGCGATACAATGACTATCATTTCTTAATATATAAATAAATGCTTGTATTTAAGGTAGCTTTTGATTTATTAAGATCTCTTGTTTAATATAATATACATGTACTTTGATAATTTAATCTGACATTTCTGCCTGACAGAATGGTTTTCTGCCTTATTTCTGCCATCACTGGGCAGAAAGGTATTTCTGATTGCTGGGTTTAGGCTAGCTTATTTCACAGTTCGATCTGGTGGCTATCAATGGCAAAAGCTCCCAGTGGAAGCAGTGGTAGAATGAAATTAATGGCAGCTGTTAAGAATCCAGTCTCCATGTCCCTGATGCAAAAAGGGTGTTGCATTAATTATTGTTTCCTGATAAAGTCTGATACATTGTATTTTCCTGAAAAATACCTGTATTTCCTTTTGCTCATAACTGGAGTTTATCATATTAGTGGAGGATCATATCATATCAGTTGTGTATAAAGGAGTCCTGACTGGTAAGTACCAATTGTAAAATATATATTTATATATACAACTAGACATTTCTTGGCACCGCAGGTGCCAGAGTATACCCAGACATAGTAAGACCCCCCTTTAAGAATAGGCCCCCATTTTTAGCAGCATATACTGACACTTGGCAAGCAATTATTGTTTCTTCCATCTATCAATCCACAATCTTTTTGAAGATGCTGGTCCTGTGACCTTGACCTTTGACCTCATGACCCCAAAATCAACTGGGGTCTTGCTTTTTCAACTGGACATATATAAGTTTGAAATCTATACATCAATAAAAGCAGGAAATATCATCCAGAAACTAATTTTTTGACAGATGGCTCCTGTGGCCCTGACCTTTGACCTTGTGACCCCAAAATTGATATTGATCATCCACTTTTATATATAAATCAATAGAGGTCTAGATTTATTGATGCGCCATATATAAGTCAAGTTTGAGATCTATACATCAATAAAAGCAGGAATTATCATCCAGAAACTAATTTTTTGACAGATGGCTCCTGTGGCCTTGACCTTTGACCTTGTGACTCCAAAATTGATATTGATCATCCACTTTTATATATATATCAATAGAGGTCTAGATTTATTGATGGGCCATATATAAGTCAGGTTTAAAATCCATATATTAATCCAAGCTTGAATTATCATCTCGGGAACTAGATCTTGGACAGATGGCTCCTGTGACATTCACCTTTGACCTTGTGACCTCAAAATTAACAGGCGTCTTCCTCTATTGGCGGGGAACTGTATGTGCAAGATGAAATGTCTGAGATGAAATGTTTGGCTGAAAATGCATCCACAATCTTTTTAAAGATGTGTCCTGTGAACTTGACCTTTGACCTTGTGACCCCAAAATCAATTGGGTCTTGCTTTTCCAATGGAACATATACAAGTCAAGTTTGAAATCTATACATCAATAAAAGCAGGAATTATCATCCAGAAACTAATTTTTGGACAGATGGCTCCTGTGACCTTCACCTTTGACCTCAAAATTGATAGGGTTCTTCCTCTCTTGGCAGGTGAACTATATGTGCAAGATGAAAGAATTGAGATGACATGTTTGGCTAAAAATGCATCCACATCTTTTTAAAGATGAGTCCTGTGACCTTGACCTTTGACCTCATGACCCCAAATTCAATTTGGGTCTTGCTTTTACAATGGGACATATACAAGTCAAGTTTGAAATCCATACATCAATAAAAGCAGGAATTATCATCCAGAAACTGATTTTTTGACAGATGGCTACTGTGACCTTCTCCTTTGACCTTGTGACCTCAAATTGATAGGGGTCTTCCACTCTTTGCAAGTGAACTATATGTGCAAGATGAAATGTCTGAGATGAATTGTTTGGCTGAAAATGCATCCACAATCTTTTTAAAAATGTCCTGTGACCTTGACCTTTGACCTCATGACCCCAAAATCAATTTGGGTCTTTTTTTCCAATGGGTCATATACAAGTCAAGTTTTAAATCCATACATCAATAAAAGCAGGAATTATCATCCAGAAACTAATTTTTGGACAGATGGCTCCTGTGACCTTCACCTTTGACCTTGTGACCTCAAAATTGATAGGGGTCATCCTCTATTGGCAGATGAACTATATGTGCAAGATGAAAGGTCTGAGATGAAATGTTTGGCTGAAAATGCATCCACAATCTTTTTAAAAATGTGTCTGGTGACCTTGACCTTTGACCTCATGACCCCAAAATCAATTGGAGTCTTGCTTTTTCAATGGGACATATATAAGTCAAGTTTGAAATCAATACATCAATAAAAGCAGGAATTATCATCCAGAAACTAATTTTTTGACAGATAGCTCCTGCGGACTTGACCTTTGACCTTGTGACCCCAAAATTGACATGGATCATCCACTGTTGGCAAGTGAGCAATATATTCAAGATGGAAGACCTGGGATGAATTTGGGGGTATTATACAGCATGAAAACAAGTAAAGAATAATAGGTGGCGCCACCAGTTTCTTGAAGACGACAACCCTATCCATGATCTTCCATCAACTTGATTTTGGGATCAATCCATGCAAGATTTCTTGAGATATTTAAGAATTTGTGTGATTTTCCCCAAAATTGGACCTATTCAAGGTCAAGGACACTCTCCTATTCAAGGTCATGACCTCATTTTAAATAGGCGTCGTCCTCTAACCCATATCTATACATATACCAAGTTTGGTAAAGATCCGTGAAATATTTTTTGAGTTTATGCGCCAACAAGATTTATATGCGGCGGCGGCGGCGGGACCGGTATGAAAACATAGTATCCCCCAACTTTGTCTTGGGATACAATAAATATCTCTTATTATGGCATAATTATACATATGTTAATTATAAATATAATATAATACCTGCAAATATTGTCAAAAGGCTGTGAAATACGGCATTACCAAAAACCCCTAAACTACACCTTTACCTGTTTAACCATAAACACATTCAGGTTATGTGCCATAAACAACTATATTTTTATTTTATTATAATAACAACCTGCAACGGGTCTCACTAATTTGAAGAAAGAAGATGAAAGAGGATGAAAGGAGATTAAAGATAGTTAAAATTACCAGTAATAATTAATATTTACTTTAAAAATTCAAAATTTACCATTATTGACTGTATAACTGACATATCTGGTATTTATAAATAAATTTCCTTGAGATATAAGTACTGTTCATACACTTTCAATATACATCCGAATTATGTCTCCCATCTCTTATTCAGACTGGTACCCTGCCACATAAAGAATGTCACTGACCAAACCTGCTAACATACTCTTTGTGTTATAGATGTATTTTTAAAATAGTATACCGGTACTGTATATAAAATATTGCTTTAATTTTTTATCATATACTGTAAAAAATTCAATCATAGATGTACATGAAGAGCCATTTTGCTGTGTATGGTGTGCCATGCCATATATTTGTGTTCCATCTTTCCTTATACACTTAAAAATTATAAAAAAATATATATCTGTAATCATATTTTAATTGTTTAAGCACAGCATATGTAAAGCTCATAGACCAGTTCTCTTCTTGTGTAATTGGGATATAACAAGCATCTGTGATGGTAGGGTACCAGTCTTTATAAAACAAGATGTAATCATGACATAGTCGCCAGCGGTTGCCAAGAACCGTGACCTTGCCCTTGGACCGATCAAGGCCAAAAACAATAGGCTCCGAGGGATACCCATTTAACACTTCACCTATAAGTTTCAAAGCGACTGATGCAAAATTGCGACCTGTAGCGTGCGGACAAACAGACAAACAAACAAACAAGATGACCAGAGGTCACGCGCTTGCCGGAAATGGAATTGATACAGACAGATAGACAGAGAGTGCATGTAGAAACAGTCATATGAATGAGCAACATTGTGGGGGCAGCAGAAACGGATAATATGTTTATTTATGCATGCTGACCTTTAACAGCTGCATATCTTTCTAGTGTAAAAGGGACCAAGTTCAACATTTTTTCATGAAATCCCGTTAATCTCGTTTGACAAGAAGCAGTGAGACGTTTTCAGGTTTGTCATGTCAAGCTGGCCAAATGATATGAAATGCCGAAAACTAGACCTGTCTAGCTATAAAAGCCGCTGAGTTATAAGCATTTGCATGAAATCTCGTATTTTCTCGTTTGACGGGAAATGGTGCGAGCTTTGGCGAGATTTCCAGTTTTGTCATGTCAGGTTTGTCAAATATTACAAAATGCCGGAAAATAGACCTGTCTAGCTGCAAAAGTCGCCGTGTTATCAGCATTTACGTGAAATCATGTTTTTTTCTCGCTTGACGAGATATAGTACGAGATTTGGCAAGACGAGAAGTTTTATTATGTCAAGACGGCCAAACATTACGAAATGGCGAAAACTAGATCCGTCTAGCTGTAAAAGTCGCCGAGTTATAAGCATTTCCGTGTACTCTCGTGTTTTCTCGTTTGACGAGATATGGTGCAGGATTTGGCCAGTCTTGTAGGTTTGTCATATCAAACTCTCTAAATGTTATGAAATGGCGAAAACTACATCTGTCTAGCTGTAAAAGTCGCCGAGTTATTAGCATTTCTGTGAAATCTCCTTTTTTATCGTTTGACAAGATATGGTGCGAGATTTGGCCAGTCTTGCAGGTTTGTCATGTCAAGCCGTCCAAATGTTAATGAATGCCAAAAACTAGAACTGTCTAGCCGTTAAAGTCGCCGACTTATATGCATTTCTGTGAAATCTCGTTTTTCCACATTTGACCAGATATAGTGCGAGATTTCGCCAAGTATCGCAGTTTTACTATGTCAAGTTGGCCAAATGTTACCAAATGCCGAAAACTAGACCTGAGTAGCTGTAAAAGTCGCCTAGTTATTAGCATTTCCATGATATCTCGTTTTTTTCTCGCTTGACGAGATATGGTGTGAGATTTGGCCTGATTTCTTTTCTGGCGTGTCAAGCTGGTCATATGTTATGAAATGCCGAAAACTAGACCTGTGTAGCTGTAAAAGTCGCCGAGTTATAAGCATTTCCGTGAAATCTCGTTTTTTCTCGTTTGACGATAAACCGAGCGAAATTTGACGAGACTTGCAATTGAATGACTTAGAACCAAGGTGAAGCAGCCTTATGCAAAAAAGTAGACCCTTGAAACATAAATATTATCCGAGATAGAAGCCAAAAACTGCATATTTTCAGATCGTCAAGTTTACCCCCCAAAATTTAAAACGGCAGCACAAAGCTACATGTGCGGAGGAATAAGCCAATGTTCCTAGTTTAAGATACAACGATAAAAATTGTGCCATGTTTAAAATAATTTTAGATATTGCAGAAAAATGATATGTTACAGTGTTTCAGGTACCACGCCCCCTGGTGGCTATTTCCAAAAAATGAAAAATTGATTTCGAGATATTTATAAATAACACAAAATATATCAATTTCAAAGCCATTGTTAAAAAAATGCAACCTGTAGGTCATATTTAATGAAATCTCGAAGACTCTCGTTTGACGAGAAATGGTGCGAGATTTGGCGAGACTTTCAGTTTTATCATGTCAAGCTGCCCATAAGGTACATAATGACCAAAACCAGACGTCTGTAGCTTAAAAATTGACAAAGTTACAAAAAATGGTCGTGTTATTTCCAATTTCCATGATTTTTGCCCAAAAAATGTAACCATGGTAACGGCAAATTTAAGTAAGCTACATGTCATAAGAAAGGCCAGGTGATGACGAAAAAAATGAGCTATTGCAGAAGTGGATAAGCCTATTTATGGCGAAGTTATAGTGCAAAAACCGTTAACCATACCTGTCGTGACCTTGACCCTTGACCTTGGAGCAATGTTGACCAAAAACAATAGGGCACCTAGAAATCGGTTCGTCAATCAAGCCTGTAAGTTTCAAGTTGATTGATGCAAAAGTGTGACCTGGAGAGTCGTGACAAACAAACAAACAAACAAACAAACAAACTAGACGACCATAGGTCGAACGCTTGCCGGAATTCGGAAGTGAAACACAGACGGACAGACAGAACATATTGTCGGTTTTCTATTGATGGAATGACTCTCAGAGACATTGCTGAGAATATGTGGCCCGTAGAATGACATATGAGACAAAAGAACAGGCAAGCAGACAAAGCTGACAACAAAAGACGAACAGACAGACATACTGACTTTGTGAGACAAGATTGACACCAGATAACATAAGCTAGTTATTGAGAAGATTCAAAGGAAGAAAATGAGTTATAATTTATGTAATTTATATTTATAGTTTACGAGGTATGGCGAATTAATGATATACTTGGGAGGCTCGACTGTAGCGCCCTCTAGCAGACATATTCCGAAGACGACAAATGCGTTTCGTATTATTAGTGTATGACATGAGATGTCTCAGTTTCAAAAGGATTCCGTCAAAGCTGTGGCCTGTAGAATGCTCTATGTAAGGCGTAAGAACCAGCAAGCAGGCGACTTTGAGGATAACGGACAAACAGATGGACACACTGACAAAGTGACAGAAGATTGAAACCAGATGCCTTAATCAGGCTATGGAGAAGACTCAAAGGAAGAAAATAAGCTATAGCTTATGTAACTGAGGCTTTGGGTGTAGAGTTATGGCCAATACAATGGTATGTGTGTGACAGTCATGTGCAGCGCCCACTAGTGGCCATATGCGGAAAATGAAAAATTTATTTCTAGATATTAGTGTAAGACATAAGATGTAATAGTTTCAAAAGGATTCCGTCAAAACTGTGGCCTACAGAATGCTTATATGTGAGACGCAAGAGCCAACAAGCAGGCGAATTTGAGGACAACTGACAAACAGACGAAAACACTGACAAAGTGACTCAAAATTGAGTCCAGATGACTTCTCCAGGTTATGGAGAAGACTCAAAGGAAGAAAAAAGCTACAGTTTATGTAACTGAGGTTTATAGTTTTGGAGATATTGCCAAAGCATGATATGTTGGGAGAGGTTCGAGTTCAGCGCCCCCTAGCGGCCATATCCGGAAAATGAAAAATTGGTTTCGAGATATTAGTGCAAGACTTAAGATGTAATAGTTTCAAAAGGATTCTTTCAAAACTGTGGCCTGTAGAATGCTATATGTGAGACGCAAGAGCAAGCAGGCGAATTTGAGGACAACTGAAAAACAGACGGACACAATGACAAAGTGACACAACATTGAGATCAGATGACATTATCAGTTTATGGAGAAGACTCAGAGGGAAAAAATAAGCTATAGTTTATGTAATTGAGGCTTTGGGTTTTAGAGATATGGCCAATGTAATGATATCTGTGTGAGGGTCGTGTGCAGCGCCCCCTAGCAGCCATATTCAAAAAATGAAAAAACAATTTCGAGATACTAGTGTAGGACTTATGATATGTCAGTTTCAAAAAGATTCCTGCAATAATGTGGCCTTTGGCGCAAGATGAATGAAATCTCGAAATATCTCTATTCACGAGAAATTTTACGAGATACTGCAAGACTTGTAATAAAATCTTGTAGTACTAGTTGAATGCTACCTGATGCAGAAAACTAGATCACTCTAGCTTTAAAACTGACAAAGTTAGAAAAATAAGATCCCTTATTTTCGAATATCATGACTTTTCCCCAAAAAATTGTAACCATGGTTACGGCAAATTTGAGTCAGCTACACACCAGATGACAGGCCTTGGAATGACGATTAAAATGAGCTATTGTTGAAGTAGATACGACTAATAGTCACAAAGATATGAAGAAAAAACCATTTTGAGAAGTTTTGACGACCTTGACCTTGACCTTTGACCTATTTTAACCAAAAACAATAGGGCACCTAGAAATTATATTTTCCAACATCCCTGTAAGTTTCAAGGTTATTGTGGCAAAATTGTGGCCAGGAGAGTGGTGACAAACAAACTAGACGACCAGAGGTCGAACGCTTGCCGGAAGCGGAAATAAGAAAGTCAAACTAGTAGACAACATACATCAGACAGTCAGGTAACATTTGGAACTGGTCAAATGAATTACCCCAATTATGGCGGAAACAGAAGCACAATTTTGTGTGGTTATGCTGATTTTCAAAAGTCGCAGATGAGTAGACAGACAAACAGACAGGCAGACGGGAAAAAAAAAACTCCATGTGAAGGCCATGTACTCCTGTCATGGAGAATAGAAAACAGTCTATTAGAATAAAACTCCATATTTTGAATTTCAAGAAAAAGAAGAATATAATTGTAACGTATATTAAGTCACCATTGTAATGGAAGAATATGACAGTGTCCCCACGAGGATAAACGCATTAATCTAGTTTCAGATGCTGCAATGAATGTTGTGACACTGTTTATGGTTTTAAAGATAACACATTATGGCACAATAATGATTGCTTCAGCCTCATCTAGCGGCTATTTTCTAAAAGGAAAAAAATAAGTTCCCAGATATTTTTTTTATTATATATATTTGATGTATAATTATATTTAACCCCTGCAGAATATGACTCTTTATGTTAGCTTTCCAAGTGCTAGCAAATTTTTCCGGTCAATGGTTACCATGGTAACGTATTTTTGGGGGAAAATCAGAAAATTCGAAAATTTCCCTCCACATTTCTCATTTTTTAAGTTAGAGAGGTTTAGTTTTTTGCATTGTGTAGCATTTGATATGCTCTATGGAAAATTAATAGAAGTCTCGCAAAATCTCGTGCCATTTGTCGTCAAATGAGACTTTTCGAGATTTCATTAAATACGATTTAGAGGTGGCACTTTTACAGCTTAGGTTCTGAAAGTGACATATTTTCTGTTTTTCTGTATTATCTCGAACTTGTTTTTTCATTTTTCGAAAAAAGCCACCAGGGGGCGTGGTACAGGAAACACTACATCTTTTCATTTTTCCGCAATATCTAAAAAAATATTAAGCATATAACAATTTTTTTTTGTCGCATCCTAAACTAGGATCATTGGCTTATTCCTTTGTACATATAGGCTTGTGCCGCTTGTTACCAAATCTTAGGGTTAAATTTGACAATCTGAAAACATGATGTTTTTGGCTTTTATCTCTGTTAATATTTATGCTACAAGGGTGAAGTTTTTTGTACAAGGCAGCATTCTCTTGGTTCCGTTTATCGTCAAACGAGAAATTACGAGATTTTAAACAAATATCTGTATCTCAGCTATTTTAATGCTACAAGGGTCTAGTTTTTATTGTTCTAGGATTTTTTAGTAGATCAAAGTGACACAAGTGAATATCTCGTCAAATCTCGCACCATTTGTCGTCAAACGAGAACAGAGGATCATTTAAATAAATGCCTATAATGCTGTCATTTTTTACACTACAGACATATAGTTTTCAGCATGTGACAGCGTCTGACACTCTCAGTCATATAATGTGATTATATAGCAATTCCCGTCAAATCTCGCCTGTATAATTAAAATTTAACCCCTGCCCCCAAACTGCTAAACCATGGATCCGCCCATATTTTGACACACCCAACTTCAAAATCGGGGATCCGTCCCTGGTTTGAAAGATTTGCCAGTGGTAACTGGCAACACAAGTAGCCGCACAAGGGGACACAATGAAAATAACAGGTGTGTTCAATTCAAATGTAGCCGCTTTTGTCCTCTATTCAATGCTGCTTTGTGAAATTCATGGACGACCGCCCACGCCAACTTGTAACTGTAATGGCCTTGCCGGCACTTACCGGTCAACCCTGAAGCCACTTGTGCTCACGGCAATTGGATGTATCTTCATCATTTGATAAAAAACGAGGCGATATTTGACGAGAAATGCTATATAAACACATTATGTGACTGAGAGTGTGAGACGCTGTCACATGCTGAAAACTATATGTCTGTAGTGTAAAATATGACAGCATTATAGGCATTTGTTTAAATGGTCCCCTGTTCTCGTTTGACGACAAATGGTGCGAGATTTGACGAAATATTCACTTGTGTCACTTTAATCTACTAAAACATCCTGGAACAATAACAAACTAGACTCTTGTAGCATACAAATAGCCGAGATACAGATATTCGTTTAAAATCTCGAATTTCTCGTTTGGTGGGAGATGATGCGAGATTGGGCGAGATTTGCAATTCATTCCTATTAAGCTCTAAAATAGCTACCAAATGCAGAAAACAACTGCTCTTTAGCTTAAAAGGTGATCAGGTTATAAGCATTTCTGTGAAATCTCGTAATTTCTCGTTTGACGAAAAACCGAGCGAGATTTGACGAGATTTGCAACTGAATGACTTAGAACCAAGGGAATGTTGCCTTATGCAAAACACTTGACCCTTGTAGCATAAATATTTACAGAGATAAAAGCCAAAAACATCATGTTTTCAGATTGTCAAGTTTTACCCCAAAATTTGGTAACCATGGTAACCGCAGCACAAGGCTATATGTACGAAGGAATAAGGCAATGATCCTAGTTTAAGATGCGACCAAAAAATTGTTATATGCTTAATATTTTTTTAGATATTGCGGAAAAATGATAAGTTCTGGTGTTTCCAGTACCACGCCCCCTGGTGGCTTTTTTCGAAAAATGAAAAAACAAGTTCGAGATAATACAGAAAAACAGAAAATATGTCACTTTCAGAATCTTAGCTGTAAAACTGCCACCTCTAAATCGTATTTAATAAAATCTCGAAAAGTCTCATTTGACGACAAATGGCACGAGATTTTGCGAGACTTGCATTAATTTTGCATAGAACCTATAAAACTCTACACAATGCAGAAAACTAGACCTCTCTATCTTAAAAAATGAGAAATTTGGAAGGAAATTTTCGAATTTTCTGATTTTCCCCCAAAAATACGTTACCATGGTAACCATTGACGGGGAAAATGTGCTAGCACTTGGAAAGCTAACATTAAGAGGAATAAAATGAGTTACAAATTATGCGGCTGCGATTATTATTGACGAAGATATGAAGAAAATAAAGATTTTAGGTTTTTTGGTGACACTGACCTTGACCTTTGACCGATCATGACCAAAAACAATAGGCTCCGAGGAGAAAAGATCTTACACTTTATCTATAAGTTTCAGGACGATTGGTGCAAAATTGTGACCTGTAGAGCACAGACAGACAGACAGACAGACAAACAGACAAACAGATAAACAGACAAACAGACAAACAGACAAACAGACAAACAAACATACGCAAGTGATCAACATGCTTGCCGAATCTTTGATTCCGGCAAGCAACAAACAGACATACGCAACTGACCAATATGCTTGCGGAAATCGAAGATTTCCGGCAAGCAACAAACAAACAGACAGACAGACAAACAGACATACGCAACTGACCAATATGCTTGCGGAAATCGAAGATTTCCGGCAAGCAATAAAGTATGGACTGTGCCTCCAACATGTATGATCATAGATGGGGCCCGGAGAGGCCGTCACGGACCGCTGCACACGCCGGCCGCCCACCGTAAGGACCCTGCCGCCACTTGCGGCGACGGCGAGTGTCTTCGTGGTATGGCGAAAAACGGCGCGAGATTTGACGAGACTAACAATGTGACCCCTGAATGTGACTGCGAGTGTCAGCCGCTATCCAGCGCTGCAAACCATGTGTCTGTAGCGTGAAAAATGACAGAATTATAGGCATTTCTTTGAATGGTCACGTGTTCTCGTTTCACGAGAAACGGTGCGAGATATGACGAGACTTGCGATTGAACGGCTTAGAACTAGAGGGATGCTGTCTAACGCGAAAAACCAGACCTTTCTATCGCAAATATCAACAGAGATAGAATCTGGAAAACTCCGAATTTTCAGATTGTCAAGTTTTACCCCAAAATTTGGTAACCATGGTAACGGCAGCACAAAGCAACATGTGCGAAGAGATAAGCCAATGTTCCTAGTTTCAGATACGACCAAAAAAAATGGTGTCACGTTTAATATTTTTTGAGATATTGCAGAAAAATGACATGTTACAGTGTTTCATGTACCACGCCCCCTGGTGGCTATTTCCAAAAAATGGAAAACTGATTTCGAGATATTTATAAATAACACAAAATATATCAATTTCAAAGCCATTGTTAAAAAAATGCAACCTGTAGGTCATATTTAATGAAATCTCGAAGACTCTCGTTTGACGAGAAATGGTGCGAGATTTGGCGAGACTTTCAGTTTTATCCTGTCAAGCTGCCCATAAGGTACATAATGACCAAAACCAGACGTCTGTAGCTTAAAAATTGACAAAGTTACAAAAAATGGTCGTGTTATTTCCAATTTCCATGATTTTTGCCCAAAAAATGTAACCATGGTAACGGCAAATTTAAGTAAGCTACATGTCAAAAGAAAGGCCAGGTGATGACGAAAAAAATGAGCTATTGCAGAAGTGGATAAGCCTATTTATGGCGAAGTTATAGTGCAAAAACCGTTAACCATACCTGTCGTGACCTTGACCCTTGACCTTGGAGCAATGTTGACCAAAAACAATAGGGCACCTAGAAATTACGTTTTCGAACATCCCTGTAAGTTTCAAGGTTATTGTGGCAAAATTGTGGCCAGGAGAGTGGTGACAAACAAACAAACAAACAAACTAGACAACCAGAGGTCGAGCGCTTGCCGGAAGTTGAAATGACAGACAGACGGACAGACAGAACATATGGTGGGTTTTCTATTATTGAATGACCCTCAGCGTTTGCTGAGAAGTTTTGGCCTGTAAAATGACATATCAGACAAAGCAACGAGGAAGCAGACAAAGCTGACAACAAAAGACGAACAGACAGACATACTGACACATCTGTGATAACAGATTACAGACAAAAGCGCCGAAGGTGAAGAAGAGCAAAATTAGCGATAGTTTATGTAGGTAAGGTTTATAATTTTGGAGAGATAGCCAAAACATGATATGTTGGGGAGGTGAAAGTGCAGCGCCCCCTAGTGGCTATATCCGGGAAATGAAAAATCTGTTTTGAGATATTAGTGTAAGACTTAAGATGTAATAGTTTCAAAAGGATTCTTTCAAAACTGTGGTCTGTAGAATGCTATATGTGAGACGCAAGAGCAAGCAGGCGAATTTGAGGACAACTCACAAACAGACGGACACACTGACAAAGTGACACAGGATTGAGACCAGATGACATTATCAGTTTATGGAGAAGACTCAGAGAAAAAAAATAAGCTATAGTTTATGTATATGAGGCTTTGGGTTTTAGACATATGGCCAATGTAATGATATGTGTGTGAGGGTCGTTTGCAGCGCCCCCTAGCAGCCATAGTCAAAACATGAAAAAACAATTTCGAGATACTAGTGTAGGACTTATGATATGTTAGTTTCAAAAAGATTCCTGCAATAATGTGGCCTTTGGCGCAAGATGAATGAAATCTCGAAATATCTCTATTCACGAGATATTTTACGAGATACTGCAAGACTTGTAATAAAATCTTATAGTACTAGTTAAATGCTACCTGATGCAAGAAACTAGATCACTCTAGCTTTAAAACTGACAAAGTTAGAAAAATAAGACCCCTTATTTTCGAATATCCTGATTTTTACCCCAAAATTTGTAACCATGGTTACGGCAAATTTGAGTCAGCTACCCACAAGATGACAGGCCTTGGAATGACGATTAAAATGAGCTATTGTTGAAGTAGATACGACTGAAAGTCACACAGATATGGAAAAAAAAACGTTTTGGGAAGTTTTGACGACCTTGACCTTGACCTTTCACCTATATTAACCAAAAACAATAGGGCACCTAGAAATTATGTTTTTCATCATCCCTGTAAGTTTCAAGGTGATTGTGGCAAAATTGTGGCCAGGAGAGTGGTGACAAACAAACAAGAACCAGCAAGAAGGCGAATTGGAGGACAACTGACAAACAGACGGACACACTGACAAAGTGACTCAAGATTGAGTCCAGATGACTACTCCAGATTATGGAGACGACTCAAAGGGAAAAAATAAGCTATAGTTTATGTAATTGAGGCTTTGGGTTTTAGAGATATGGCCAATGTAATGATATGTGTGTGAGGTTCGTGTGCAGCGCCCCCTAGCAGCCATATTCAAAAAATGAAAAAACCATTTCGAGATACTAGTGTAGGACTTATGATATGTCAGTTTCAAAAAGATTCCTGCAATGATGTGGCCTTCGGCGCAAGATGAATGAAATCTCGAAATATCTCTATTCACGAGATATTTTTCGAGATACTGCAAGACTTTTTATAAAATCTTGTAGTACTAGTTGAATGCTACCTGATGCAAAAAACTAGATCACTCTAGCTTTAAAACTGACAAAGTTAGAAAAATAAGACCCCTTATTTTCGAATATCATGACTTTTCCCAAAAAATTTGTAACCATGGTTACGGCAAATTTGAGTCAGCTACACACCAGATGACAGGCCTTGGAATGACGATTAAAATGAGCTATTGTTGAAGTAGATACGACTAATAGTCACAAAGATATGAAGAAAAAAACGTTTTGAGAAGTTTTGACGACCTTGACCTTGACCTTTGACCTATTTTAACCAAAAACAATAGGGCACCTAGAAATTATGTTTTCGAACATCCCTGTAAGTTTCAAGGTTATTGTGGCAAAATTGTGGCCAGGAGAGTGGTGACAAACAAACAAACAAACAGACAGACAAACAGACATACTCAACTGACCAATATGCTTGCCGAAATCTTTGATTCCGGCAAGCAACAAACAAACAGACAGACAGACAAACAGACATACGCAACTGACCAATATGCTTGCGGAAATCGAAGATTTCCGGCAAGCAATAAAGTATGGACTGTGCCTCCAACATGTATGATCATAGATGGGGCCCGGAGAGGCCGTCACGGACCGCTGCACACGCCGGCCGCCCACCGTAAGGACCCTGCCGCCACTTGCGGCGACGGCGAGTGTCTTCGTGGTATGGCGAAAAACGGCGCGAGATTTGACGAGACTAACAATGTGACCCCTGAATGTGACTGCGAGTGTCAGCCGCTATCCAGCGCTGCAAACCATGTGTCTGTAGCGTGAAAAATGACAGAATTATAGGCATTTCTTTGAATGGTCACGTGTTCTCGTTTCACGAGAAACGGTGCGAGATATGACGAGACTTGCGATTGAACGGCTTAGAACTAGAGGGATGCTGTCTAACGCGAAAAACCAGACCTTTCTATCGCAAATATCAACAGAGATAGAATCTGGAAAACTCCGAATTTTCAGATTGTCAAGTTTTACCCCAAAATTTGGTAACCATGGTAACGGCAGCACAAAGCAACATGTGCGAAGAGATAAGCCAATGTTCCTAGTTTCAGATACGACCAAAAAAAATGGTGTCACGTTTAATATTTTTTGAGATATTGCAGAAAAATGACATGTTACAGTGTTTCATGTACCACGCCCCCTGGTGGCTATTTCCAAAAAATGGAAAACTGATTTCGAGATATTTATAAATAACACAAAATATATCAATTTCAAAGCCATTGTTAAAAAAATGCAACCTGTAGGTCATATTTAATGAAATCTCGAAGACTCTCGTTTGACGAGAAATGGTGCGAGATTTGGCGAGACTTTCAGTTTTATCCTGTCAAGCTGCCCATAAGGTACATAATGACCAAAACCAGACGTCTGTAGCTTAAAAATTGACAAAGTTACAAAAAATGGTCGTGTTATTTCCAATTTCCATGATTTTTGCCCAAAAAATGTAACCATGGTAACGGCAAATTTAAGTAAGCTACATGTCAAAAGAAAGGCCAGGTGATGACGAAAAAAATGAGCTATTGCAGAAGTGGATAAGCCTATTTATGGCGAAGTTATAGTGCAAAAACCGTTAACCATACCTGTCGTGACCTTGACCCTTGACCTTGGAGCAATGTTGACCAAAAACAATAGGGCACCTAGAAATTACGTTTTCGAACATCCCTGTAAGTTTCAAGGTTATTGTGGCAAAATTGTGGCCAGGAGAGTGGTGACAAACAAACAAACAAACAAACAAACAAACAGACAGACAGACAAACAGACATACGCAACTGACCAATATGCTTGCGGAAATCGAAGATTTCCGGCAAGCAACAAACAAACAGACAGACAAACAGACATACGCAACTGACCAATATGCTTGCCGAAATCTTTGATTCCGGCAAGCAACAAGATGACCAGAGGTCACGCGCTTGCCGGAAATGGAAATGATAGAGACAGATAGACAGAGAGTGCATGTAGAAACAGTCATATGAATGAGCAACATTGTGGGGGCAGCAGAAACGGATAATATGTTTATTTATGCATGCTGACCTTTAACAGCTGCATATCTTTCTAGTGTAAAAGGGACCATTTTTTCATGAAATCCCGTTAATCTCGTTTGACAAGAAGCAGTGAGAAAATGACAAAGTTACAAAAAATGGTCGTGTTATTTCAAATTTCCATGAATTTTGCCCAACAAATGTAACCATGGTAACGGCAAATTTAAGTAAGCTACATGTCAAAAGAAAGGCCAGGTGATGATGAAAAAAATGAGCTATTGCAGAAGTGGATAAGCCTATTTATGGCGAAGTTATAGTGCAAAAACCGTTCACCATACCTGTCGTCACTTTGACCCTTGACCTTGGAGCAATGTTGACCAAAACAATAGGGCACCTAGAAATCGGTTTGTCAATCAAGCCTGTAAGTTTCAAGTTGATTGATGCAAAAGTGTGGCCTGGAGAGTCGTGACAAACAAACAAACTAGACGACCAGAGGTCGAACACTTGGCGGACTAAAATGACATAGAGATTGGACAAACAGGACAAACTGTCATTTTCTATTGAAAGACTTTTAAAGCGATTGCTGGAAAGTTTGGCCTGTTGAATGACATATATCACACAAAAGAACATATAAGCAGATATAGCTCAAAACAGACAGATATACTGACACACCTGAGATAACAGACTACCAGAAAAAAGTTCGGAACGTAAAGAGAAGCAAAATGAGCTATAGTTTTAGTAGGTAAAGTTTATAGTAACGGAGGTATGGCCAATATATGGTAGCGGCCATATCCCAAACATAAAAAATTTCTTTTGAGACTCTAGTGTAAGAAATAAGATGTTGTTCCAGTTCCAAAAGGATTCCTGCAAAACTGTGTCCTGAAAATTGCTAACTGCAAGAAGCAAGGTCCAGCATGCAGGTGAAATTTAGGATCACTGACAAACAGACAGACATACTCAAAAAATGACACAAGAATAAGACTAGATGACCTACTCAGATTATCGAGTAGATTCAGAGGAAGAAAATAAATCATAGTTTTCAATTGGCTACACTGCTTTTTTAAAGTTGCATTTACCCAATCTCTTCTTATAAAACCCGCAGAAACCTACCATAGAATAATTCACCAATCAGCTTAACAGTTTCATCATAAAACAGTGTATAAGCTGGAGAGTCTAAAATTACATATTCCCTTGTAAAAAACAGATCAATGTAGGTGGCGCTACCAAAACCTCAATTTCAGATATGACATATGAGACAAACATAGGTATTAAAATTTGGTAATGACAGCTCTAGCCGTTTCTGAGATTTAAATTTTAGTTTGCTTTTTGGACAGATGACTAAGTTCAACTTCCTGTTAAATCTCCGAACTGAAACCATTCGAACAAACTTGAGTTAGATTGTTCAAGAGATCATTTCTTAGAAATATTTGAAAATTTGGCTGGACAGTTTCGCAGAAGAAGATTTTTAAAGCTTTTTTAGCTTTTTCCCTATAAAATCTCAGTAAATACAGAAAGCCAAAAAATAAACAAAAATTGATAGAGCTTTTCAGATGACTGTTTATTTACAAAAAAATTGGTCATGCTAGTTCCTGCCGTTTTTGAGATAGCTATGGTTAACCTAGAGACGACGAACGAAGCTGCACCATAGCATAAGCTCATAGATTCGCTAATAATCTGTTTCGAGATATAACTGTAAGACATAAGATTTAATAGTTTAAAAAAGATTCTTTGAAAACTGTGGCCTGTAGAATTCTATTAGTGAGACGAAAGAACAAACAAGCAGGCGAATTTGAGGACAACTGACAAACAAACAGACATATTGACAACGGGACACAAGATTAAGAGAAGATGACTTAACCAGGTTATGAGGAAGAATCAGAGGAAGAAAATAAGGTATAGTTTATGTAATTGAGGTTTCTATTTTTGGAGATATGGCCAAATAATGATATACTGGGGATTTTCGACTGCAGCGCCCTCTAGTGGACATATCCTGAAGACGACAAATGCGTTTCGTGATATTAGTGAATGGCATGAGATGTAATCGTTTCAAAAGGATTCCTCCAAATATCTGGCTTGTTGATTTCTATATGTGAGATGCAACAACCAGCAAGTAGGCTAATTCGAAGATAACTGACAAACACACAGACATACTGACAAAGTTACACAAGATGGACACCAGATGACTTTACCATGTTTTGCAGAAGGCCAAGAGAAAGAAAATAAGATACAGTTTGTGTAATATAGGTTTACTCTTACGGAAATATGTCCAAAAACTTATTTGTTTGGATGGGTCTAGTGCAGCGCCCCCTGGCAGCCATATCCGGAAAATGAAAAATAAGTTTTGAGATATTAGTGTAAAACATAAGATGAAGGAACAAACATACGCGGGTGACGAACATGCTTGCCGAAATCGAAGATTTCCGGCAAGCAATAAAGTATGGACTGTGCCTCCAACATGTATGATAATAGATGGGGCCCGGAGAGGCCGTCACGGACCGCTGCACACGCCGGCCGCCCACCGTAAGGACCCTGCCGCCACTTGCGGCGACGGCACGTGTCTTCGTGGTTTGGCGAAAAACGGCGCCAGATTTGACGAGACTAACAATGTGACCCCTGAATGTGACTGCGAGTGTCAGCTGCTATCCAGCGCTGCAAACCATGTGTCTGTAGCGTGAAAAATGACAGAATTATAGGCATTTCTTTGAATGGTCACGTGTTCTCGTTTCACGAGAAACGGTGCGAGATATGACGAGACTTGCGATTGAATGACTAAGAACTAGACGGATGCTGTCTAACGCCGAAAACCAGACCTTTCTATGGCAAATATCAACAGAGATAGAAGCAGGTAAACTTCGTATTTTCAAGTTGTCACGTTTTACCCCAAAATTTGGTAACCATGGTAACGGCAGTACAAAGCTACATGTGCGGAGCAATAAGCCAATGTTCCTAGTTTCAGATACCACAAAAAAAAATGGTGTCACGTTAAATATTTTTTGAGATATTGCAGAAAAATGATATGTTACAGTGTTTCATGTACCACGCCCCCTGGTGGCTATTTCCCAAAAATGAAAAATTGATTTCGAGATATTTATAAATGACAGAAACTATATCAATTTCAAAGCCACTGTTAAAAAAATGCGGCCTGTAGGTCATATTTAATGAAATCTCGGAAACTCTCGTTTGGCAAGAAATGGTGCGAGATTTGGCGAGACTTTTAGTTTTATCATGTCAAGCTGCCTATAAGGTACATAATGACCAAAACCAGACGTCTGTAGCTTAAAAATTGACAAAGTTACAAAAAATGGTCGTGTTATTTCCAATTTCCATGATTTTTGCCCAAAAAAATGTAACCATGGTAACGGCAAATTTAAGTAAGCTACATGTCAGAAGAAAGGCCAGGTGATGACGAAAAAAATTAGCTATTGCAGAAGTGGATACGCCTATTTATGGCAAAGTTATAGTGCAAAAACCGTTAACCATACTTGTCGTGACCTTGAACCTTGACCTTGGAGCAATGTTGACCAAAAACAATAGGGCACCTAGAAATCGGTTTATCAATCAAGCCTGTAAGTTTCAAGTTGATTGATGCAAAAATGTGACCTGGAGAGTCGTGACAAACAAACAAACAAACAAACAAACAAACAGACAAACAGACAAACAGACATACGCAACTGACGAACATGCTTGCCGAAATCGAAGATTTCCGGCAAGCAATAAAGTTGTGACTGTGCCTCCAACATGTATGATAATAGATGGGGCCCGGAGAGGCCGTCACGGACCGCTGCACACGCCGGCCGCCCACCGTAAGGACCCTGCCGCCACTTGCGGCGACGGCACGTGTCTTCGTGGTTTGGCGAAAAACGGCGCCAGATTTGACGAGACTAACAATGTGACCCCTGAATGTGACTGCGAGTGTCAGCTGCTATCCAGCGCTGCAAACCATGTGTCTGTAGCGTGAAAAATGACAGAATTATAGGCATTTCTTTGAATGGTCACGTGTTCTCGTTTCACGAGAAACGGTGCGAGATATGACGAGACTTGCGATTGAATGACTAAGAACTAGACGGATGCTGTCTAACGCCGAAAACCAGACCTTTCTATGGCAAATATCAACAGAGATAGAAGCAGGTAAACTTCG
Source organism: Sipunculus nudus (assembly GCA_026874595.1). Taxonomy (NCBI): domain Eukaryota; kingdom Metazoa; phylum Annelida; class Sipuncula; order Golfingiida; family Sipunculidae; genus Sipunculus; species Sipunculus nudus. The sequence continues at coordinate 16,580,826 of CM049321.1, forward strand.
TATTTTCAAGTTGTCACGTTTTACCCCAAAATTTGGTAACCATGGTAACGGCAGTACAAAGCTACATGTGCGGAGCAATAAGCCAATGTTCCTAGTTTCAGATACCACAAAAAAAAATGGTGTCACGTTAAATATTTTTTGAGATATTGCAGAAAAATGATATGTTACAGTGTTTCATGTACCACGCCCCCTGGTGGCTATTTCCCAAAAATGAAAAATTGATTTCGAGATATTTATAAATGACAGAAACTATATCAATTTCAAAGCCACTGTTAAAAAAATGCGGCCTGTAGGTCATATTTAATGAAATCTCGGAAACTCTCGTTTGGCAAGAAATGGTGCGAGATTTGGCGAGACTTTTAGTTTTATCATGTCAAGCTGCCTATAAGGTACATAATGACCAAAACCAGACGTCTGTAGCTTAAAAATTGACAAAGTTACAAAAAATGGTCGTGTTATTTCCAATTTCCATGATTTTTGCCCAAAAAAATGTAACCATGGTAACGGCAAATTTAAGTAAGCTACATGTCAGAAGAAAGGCCAGGTGATGACGAAAAAAATTAGCTATTGCAGAAGTGGATACGCCTATTTATGGCAAAGTTATAGTGCAAAAACCGTTAACCATACTTGTCGTGACCTTGAACCTTGACCTTGGAGCAATGTTGACCAAAAACAATAGGGCACCTAGAAATCGGTTTATCAATCAAGCCTGTAAGTTTCAAGTTGATTGATGCAAAAATGTGACCTGGAGAGTCGTGACAAACAAACAAACAAACAAACAAACAAACAGACAAACAGACAAACAGACATACGCAACTGACGAACATGCTTGCCTAAATCGAAGATTTCCGGCAAGCAACAAAAAGACAAACAGACATACGCAACTGACGAACATGCTTGCCGAAATCGAAGATTTCCGGCAAGCAACAAACAGACACAACGATTAGCCTATAGTCGCCAGACCTAGGCTGGCGACTATAAAAATGGGTATAATTGAGACAACCTGGATGAAACTTAACTTACAACTAGTGAATATAATTAACTGTTGTCTTACCCATTATATATATTATTGATAAAACAGTTAATAGCATTGGTAAATTATGGAATTTTGAAGTAAATAATTATTTCAACTGTTGATGTAAATCCTCTTTCATCTTCTTTCATGCTCTTTCATCTTCTTTCATCAAATTATTGAGACTGCCTGCAACTAGCGACAGCTTGTCACCCCAAACGTCGATTTTAGATGGACTGAAGACGATGGGGTGACAGTACAAGCTATTGGGTTCGCATCAATTCTAGTATGTGCAGATGTGCACGCCATTTCTGACACTACTTTTTCATTTTCATCCACTTCTCAAACTGTCATTTTCCTGAGTTAAGACAAAAAGTGACATTATTCTGTTGGGGAAAATAATAATTATTACATCCACGGTTGACTTACGTGTAAACGTGCAGCAGTTTTTAATTCCGAGGCTGGTTTTACTCGAAAAACTCGTCTCCACGTCTGTCAGCGGGAGAATCATAACTTCCAGTAGGGGATTTCCATACGGCTATGTGTAAAACTCGGAAGTCCGAAGTCGGAAGCAAGGACTTTTTTAAAGCAATGATCGAAGCATAATTAAAATGCTACTACATCAATGGAAAGAACCTTTTTATTTTTATTGATAGAATAAGGTCTTTTCTATCATCATGTAAAATAATCAAAGTTATCCATCCGAAGTTAATGACTAGTTTTTGCTCGGAAATGCCCGGATATGGTCCAAATGTGTAAAACTCGGAAGCCAGTAATGGCATATGCACTGGTCATCATATCGTCAGCAAACGTGTCAAGCATTTTCAATTTCTTCAGTATCATGTATTTTTCATAAATTCAATCTGTTTTGTAACATTCATGATGCTGTTTTTTTTCAATAATATATTATATTGATATTTTATTTCATTTTGTAAAACAAGATTATTTTAACTCATCAATATTTTACGCTGTTACCGCATTTTATGTTGATGGAAACATGAAAAAAATAAAGGTTTTTAATAATATTTTATACATGTGCCCCTATAAAAATCACCGTGATAATATCATAGAGACTTAAACAGAAAATTTGACAGAACCAACCCTTCCAGTTAATGTTTTTACAAGTTGTTTCGAACAAAATATTTTATTTTTTATGTATAAATTGAAAAACATTTTCCTCTTCCATTGACCAAAAAAATTCTTATCTTTTATGTAATACTTTTTATGCCAAATATTATTTTACATTTCATGGTCCGGTTGCATTTATATATATATATATATATTATGTAAACAAAATTGTAAATTCTTATCGAGATCCTTGTAATCTAACAGTAATATGAAGTTGAAGGGAGCAAATTCTGGTTATATGCCCTTATAATGCAATCAGTTGCAAACATACTTTAATATATTAATAAATATCCATATATTTGAAGTTGAAATGTGATGTTGAAACATCAGGAGTGAAATTAATATAATATAAATATCGAAATTGATAAAGTTTGAAAGAAAGAGTCAAAAACTTGAAAAAGAATTAATTTTAGTTTTTAAAAAAATTTGCTTAAATTTGTAAATTGATCAGATTTTATAATAAAACATGATATATATTATCTGGACTGTTGTATCCCTTTTCTAAGATATAAATGTAACAATATCGTTGAACATATTGAAAGACATTTCGTTTTGCATATGATACATGTATGTTTGTTCCAGCGATGACCTTCTGGGATATATTGAATTTTCATATTTATTCAACGTATGGAAAATATATTACAATATATTTTATTTTGAATGACATCGTAATTTATAACTGTATTTTTAATGCCGTACATGGGTTAATCATACCATATTTATTATTCAGTGGTACATCCATAGAGGGCGTGCCCGTTCAGACGTAATATCTCTTAATTTTCATTTCTTTTCCAGATTACTTTATTTATTCCCTAGCAATTTCATTATTATATTTATTACTTTCCAATTCATAAATTGGTGATTTACTCAACTGAGAGAGCATCCAGATATATACTAGTATAATAAGAGAGGAAGTATTTCCGATAATAACACCGACAATATATATATATATATATTGTATATATATATATATATTAAATTTACAAATAAAAAAATAAGAACTTATAGTTTTCCGATTATGTATCATGTATTGCATTATACACTCATTAAAAGCAGAATCATGCATAAGCAATTTAATATATGCATGCAACTATAATTATAATGAAACTGCATTTTGGGCAAAGTGCGTCTCTGTGACTTCCGAGTTATACACATTGGATATCATCCAAGCACTTCTGACTGACTTCCGAGATGGCTTCCGAGCACAAAATCTTCCATAACGTTCAGATTAAACAATGGATAACTATTATTCTTCACAGAATGATAAAAAAAGATCTTATTCTATCGGGGAAAAAACAAAACGGTATTGAAACGTTAGCATTTTGTATATGCTTTAAACTGCTTTCGTTGGTTTCCGGCTTCCGGCTTCAGACTTCCAAGTTTACATACACGACCGCGCCATGACACATTTAGTTTTGAATGAGAAGTACCGCTTCACGTGAATCGGTGCCACAATGATGAAAGAAGGTAATAATTGTAATTATTTTTGTGTAACAACATTTTTTCTTCGATATTTAGCGCATATAATACGACTATATAAGCCTGTGATGCCAAATAATACCAGACAGCAAATATTTTGATCCGACCCTTAGAATGGGCGTTCTGTTGTGACTGCCATCATGACTCCAGGCCCTATCAGTTTTTTTCCGAAGGCCTGAGTGTCATGTTGTCATGGCTAGCCTGCAACAATATCATGCTGATATAAATTGCTGAAATTAAATGTCAATAAACGATCTGTGTAACAGCAAATGATATTCTGCAAATATCTGCACATTTTTTACTTAAACTGAAAATGAAAGTATGTAACATCTGGTGTCAGCTAACGTAAAGACTAAAGTGTCTTCATGTGTCAACTGTTTACACTGAGTATCGGACCTGTCAACAACCCGCCCCTGGGGCCCATGTTTGTTTCATTAAAATCACATTACCAGCGGGCGATCAGGTGCATTAATGTTACCTTTGCTGTATAAAGCATCCATTGTTGGTACAATCCCTCCTCCGTTTGGGGATCGGTCATTTTTGCTCGATCGTACAAAATCTTCCTTTTTCCTAGGAGGCTACAACATTCCTTTCGCCTGTCATTTCGCCCACCAGAATGACCTTCACCTTCGTGAGATTTATAGACCTGTACCTGTCTCTTAAAATTTAATCAATGATTTTTAAACAAAACTATGGTGTCCAGGTGAATTTAAGTATGTTAAATGATTTTCATAATTTACCTTTAATTGTTTTATTTATATGAGTTGTTTAATTACGAGATATATTTCCGGGAAAACTCCTAATTGAAACATGTAAATAACTCAAGCGGCAATCCAGTGAGGGAGTAATGACGTCAATCTAGCCCACATATTGGTATGCAAATAAGGGAAATCCACTTCAACCGTTTGCGTGTAACTCAGAGTTGGAATTCCCGGAAACAATGGAAGCCGAAAACACCTGAGGGAAATTTGGTGCATCAGGTTTTATCGTTTAATGCCTGTTGACAGGATCAAGCCAGATACGCCAGAAAATTTTGGACGTATAACGGATCTTGCCAGCTTCGATCTAGTAAAATTCAAAAGTTTTGGTTCACAGGACTGTTTCATAGATAATTGTGTAATAATTTGAAGCGAGTTTTTTATACATAATTCAAAAATTAAACTATAATTTTCAATCTTGACGTCACCATGGAAGAAAGTGCGACTCGGACAGAGGCTATCACGGAGGAGGGCGAAGATGTTCCAAAAATGGATGTTAAAACCAGGTGTGTATAACCCATTCTAATATATGGTTTATTATACATTAAAAATATCTTAAATATGTGTATGTAATATATTCTAATCTAAAAAATTAGAAAATTAAAAACTTTACCACTAGAATGCTTTGGCTTGTCGAGTAGAGAAAGGATTATTTAAATATAATATTCATACCAAAACATGAAACATGAGAAATACGTACGACTAAGTATCAAGCTTATGATACAGTGGGGGCCGGTATACACAACTTTGCCAAACAGTTTCATTCATATATATATATATATATATATATATATATATATATATATATATATATATATATATATATATATATATGAATGTAGTATGTATATGTATATATATATATATATATATATATATATATATATATAATCAAATTTTCATGGTTATGCTTTTTATTTTACAGGCTCATTGAAGGGAGAAATTCAGAGAAATGGCATGACCACAGAGACCTTGTGGAAAGACTTGAAAAGTTCCACACCAAACATGCCCGCTTTCCCGGGGACAAGGACGGCATGCCTAATGTTAAGCAAATAGAAAAATTCATACTGGACAAACTAAAAGATCAGTTTCAAAGTTTAGCTCCATGGAAGATTCGGGAATTTCAGTACACTGGCAGTATATACGAAAAATTGAAAATCGGGAAGCCGGACGAGTTTGATATTATGGTTACCATGGTACCTGAGGGCGTGACGGTTAAGGGAAGCAATCGTGAGGGATTTAAATACCTGGTGCCGGAAAACGCGGAAAGCAGTGAATATAAAAATGTGATCAACAATGGTTACATTTCCTCAAGCAAAATGCAGAGCGCATTTTTCTCAATCTTAGCCAAAGCCGTGAAAGCACTGGGATATTCAAGAAAAATCAAACTGCGCATGCATGGTCCAGCCGTCCAGATTGATATAAATGTGAAGGACCTCGGAGAAAGCTTTGAAGCTGAGTCCGTGGAAGTTTTCAGCATTGACGTTGTCCCCGTGTTTGATATAGACAGGGAGTTATACGTCGCTAAATGCTTCAAAGGCGACAGGGATGCGTGGCGATATTCAACCTCTTTGGAGGAGAAGAAGCTATTGAGGACAATGGACAGCGACAATGGGCTACGGAAGCAGTGCTTGAGGATTCTCAAAGCTATTCGTGAAAAGGAGCCAGGGTTCCGCACATTGGATTCGTTTCATTTAAAGAACGCCGTATTCCACATCGCCCAGATTAAACGAGAAGAAAAAGACTGGCAACGCCAGGAACACGGGAAGCGGATAATGGACGTTCTGAAATACCTCCAGGAATGCCTAAAAAGACGACACATGAGCCACCATTTCTGCCCAGAAATGAACCTATTTGAAGACATCAAGCCGATCGCATGTAAGAATCTGGCATTCCGTCTCAGACGCCTACGTCTCAATCGGAATGCATTCTTTAGATTAATTGCAACACAATCAACTGACTGAACTAGACTTTGAATGGCCTAGATGGTTTATGAACGGTCTGAACTAGCTATAGTATACAGGACTCTTTACAACGACGGCAAATATATTGTGTATTATATATGCTTTATTGTAGCTTATCCTCCCTAAAAATTGTAATGACATTAAGGCACTACAGAATTAAACACCGACACATTTTTAGAATGATCTCTGCTTCGTCTATTAATTAGATGTTCATCTACAAACACGATACGTACACATCCTGACGGCCTGACCAAAGCTACGAACACATTAATCCGCGTTTCAGTAAAATAAAATCCGCCAGCAATAATGCACCCACGGCAAAAGGTAACCGGGCGTAAGAAAATACATTCGAGTATACACATGCGCAATAACAATAAGAAAGTGAAATAAAATCATCACTATACTACAAAACTTGACTTGCAGGACTAAAAATTGTGATTTGTATGGCTGGTCGAATGTTGGTGCCTCTCTTTCACGCAGATGTTTCACCTTTTACAAAATGTAAAATAAAATTATAACTTAACTACATGGCATGACTTCCTGGACTAAATATATATTGATCTGACGAATCGAATTGAATGGTCTCTCCGCAGAAAAGTCCACTTATATTTTCTCTTGATCCGAGTTCTAGAATCTCTCCTTACAAGGTCCACTTTTATTTTAGCCAAATTTGGTCAGACGAAAAGATAAAATGTTAAGGTAATAATAACTTTACTGCATCACTTTCTAGATTAAATAGCATGATCTGATTGATCAAATTCCAGGATCTCTCCCTACAGGTTCCACCTCTATTTTAGCCTACGTGTAGTCAGATAAAAGATGTGAAAATCATAACTTTACTACATTGATTAATTTCTTCACATAATATCGTGAACTAATTGATCAATTCAAGGATCGCTCCGCACTAGGACTGCCTCAACTTCATTTGAGCAAAATCCCTCAAGTTGCTTTTTGACGTTATACCATATAGATTATTAAAATGATCTATTTAAATATGGTCACTGTTGTTGTGAGTAAAAATGCCTTTGGCGCCACAGTGGGCTTACAATTTCCACATCTACAGTTTATGCCCAGCAGGGGCTGCAGAACTGTTTTTAGCTCAGCTGACTATAAGTCATCTGAGCTATAGCGATTACTCTTTGTCCGTCGTCCGTCCGGCCATCCGGGCGTCTATCCGTTAACAAGGCACAAATCGTAACCACTGGACCTGGAATCTTCTTACTTTACATCCAGAGAGGTCCATGAAAAATCTCCTTGGAAACCTGGAATTAGGTCTCTGTTACCCATATTCTTAAAGCTATGGGGCTCCGAATTACCCCCCAGAAAAATTAAAAATTTGATATAAAAGCTCAAATATCTGAACAACTAATGCATTGATTACCATGATTCTTTGCATTGATATTGATCATGGGGTGTTTCATCAGTTTCTGCAGACTGGTGGCGCCACCTGTATTTTTTCGAATTTTTTACTATTTTTGTTCTCAATTTTACGACCTACAAAGATGCCGTCATCTGTTAACAGGGCACAAATCTTAATGACTGGACTTAGAAACTTCTGTCTTGACATGCTGGGAAGACCATGAAAAGTCTTCTTAGAAACCTGGAATTAGGTCTCTGTTACCCATATTCTTCAAGCTATGGGGATCCGAAGTACCCCGCAGAATAATGAAAAAACTGATACAAAAGCTCAAATATCTGAACAATTAATACATTGATCACCAAGATTCTGTGCATGGATATTGATCATGGAGTGTTTCATCAGTTTCTACAGACTGGTGGCGCCACCTGTATTTTTTCCATTTTTTACGATTTTTTTTCTCTTTTTTTGATACCTCAAAAGATGCCGTCATCTGTTAACAGGGCACCAATCTTAATGACTGGACTTAGAATCTTCTGTCTTGACATGCAAGGAGGTCCATGAAAAGACTTTTTGGAAACCTGTTATTAGGTCTCTGTTACCCATATTCTTCAAGCTATGGGGCTCCGAAGTACCCCGCAGAATAATGAAAAAACTGATACAAAAGCTCAAATATCTGAATAACTAATGCATTGATCACCATGATTCTTTGCATGCATATTCTTCATGGAGTATTCCATCAGTTTCTGTAGACTGGTGGCGCCACCTGTATTTTTTCCATTTTTTGTCTCTATTTTTTGTGACCTCAAAAGATGCCGTCATCTGTTAACAGGGCACAAATCGTAACAGCTGGACCTGGAATCTTCTCACTTTACATTCAGAGAGGTCCATGGAAAGTCTTCTTGAAAACCTGGAATTAGGTCTCTGTTACCCATATTCTTCAAGCTATTGGGCTCCGAAGTACCCCCAGGATAATGAAAAATTTGATACAAAAGTTCTTATATCTGAACAACTAATGCATTGATCACCATGATTCTTTGCATGGATATTGATCATGGAGTTTTTCATTAGTTTCTGCAGACTGGTGGCGCCACCTGTATTTTTTCGATTTTTTTACGATCTTTTTTATCTCTATTTTTGAGACCTCAAAAGTTGCCGTCATCTGTTAACAGGGCACAAATCGTAACAGCTGGACCTGGAATCTTCTCACTTTACATATAGAGAGGTCCATGAAAAGTCTTCTTGAAAACCTGGAATTAGGTCTCTGTTACCCATATTCTTCAAGCTATGGGGCTCTGAAGTACCCCCCAGAATAATGAAAAATTTGATACAAAAGCTCAAATATGTGAACAACTAATGCATTGATCACCATGATTCTTTGCATGGATATTGATCATTGAGTGTTTCATCAGTTTCTGCAGACTGGTGGCGCCACCTTTTTTTCGATTTTTTACTATTCAGTAGTCATCTGTCAACAGATGACTGCATCTTTTAAGGTCTCAAAAATAAATAAAAAAAATAGTAAAAAATCGAAAAAAAGGTGGCGCCACCAGTCTGCAGAAACTGATGAAACACTCAATGATCAATATCCATGCAAAGAATCATGGGAGAAAGGAGATTCAAGATAAAATAGTTATGATTTGTGCCCTGTTAACAGACGACCACATCTTTGAAGGTCTCAAAAATAAAGATAAAAATGCGTAAAAATTCAAAGAAGTCCGGGTGGCACCACCAGTTTGCAAGAACTGATGAAACATACTATTTTATCTTGAATCTCCTTTCTCGACATCCTGGGAGGTCCATAAAAAACTCCATGGAAACCTGAAATTAGGTCTCTGTTACCCATATTCTCCGAGCTATGGGTCTTAGAAGTACCTCCCAGAATAACTAAAAATTTGATACAAAAGCTCCAGTATCTGAACAACTACTGCATTAATCACCCTGGTTCTTTGCATGCATATTCATCATGGAGTGTTTCATCAGTTCTTGTGGACTGGTGGCACCACCTAAATTTTTTAAAATGTTAACACATTTTTTTCGCTAGGCCTATTTATGAGACCTTCAAAGATGCGGTCGTCCCTTAACAGGGCTCAAATTGTAACCATTGGTCCTAGAATCTTCAAACTTGACAACCAGGGAGAACTGTGAAAAGTCTCCTTGAAAACGTGAATTAAGGTCTCTGTTACCCATATTTTCTGAGCTATGGGGCTTATAAGCACCCCTCAGAATAATTTAAAATTAGATGCCAAAGTAGGGCACAAATAATAACGATGGGGCCCAGAATCTTCTAACTTGACAAATTGAGAGTTCCTCAAAACTTCCCCCAGAAACCTGAAATTGGGTCACAGTGACCTAGCTGTATTCTCAGAGTTTTGGGGTATGTTTGAGCATCCCAGAAATAATGCAAAATACACACAAATTGCCAGATTCCTCATGAAAGGCTGGTTGGATTGTCATCAGATTTGTTTTTATGGGTTGGGGCTTGATGAATTTAAGCTAATATGCATGAACAATGATGCCACCTATCTTAATAAGTTGTCTGTGCGAGGACATATTATCAACATGTCAGTCGGCTGAGCGTCATGACCCATGGGTCATTTGTTAATACTAGTAATTTGTAAGAGGATGCCCCATCAAAATCCAGGGAAACTACAAGTCTTCTTTCTAATCAACATAATTGGCATTTGTCTTGTGAGCTGTTGTAATGAAATCTCAGGACCGGATCCAGGAGGTTTGTTTGCTGGGGACGGGGAGCCCCCCCCCCCCCCCCCCCCCCCCCCGATCCATGGACAGAGCCACAGGAGGCCGAGGGGGCGAAGCAACCCCATAAGCTCATGCTTTTGGAACTGTACTCTCTATGCATTAAATTAAATTCTGAGTAATATTTACTATTAAGAAAAATTTCACTAAAGGGTTATTATTTATAAAGCATGCTTTCTTTCTTATTGTACATGCTTTGTTGTTTTCTCTTCAGTCTTAATAAATCTTCAGGATCATTTAGGATGTCAGGGAGAATATTCCTAACTTTGAATGCAAAATAAAGACATAAGAATAATGTCGATTAAACGCATTTTATGTTCAGAAGAATTTGCAATAAGAAAAATTTTGAATTTCGTAATAAGGAAAATAAGCAGATTGAACTGTATAAGAAGAAACTTTAATATAACCGTGTTACCTAAAGGATTGCCAAGATTTCATTTGAAATGTTTAGAGGGATTGGTTTCATATGTATCAGTTTTTTTCCTGAATCGACAGAAGATATCTTGTATCAAAGTTTGCTGAATTGTCAATATATAAATATTACTAACAGACTTGTAAAGAAAAAACATTATATGTAAGTAGCAGATTATGTTATATAGAGGACCCGATAGATAATAATGGAAAGTGTAGGACGGGGGGGGGGGGGGATTTACTTGATAAGAATACATGTATATGAATCACGTAGATTTTATGTCTTGGATAGCATTAAATGATGCCATTAAAAAAAAACTGCATGGCGAGGCGGGTTTATAGGGTATAAACAAGTATATGGTGGCGGTAATGAAGTTGACAGTGTTGCAACTTTGAATGGTTTAGAGGCCTTGGATACATTAATATATATAATATATATATAAATATATATATATATATATATATATATATATATATATATCAGACAATTGTGGAGAAAATATTAGAAACTCCTACAGCTCAGACAGTATTGGATAACAGAAATCGAGAGAATGTGTTGTTCTGTCTTGAGGCCTCTGATGGATCAAGTACCACATGGTATCGATAGCCCCAGCTGCTGCGGCACGGATCTATCGATAGCCCCAGCTGCTGCGGCACGGATCTATGTATCTCTTCCATCCTGCAAACAGGAAATATATAGGTGATACATATAGCACAATAGAATTTTCTTGATAAACTCTGTTCCACCACATGTATAAGAATAAAAAAACACGATAAGAATGATATGTTATTATTAAGCCTCCTGGATTTTAGGTTTTATATGCACGTGGTCAGGAATAACCAAGAAGTCATAGCCGGTCGTTAAGACATTAGAGCGAAACTCTGTGATTCAACGAGATAACGCCATTATGCCATTGAGGCACCGTCGGGGTTGGAACCAGGGACCTTCACTGGGCTAAGTCCTACCACTTTTGTTCAATAATTTCACAGAAAAGTACATATGAAAAAGGCAGCCTAAAGAATTTTTCAACAAATCTACAGTTCATGTTAAACTTTTTTTTACTCTTCACAGAGTTCTGGCAGATCAGATGCCTCACTGCAAAAGTAGAGATCTTTGATTTATCTGGTTATATTTTTAGAGTGTTCTCATGATTTCATCAAATCAGCATCTGTCAATTAAGGCTGTTTTTAACAGTGATACTTTTTAGTGGAAAAATACAAGAACATTTTCCAAAAAAAAAAAATCTTCGGGAATACGACGCCTAAAGCATAAAAGTATACATTCATATAAACCGTCGTTTATTACTATGACATATACATATATATGCCTGTAGCGTAAAAATGCATATATAATTGACATATTAAAATTAACAGATATTTTCTATTATCCATCTGTCAAAGACTGATAATATGAATAATGTGATATTGTTTGCATTATCTGTCTAAGCTAAAGAAGAATCAATGATGTTCGCTTGGTACTTGGTAAAGATTGTGCTAGCATGCATATTAACTTCTTAATTCAATAAAGGGTACGTAATCATAGTTTGTAATGTATTGCTTGGTGAGCTCGCGAAACACTGGAAAAGTGGAAATCGCGCAATTTTAACCTCTCGAATATGAAGCCAACCACAATATATAACAAAAAGAAATGGAAAATTCATTGCAGCATTTCTTATTTCCACTGAAATAGTCTCAAAAGCCTTGGTAAAACTGAATGATTTGTTTATATCAGAATCCAAGGCTTCAAAACATCCCGAAGTTTTCAAGAAATGAGACCACCATGGATAACATTTTCTATAATTCTGGAAGCGTAAAACCCACCTCCCCCCCCCCCCCCCCCCCCCCATTGGCTACGCCCCTGACGGATGGACAGACAGACAAACAGACGGACGGACAGGGTGATAACTTTTGTGCACCAGCTTATGATCAAATAAGTACACCAGGTTCAGGATACTAGAGGAAACCACAGCTCAGAAATTGACACGAGTGCTGCCATTAACCATATTAAAAATAAAAACTAGACGACCATAGGTCAAGCGCTTGCCGAATATTGAATTAGACAAACAGACAGAATGGGGAATGCAAAGAATATTAAAATGAGCTATAGTTTGTGTAGACAAGACAATTTTGCACAACTTGATGAGCAAAATAATATTTCTTTCGGTGCCCTTGACCTTTCGTCACTAGAAACAAAAGACTTGCAGGAGTTTCGTATTTCTATTAACTGTATAACTTTCAGAGCGATTGCTTGAGATTTGTGGACTGTAGAGCGAAAAAGTGAAATCTTGTAATATCCCATTTGAGGAGAAACAGTACGAGATTTCCCGAGATTTGGTATAAAGTCCAGTAAAACTGATCCAATGGTGCCTGAAGACCTCTTTACTTTTAAAAATGACGTTAGATAAATGAGTCCCCATATTTTGGGATATCATCATTTTCCAAAAAATGGATAACCATGGTAACAGCAGATTTAGACGATTACAAATAAAAAAGGCAATGGAATGTCGAGTAAAATTAACTACAGTTTATGCAGCATAGATAAATTTTATGAAGATATGAAGAAAAACTATTTTTAAGTTTTTAATGACCTTGACCTTTACCTGTTATATCAACAGTATAATACTCAGAGAGATTGTTCATAAAATCTGGCCTGTGGCAAGCAATATATCAGACGAAAGAACAAGCAGAGAGGCGAATTCGACGACAACTTACAAATGAAACCGCCTCAATTTTTTAATGCTGACTCTTAAGCAAAGTATTTACATATGCATAGTGCCATTTCTGTTTGGGACTATACTTGACAGGGCGACTGCATTCACTTCCCGACATTTTATTGTTTATCTTGGTTTCCCCCATGTCCGGTTTCTGGCTAACCCCCCCCCCCCCCCCCAGCCGCCGCAATCATGCATTTTAAGAGTTTTCAACCAATTCTTGCGGACTCTGCGTAGGCGTACCTACATCCTGACAGTGTGCGGTAATATGACACTTAAATTGACAACAATTATATAGGTAGACGAAAGGAGATAAAAACATTTTTGAATGTGTGTGTGACTAAATGATGAATTAATAGACGGGAACCACTCAAAGAAAGGAATAATGTGTTTCGTATAGGGACTATAAATGATTATTTAAAGTGGAAAACCACTCAAAGTAATAAATTAATAATTTACCAAAACTGACAGCTATGAGGGATTTCCCCGATTTCGAGCGTTAACGATAACAGTATAATGTAACGCTTGTGATCAGTGGCACATTAGTAGGATACTGACGCGATTTAATCTTACTTCTTATCTGAATAGATGGAAAAATCGGATGGAGAAATTGCATGACAATTTTCAACATAAAAGTATAGACCTATAACTCTATTATGAATGTGTCTTTCCTTTTTTATTCAGGAGTAAACTTTACCAATATGGGTTGCTGACTCAGGACAAAGTTTCAGATTGAAGATACAGTATACATGTACACTGCCCTCTTTTTAATCCATCGAATCCACCTTTTTAGTGACTCAGATTAACTCGAAGGTCCTGGACTCGGGACTTGTACTCGGAAGTAAGGACTCGCGAAATCAGGCAAAATTCATCTCGACTCCATTAGAACAATACTCTGTCACATGTTAAGGACCTAATATCAACAGATAACGTATGCGTGACGAACATAAACTTTGTCATGGGGATAAAAAAAATCAGATTCTGTAACACTACGCAGCGTGAAATGTCTAGGGGAATGAATAAAGAAGTCAGTGTTTTTTTTTTTTTTTTTTTTTGTTAACGAATAATTATAATTTATTCTTAAAACAACCCTAACATTACAATACACTAAATCAATACAATTACACAGTACAGCAATAGTATAACAGCAAATCAATATAATCACACAGCATAATAAACAAAGTGCACAGTATCTGGATACCACCACTGTCACAGCGACAAGTCCTTTAAAATATATAAACCGGATGAACAGTTCACACAAATATTCTGAGAGAAAAACAGTCCAATGTAAACACAAAATCAATCTACTGTAATCCAAAGTGAAATCCTGGCAGAAAAAGCATTTATAAATGTAGATGATAATCTGAAATTTCCATTTTAAATTGCTTTTAAGGATATTTGTACTGGACTCGGATAACAAATATCTCGGACTCGAGGAAGATGAAGTTGGACTCGAAACTCAAGGACTCGGGATTACAAATATCTCGGATTCGAGGAAGATGAAGTTGGACTCGAAACTCAAGGACTCGGACTTGAACTCGATCGACCTGGACTCGGACATGCACTTGTATCGGGTTGTGTTGATTCAACAACATCACTGCAAGGCTTCAATTAGATTTGGTAATTTTATCAATGTTTAAGGTACAGGTAACCGGGATTTTTTTTCTTTAATGCAAACATGCTCACAAACATTTTGCAATTGCAATCTAATATACAACGTTATCTCGGTTTACACATATATTTACTGCACATTTGATTCCGTACATAACAGGTTAGGTATGACAATTAGATACATTCACATCTGTATCTTAACCAATATTTTTTCCTTGCCGAAGGATATATATATTTCAGGAAATAGGACATTTATGGAAAACAATATCATTTAAAGATATACCGTTCACAACAAACACCTTTAAAGATATATGCGATCAATTGATTTTTAAAACATTCCTAACAAATCTGTGCTTATAGCATCAGAAAAATCAAGGTTTCATTTAGACCTATAGATCATCTTGCCATGGGGGAGTATGGCTTACGTATCTGTGGAGTTTAGAGTAAACCCACGGAAGGGTTGACGGTTCAATCACAAATCACACATCCTCGTGTTTTTGAAAGGACAATACAAGAAGTTTTTTTTGTTATACCAGGAACGGGCGAAATGTCCAGTACTAAATATCCTACAGGCAAATATATTATCAGATGATATGGTTTAATAGGCGTACTGTTGCATTGCCTTTTAGATAAAAGATATTCCCTGCCGCAAATAAAGCGAAAGCGATATCAACTGATCCACCACCGGCATGAGCGAATATTAACGACAAAAGCCTATTACATAGTCTACTGTCCTTTACATATCCAATGTCCTTTATAAAATGCAACTTTTGCAGCCATCTTTTTTTTGTGTGGGGTGCCATGTTTACGGACGTTTGAAGGCTTATACATACAAATATGGGGTTATACAATTATACACATTTCAGAACCTTCATGAATCAATTTACCTTAAATGATATGAATGTAAGATAAGCAAAGTTCTTGTAAATATTTTGTATTATTTATTACACAGAGATAACTTTATAGAACTCCACTTGGTTTCTCCGGAGTCTCTTAATCCGGGAGGCCAGGTTACTACAAGCAGCTGGTGAGAGGGATTCAAACAAATTCAGCTGTGGGAAGTAATAATGGGGGAGCCGCTGATTTTCCAAGCTTTCTTGTAGGTAAGCTAACAAGTCCATCAGCCTCGATCCCATTTCCTTTCTCTGCCAGGACTTCTGCTTATCAGCAACGTGGAATAAAGCGGTTTTATAATGGAAAGACTGGAGGGTTCTGAACCCAGCCTCTTTCTCTCGCATAGCTTTCAAGATGCGCACGCATTTTCTTCTGCATCCCTGGTCACTATCTATCGTGGTGAGACGTGATTTTTCTTTCAGGGACGTCGAGACACGCCAGGAGTGACTGTCTCCTTTGAACGGTTTTGCGACATACAATTGACCGTCAATCTCCAATGTTGGCACGACGTCAATGCTGAATTTGAGCCCCCCGTCAGTGACGTCAATCTGGATGGCGGGCCCGTGCAGACGTGGTTTAACTTTACCCACCAGATGGAGCTCTTTAACGGATTTGTCCACAACCGAGAAGAACTGACTGGAGAATATCGTAGAGGACACGTGACCTTGTTCGTTGATGACCTTATCGCCGACGTCATTGTCCGGGCCAGCTTTAAGATATCGAAATCCTGGCTTTGCACAGGGCAGAACCTTGACATTTTTCACCTGGACCACAACCATGATGTCAAACTCGTCTGGTTGGTCTATCTTCAGTTTTTCATATACACTTCCTGTGTACTCTAACTTCTTAATCCGCCATCTTGACAAAGCTTTCATCTTGTCGCCCATTTTATCTAAAATTTCTTCCTTCACCTTGTTAACCGCTTTCATATCCGGATAGCGGGCACGTTTCTCGTGGAAGTCTTCCAGTTTCTTGACGAACTCTTCCGTCTTGTACCAGTCTTCCGCCATTGCCATTCTACAAACACAAACTCGCATTAAATTTTTGCCCTATACAGCTATGGCGTTTATACTCAACATGGAAACACAAACTGGTATATATGTTAGACATTTTTTCATGTGCACCTCACGGTCAAAGATCAGACAGGGTTTTTTTTGTATTTAAACTTTGAGCATCATAAAGAAATGTTTTCCCCTAAGCTATATCACACCAAGCCATCGAAAGGTGGTGCTTAGAAGTTGCAATATCTTTGTTGGCAGTCAAACGGAAGTAAGTTTTCCCAATAGAACAGTTATCATCATCGTGTCAAGGTCACTACCCATGCATATGGACCAAACACGTGCTGGTGATAAACCCTGACCGGACGTTGGGTTGGGAAGTAGACCATAAAATATGACAAACATAAAGAAAGTTACTAAATTACATAAGACACCGTGCTATCGAGACGAAAGAGGCAGGAGAATATAACATTTAACTAAAATATAATAAATAAATCGGGCTTGTGGTCTTTGCCATATATGATATATTCCATGTCCCCTCAATGAGGCCTAGGCCATATTTTTGAAGATCTGTACATATAAGAGAAATATTGGGACCATTGCGCAATGTAAAATAGATAAGGCCAACAAACAATAATAAAAGGTATTGTTCTCAGGCACCATACGCGTCAATTTTTAACCCCCGCATTAATTTTTTTTGTTGATTTTCAGTAAAAACTTTTGAGCTCCAGCCAATTGGACATTTCTTTCAAGTAGATAAAATCATACAATTTTGATGAATTTTCCTTTATGTAGTATTTTTACTTGTTTAGCAAAATAAATATGTTATTATCATGATTTTCCCTTATCATTTGATATTTTTATCGAAACATACAAAAAAATTAAAAATTAAAAAAAACAAAAAAAAAAACACCCGCATTGATTTCTGAAAAAAAAGGCCTAAGAACCAAATTTTTATTGGCCGGTACACGTATATCCCCATTCGTGTGTGTTTTTGTATGTGTTTGTTTAGGGGTGTTTGTGTGTATGTTTGTTCGCAACAGAACTCACGAAATCATGATCAAGCAATCTCATGATATTCCAGAATGTACAAGTAATAATCAATTAGGTTTTTGTGTGGATTCAACACATGTTCCGGTTTCAGGAACGTCATTAAGGAATATAAATGAATACAAACAAGGTTTGATGAGCATCTCACAAAAAGGACCATTTCCCCCATATGTCGGAGGCTTCCATTCCGTAGCAAAGTGAGTTCTACTCCTGATTTGTACATAAACTTAGAAAAGGCAAATTAGATTAAGGACACACACAAACACACACATTTTACTGATAGTAATTTCCTTTTGCAATAAAAATAAACTTCTGTTTTACACAATAAACATACAGTGTTACAGATGTCTCTTTTATTGTGGTACATGTGTCTGTAGGCATTCAGTTTCGTGTTAGGCTCAAGCCCTGGGCGTTGCTATGGCGTGTAGAGGCAAAGTGCTAGGTTTAATCCGTACTGGTTGAACTCTCGCGGAGTGTAAACAAAGCGATAGCTCTCGTGCTAGTCTGGAATGTTCAAGTGCACATGTATTGTTGGGTTCTCTCGATTGTTCGTGAAATAGAAGTGTCTAGAATTTTCGGATGAGAAGTTAAAAATAGGGGCTGTGTTTTAGAGCCGAGAAAGGAGGGGAGAGAAATATTCCAACGGACACAGCAGAGTATGGGTGCCTTTCCATACATGCGGGTCCCGCACGGTTGAAATCCAACAAGTGTGTTATCACTGTCGCCTTTCCATACGTGCGGGCATCCGCGCGGGTCCCGCATGCGGATCCAGCAGTGTTGGATTTCTGCGGGGGCCCGCATGCGGGTGCTACATGTATATATTAGTAGCTGGCATGTGTCCTTGTATTTGAAAAGAAAAAGGAGCTGATAGAGCTTATTTAATTGCATTAAAAAAATATACGACCATTCTTCATTGAGATACGTCCCGGGACCAGCTCTAGTTAGAGTGTGACAGGAAATAGCCACCATATATGATACGATATTAATCCGCTCCAATCTGCCTCATCAGTTAGTATAAATGTTTACACTGAATATTTTCTTAAGATATTACACTAAAATTTTAGAAATTATAATTATTAGTGCATGCGTTTATCCAAACTAATGGGTCACCCGCATGCGGGGACCCGCACATATGGAAAGGGACTCTTCGCATGCGGGGACCCGCGCGGGTCCCGCGCGGGTGAAAATCCGCATGTATGGAAAGGCACCCTATGTGTCAGTTTGTGGACCTTTTCCGATAATTGGGGCAGTTATAGATTTTCTTCGAAATATGTGACGGATTTTATATAGTCTTCAGTTTGCCTTTGGGATCACTACCCGAACTTCACTTTTGGATTACAATAAATTGATTTTGTGATTAAACTGGACTGTTATTCTCTGAGAATATTTATGTGAACTGTTCATCTGGATTATATGTTTTAAAGGACTTTTTGTCGCTGTGACAGTGGTGGTATCCAGGTACTGTACACTTTGTTTATTATACTGTGTGATTATTTTGATTTACTTTTATACTGTTGTAATAATGTGTAGTTGTATTGATTTAATGTATTGTAATGTTAAGGTTGTTTTAAGAATAAATTATAATTATTTGTTAACAAACTAGGGACCCATGGGTCTCTATGCTCAGCTGCATTTGTCTATAAGGATATATGTTTATGAGGTTTTCCAAATATTGGTCCTGTGATCAGTTTGAAGCCAACCTGTTTATCCAAACTGGAGTAAACATCCATAAACTAATTTGTGAATGGATGGGCCCTGTGATCTTAACCTTTGACCTTATGACCACAAAATCAAAAGGAAACTTCCCCTAATGGCACGTGCACCACATGTTGATGATGGAAGGATTGAGATGAAAAGTTTGGCTTAAAATGCATCCACAATCTTTCTAAAGTAGTGGGTCCTGTGACCTTGACCTTTGATCTCATGACCCGAGAATCAACAGTTCTTACTTAAGTGGTGGGATATATATAAGTCAAGTTTGAAACCAATATTTCAAACCAAACTGGTGTTATCATCTGGAAACTAATATGTGGATTGATGGCCCCCATGACCTTGACCTTGTGACCCCAAAATCCATAAGTTACTTCCACTATTGGTAGGTGAGCAACATCTGGAAGATAGAATTTTTTCATCAACAATCTTTTTAAAGAAGGGGGTCCTGTGACCTTGACCTTTGGCCTAATGACCCAAAAATCAAAAGGTTTCTTACATTATTGGTGGGTCATATATAAGTCAAAATTGAAACCAATGTGAATCCGAACTGGAGTTATCATCTGGAAACTACTTTGTGAACAGATGGCCCCTGTGACCTTGACCTTTGACCATGTGACTCCAAATTTATTTATGCTCTCCCCATACTGCCAAGTCAGCTAAATGTGCAAAATGGAAAGTTTGGGATGAAAAGCTTGGCATAAAATGCAGCCATAATCTTTATAAAAAAAGTGAGTCCTGTGACCTTGACCTTTGACCCAAAAATCATAATATATAATCAAATATAAGTTCTTGCTTTAGTGGTGGGCCATATGTAAGTCAAGTTTGAAATCCATGTGTCAATACAACCTCGAGTTATCATCAGGAAACAAATTTGTGTGGATGGACGGATGGACAGCTAGACAAACAGACAGACAGGGTGATTACTATATGGCATCCACTTGTGATAAAAAAACACACCAGGTTTTGGGACACTAGATGTAATTACAGCTGAGAAACTGACATGATTGTTGTCATTTAATAGTAAAAAATAAACAAATCTTTGTTAAAATAACAAAAAATACAGGTGGCGCCACCGCTTTTCGGGAACTGACAAAACTAGTCATGGTCAATATTCAAGGCAAGATTCATGACAATCCATGCTTTAATTATCAAGATATTGGAGGTTTTGTATTATATTTTTGATTATTCTGGGGGGTACTTTCAAGCCCCATAGCTCGGATGATATAGGTCGCAGTAGCCTAATTGCAGGTTTCCAAGGAGATTTTTTATTGGCCTCCCTAGATATTCACATATAGAAGTTTCTAGGTCCAGCAGTTACGATTTGTGCCCTGCTAACGGACGGACGACGGACAAAGCGCCATTCTTATACCACAATTGACTTACAGTCAGCTGAGCTAAAAACCACTGACTTCTTTATTCATTACCCTAGACATTTCACGCTGCCTAGTGTTACAGAATCTGATTTTTTTTATCTCCATAACAACATTTATCCTCGTCACGACTACGTGATCTGTTGATATTAGGTTCCGTAACAACATTTAATGACAGTAACTTGCCTGAAACGTCTTATTTTCTACACGAATTTACCCATGAAGAAAAACATGACAAAATGTTGATTCAGTTTGTAAACCGAACTGCACTGCTACACATTTGACAATAAACATTTATACAATAATTAAAAATGTAAAATTATTATGTAAGATTGGAAGGATTCTTTCACACGACCCACCCCAATACAAAACAAATCTGCTCTGGCATGGTAACAGTTGATGTACTTAAAAAGGCTATAGAGATATCATAAATTAAAATACGATCGGATTTGCATGGGATACTCATATAGCTAGATATATTTTAGATGTGACAAAATATTCGCTTGCATAGTATATTTTTGCTATTTCATTTGCAATACAGACAGATTAAAAGAGATCAGACATTTCATTTATACATTTACAGGTATCAGCTACAATGCTACGTGGACTTATCATATATCAGTTTTTTTTGTATATGATACCGGAAATGTCTATCATTTTTTAAGGTTCATACCCCACGCTCAATTTTGAGCTCCAGCCGCTTGGACATTTCTTTCAAGTAGATAAAATCATACAATCTTGATAAATTTTCCTTTATTTAGTGCTTTTACTTGTTTAGCAAAATAAATCTGTTATTATCATGATTTTTTCCTTTATCATTTGATATTTTTATCGAAACATACAAAGAAAATTTAAAATAAAAAAAAAACCCGCATTGATTTCTGCAAAAAGAACCAAACTTTACTTTTTTGGCCTTATGTAACGCCTTGTTGCCTCCCCTAGGACGGTACGCGTTCATCCCCATGTGTTTTTGTATGTGTTTGTTTAGAGGTGTTTGTGTGTATGTTTGTTCGCAACAGAACTCACGTAATCATGATCAAGCAATCTCAAGATATTTTAGATATGACAAAAGATATTTTAGATATGACAAAATTATTCGCTTGCACAGTATAATTTGCTTTTTTTTATTTACAATACAGCCAGATTAAAAGAGATACACATTTTTTCATATCATATACTTATCATATATCAATTTTTGTATATGATACCGGAAATGTCTATCATTTTTTAAAGTTCATACCCCACGCTCATGAACGTCAAATTGTAAAGTTCGACCAATGTTGCTCCTAAATAAGTTAATGTTTTCGTTTCGAAAATGGGCTTTCTCTATTGAATGCTGTAACCTTAAGTATCAATTAGATACACATTTGTAAAAAAAAACAACAGTCAGTTCGTGAGAATTCTTTCAAAATGTACGTGGGACACGCTGCATATGCTGTTTCTGCTAATTTATAGGGCAATCCGGCACTTTTTATATATAGACCCTGCTTGATTAGAGCTTTGTTTTATATTGGCGTGGGCACAAATCTAGACACCTCTGATCTAACCTATTTTTAGATCAGTGACACAGACCTAAATCAATGTATATATACAAACCATACAGAGACCCTGTCTGTATAGGACACAGTCTACTCGAGACCGGAGAGGGCTGTTCCAGAGGGTGACATATATAATTATATACAGTTACTTACATGAATGCAGAACTTCCTGGGTTTCCAGTTGATTAGTAAATGAATTTTATCAGATAGCACTGGCGGATCCATAGGGCTTCCACACCATCCCAACCTTTTTTAAGGGTTTCACCCTAATTTTGAGGCCATGACCCTCCCCCTTTTCTCGGACCTGAGGAACTTTTTTCTAGGTTTTCTCGTCATTCTGTCCGACAAACCAACCCCCCCTTTCCAAAATCCTGGACCCGCCCCTGCAAACACCATTGGGTGATGCAGCGAATCTTATCAAGACTGAATTCCTCTGTTAAATTTTGGGCGGTGTGGTCATGGAAATTTAGAACAAAAAGTAAAATTAGACTATATTAATAAATATATATATATATAAAATATATATATATATATATATATATATATATATATATATATATATACAGGCCCGTAGGCTGACTGCCGAGTGGGAGGGTTCGTTTTCACTGTTGGTGCAACCTTTATATATATATATATATATATATATATATATATACCCGATGTTTTCTTTAAACGAAATAAAAACAATCCAAATAAGCTATTATTAGCGGATTGTCCTTTTTCTCGCCGTGTGTAACGTTACTCAGAACGTCCCATCCAAAGTGTTTCGCAAGCTTCTGCTACTGCACAAGTATGCATGGTCATAAGGAGGCTGTATATACGTGTACACTAAACAAAAAGTGCATTGGCATCCATTTGATTTCAGATTTGAAAAAAAGAAAATAATTAAATTCAATGTCAAACTCACACCTCAGTCATCTGATATTCTCCGGTAGCTGTGCATCCGAGTGATTATCACGTTAACTGACAATTAAATGAGGTTGCTTGAAATTGATATCATTCGATGCAGATAACTTGTACATTAATATTCATGGAAAGAAATTAACCGGGCGGCGTTTGGTGTTTCTAGCTATACTTGAAATTTGCATAAATTAAATAAAAGGACCAGCAGGCGAGGCAGTTAGATGCTGAAAATGTTAGAATTATATTCAAATTCTTTGACAAATGAAGCAGTATATAGGACAGAACTGGGCCGGAGCTAGAACTTTGGGGATCAATTAAGATCCGGGGCATTTCTGCGAGTTCCGAATAAAAACAAAATGTGTAGACTGAACAATTTAGGGTGTGTATAGCCTAAAGACTGACAAAATAAACGATCAAAGTAACTTAAAGAGCCTTGGTGAATGAAATCCATGTTAATATTAAATATATTAAATGATAATTATGTCATTCATCAGTCCCTACAGGCAGAGGCACACGCGCACACAGCAGGTGTGCTCCACTTCGTCATATATCTATACCAAATCGCCAGCTTGCCCTCCGGTACACTGTGGAGATGGCCTGTTCCCTGGTCTAGATTACTCATAAATTATATAGTATTACCCCCCTGAAAACTCCCATACCTGACCAATTTTCTTTGGGTAACTGCATTAGAATTTCAGAACCAATACTTAATTCCATGTATTCATGGTATATTTGAAAATTAAATCACCAGTGATTACAAGAAACAATATGCGATTGTCAAAGTATAGGGTGAAATTCATGCATGGTAGTGATTTTACATTTGTTGATTACTATAAAAAATACATTGAATTTCTGACCTTATCTCCGGTGTATATACTTACATCTAAATCAACTATATATTTATTTTCTGGATGAACCGAATTCCAGCTTAAGTGGTTAACAAATTAATTTAGTAAAAATATTCTTGACTAAACATATGATCCAGTCCCTAATTTTTTTAATTACTCAATCTTGACATAATTTTCCTCACATACAAGCTAAACATTTTTTTATATAAGGCAGTCTTGAATTGGTATTATAGGTTTGAGTGCAAACTGGTTTAGTTTAATTTTAGAAAAAACAAAGCACAGTGACCTAGTTTCCGGTTTGGTAGAACTTCTGTACATCGTACTGTGTGTAAAATTTCAAATCCATAGGTAATGATGTAAAATCGTTCTTATCTAACGGGCAGACAAACTGCTGATAGGACGACTATATACAGTGGATCATCGCCATATATATCTTCTGAACTAAAGAAGTAATATGCAAGGCCCTCCTTTTAATTTGCAACACCAACAAATCGAAAAGTTCCATAAGCTCATTTATAAATCTCTAAATGATATATTTTAACTTTTTGTTTGTTTTTTTTTTTCTTTTATTTATTATTCTTATGGAATCAGGTTTGGTTTGGACTCTTGACACGTATGTCCCCTGTGCTCTATTGACAAAGTGGTCTTAGTTACATCCTTTGGCCCGGTAACAAGAGGGTGCTACTGCCCTCTTTGCAGGAGACGGGACAATCAATAATTTGCTCTTTATCCCATCTCACACGGCAACAAACATCCAGTTCTTGACTATAATCAGAAGTCCCCTCTCACACGGCAACAAACATCCAGTTCTTGACTATAATCAGAAGTCCCCTCTCACACGGCAACAAACATCCAGTTCTTGACTATATTCAGAAGCAAGGAGTGAACGGGTTATTTAAAGCTTGTTTCAGAGGTGAAATTAAGCATTTTGAACTGTACTTGCAATCTACATCCCTGGCAGAGCTAAATAAAGCTAAAAGAGGCCGCTAATCGGCGCTATAAACAATATTTATACAGAAATATGGTATCTCCCTGTGAAGATATGCATGGAACCGGACGACAAAAATTGTTAAACATAAAGTTGTGTATAATTTTCCGAGATTATAGCTTGTCAGTATTCGTCAGGTGGAACTCAGATGCTCAGCGGGGGGGGTTCGTCCGAACCCACCGAACCCCCCCCCCCCCCCCCCCCCCCAAGCCTACGGGCCTGATATATATATTATCTGCTGTGGGACCTGGCACTTATTTTCCATAAGCCGAACGGATATTCCAACAGTGACATCATTTTCTGGGAAAAGAACACTGCCATGTGTTGTCAAGTGTATATATGAGGTATATCAGTACCTTTTTTTTAATATATATATATATATATATATGTACAAGATTTGTAAAATATATGACTTAAAATTGCACTAACTATACTTGTTTTAACTGTGTTTAAACCCAGTTAAACCTGTGGAAACCATGACTTGCGGCCACCGTACGGCGAACGTATATGAGTAGAAACATATTTTACTATCATGCAGACAATAACTGACACGTGCGTTCTTCCATTAACCATTGTTTATGTTTCCATGACAACGACGTCACGTAGGATAATCGTTCGGAAAGCATCCGTCTATTTAGATTAACACCACCACACATTTGTACATTACATTATAGTCCGTTTCATCCCTTCATGTCCACCTGTTTTTTGCTATGAAAATTTTTATTAGGTATATTTCATGGGAAACAATTATAGTGTAGAGGAGAGGATTACAGAACCTAATTTTCAACTGGGTAACTAAATTCCTACCTTATGCCATATTTGAGTAACAGAATTTTCTGAAAATATGAGAAATCAGTCTATATTTTACAACATATCAGACCCACTTATGGCGGTCAAGGTCATTGGTCACATGCAAAAACAGCCTCTGCTGATTGGATGATCTCATGTAAACACTCTAAAAAATATAACCAGCTAAAACAAAGATGGCTACTTATGGAGGGACACACAATATCTGCCAGATCATGGTAAAGAGACTAAAATGTTGTAAAACATGAACAAGGGATTTATTGTAAAATTCTTAACTGCCATATTAGGTTGTCACTTCCATATGTCGTTTACTTGGAAAATATTGAAAAATATAAACTTTTTAGTAAATCATCTACAAATAACAGGTGGACAGCAGGTGGTGAAATGGACTTTAGTACGTAATACTATATAATGTACGTGTAACATTGATGTCAATACCTACTTGGTGGTCGCGAGCTCTCTGTTGAGCAATGCCTGTCTCTTGCAGTGTGTGTACCGGCTCAGGAGTCAACTGATAAAACTGTCTGTACCGAACCTAGGCTTCGTGCCACATATAAATATACCAGACTTTTGAATTATCGTCTGTCATGCCAGTCATTGTGGGTTTTCCACTGAACCGGGTGGTTGGTACAACATGCTGGTTCCCGGGGTCATCAAAATGTCACTGGGCCCGAAACTAGTATGAATTATCATTCAATGACCTTGCATGGTTTGACAGCCGGACAAGAATGGTTTCAGTGGGCTCGGTAAATATATGGCTGACAGTACCTGACATACAGAGATATATATTAGCATGCATTTGGTGAGACATACCGGCCTTTATCTGCACACTCTCTGTCAGTCATTGAGTAGTTCAAATTAATTACCTGCTTTGAAAGATATACACTTAGTCTTTAATGCTATCAAGCTCCAGTACTGTTTGTGCCCGAATGTGGTGAACGTCTAGCTAAGGCTAAGCGGTATCTTTCTGGGAAATGGACGATGTCCTGATGTCTGACAGTTATGGGTCTTCCCAAATCATACAAGTTACAGGAAATACAATAAATTGATACGTGTGTACTCTTACATTCGGGTACACATCTAATTTTTGTAGGATGCAAAGCAGACCAAATTTATATATGGACATGTGCATATAAAATATATGTAAAATCGTGGGGGGGGGGGGGGGGGGGGGGGTGATATGCTGGTGGGAGTGGGACAAAAGTGGCACATAAACATTTGTTTATATATATAAATATATATATATATATATATATATATATATATATATATATATACTATGTTTGTCTGAATGTAATATGTCTGAATTACCTGACATTATTTTAGTTTTATTATTAATTCAGATTTTAGCATTAAGTTAATGTTATATGCTGGTTGTTTGATAAAGGTTATCCACTTTGACCTCTCCCTCTCTCTCCCGCAATATATAATATATATTTATATATATACATATATAATAAATATATATTTATATGAATACATACACTCACGGATTCACACTATTTGGTCCATATAGGCCTACCTGTTGCACTCGGGATCATCCCTCTGTTTTGCTTTACAAGAATCTTGCTTTTTTCGCCCGCAGAATGTTGGTGTTATTAACATATGTATTATGAAAAGCAGTGAAGCCCCCACTCGCATTGTGCCCTCGGTCATTTCAGTGATTTGCATAATTCCAAAGAATAGTTCGCTTCAAGATATTAAACTATACAACAGCGCCTACTAGTGGTAAGTTCGGGAACTGCAGCATCTGCACGAGGGCAATGGACTGCATGTCAATCAATGCGATAAGATGTCCTGATATGTAGGTCACAATAGTAATGTTATACAATTGAGTCGGCGGATCCATATATTGATTATACGGCACTGTTGTTATTTCCTACACACCCCGTTATCTTTAATCATGAAAGACACATCGTGACGGCGGAAAATCCCCCAAGTCAGCCTCTGGGAAACTCGTGAGTCTGGGAATTCCAGCTCTGCTTATATTCATTTTTTTGTCTTTGTTTGTCTTTTTTAAACATCTTGTATTTTCCATGGTGTCAAGCAGAATTACTTCTTCTACTGTTTCACAGATCAGTGCTGCAAGGATTAACATTTACCAGATACAGATAACCATGCATTTACATACCATTTACTGGTTTCTCTGTAGGAATGTCGGTAATATTTTCAGCTTATATATAGCCAGGCCTATTATAGGTCCCTATAAAAATCTGTGAACAATATAACTGAAGAAATACAAATCTCCTCAAGTTGCATTATAACTTTCTACAATACCTTTCCAAACTGATCATATGTGCCGGATTTCCACATTTATTTCATATATACATATTTACAGGATTATACGCATGAACCATGCAGGTAAACCTATATCACATTGTATGATTGTATGTTATGTATGTATGATAATGGAATCAGTATTTGTACGATATTCTGTAATCTAGACGACCTGTTAGACTCGGTTGATATTTCAACATTTTGCCTTAGCTCTTGATAGAGGTCTTGTCTCATAATTAAAATACCTATAATGATGAGCGGCGCGCGGTGACTCTTCATTCGGCAGGGGCGGATCTAGATTTCAGTATGGGGGGGGGGGGGGGGGGGGGGGATTAACGGGACAGGAAAAACCTTACTGCATGGCCCTTCTCAAGGAAAATGTTACATGTGCTTTTTCTTTTTAAATTATCCGGGAAATAGAGTTGTAGTCAGAGCCTACATGTGCCTCCCCCAAGATATTAATTAAAATTTTCCTATACATACACTGTCACGGTTTTAAATTATATCCAGGTGATACGTTTTACAAAACAAATTAACGGATTTTTCTTTTGTTGGTACCTGTTCCATGTTTTTTTTTTAAATAAAAATATAAAAAATATGTCAACACCTTTTTGCGCGGAGTTAATTTTAGAATACATACGAGGTACGAAATGCAGATGAAAATATGACTTCACCACCAGAAGGAGGTATAATTAACGTTTCAATTAATCTGTAAACACAACAGCTATGTACATATGTGCCCGATACAGCTCTCTTTTCAATGTTCAACAAACAAAAGTGGTACACGCAAGTTTATCACATGTATTGGTAAATTCTAATGTACCCTCGTACCGTTTTAGGGAGAAGATTTAAAATCTAACGTTTAATTTTCTGGAGTATGAGGCAATTACGTAAGCACTGAAGTATTACTAGACTGAAGACTATAAATAATTCCCCTCCCCGTCCCCACTGCATCCACCCCTCTTTGGTGACATGAGTGCACATTCATATTGTTGTCGACCATAGTGGGAATTCCAGCTCGTTCAGCGCATCGAAACCGATGTAAGCCCACCCATACTCAGCGAGTACTTGGGGTTAGGAGTCCACTATGAAATAGTACATGTATATGTTTTATGATAAGAATATCAACTTCCGGAGCACGTGATGGAGGTGAGAGAGAAAGTGCATGTTTGTTTACAGCTTGTGTGACTCATGAGTCACCTGACAATACCGGTTATTTACATGCACCTGCTATTAGTTGTTTACGTGATCTACCAGCGCCAGACATTGGCTGACACATGGGTTTTCCATGAATTGACGTTGACTTGCTCTTTGTCCTTTTTTGTGTCAGAATTGGGACTTAGTTGTAACGTTACGTAACCTTCAACCTACAAACATTGGCTGATTTATGGAATTTCCATTCATTGACGTGACCATTGGGCTTCTTCCACGTTTATCTCTTCTTGCACATTTAAATAAATCTTTATACTTGCAGTTTCCTATTTATTTCTAGCACGTCTGGCCTTCTAACGCCTAATCTTCATGGGATCGAGAGGGCTACCGTCTGTCTGTGCTTGAGACCAGTCTAACTTCAACCTTTCAAAGGCTTCACACTTTTACAAACAAGTAGGTGTATTGATATATTAAATATATTTGGTGAAACACCGCATCTTCAATGAACGCTATTCCAATTTCTGGCAAATAAACATACTATAGTTTTATTGCCACAAAAGTGCATTACGAATGTATAGTGCAGCCGTCAGTTACCAGGGCCCAGTCGTTACCGTCAGAACTAGACTGAGATATGATATTGATCAGAAATACCTAGACAGGTCCTGATAAAATCTCCATATAGAAGCACGAAATTAAGTCACTGTGAATAACTGGCGAAACATGGTTTTGATAACCATGATAGCCAAAAGTGTCCAGGTGTAACGGCCTCGTTCACAGTGTGAATGCCTGTGAATAAAAGCATAGTATGAAGTAGTGGACAAAATTAGACTGACTGTCCATCTAGCCTCTGCCACAGGCTCCGATTGACTGGGGGTTGCGGAGCGCCACCGTGTGTCTGTGTAAGAGACTAACTGTCCATCTTGGAACGGTTTGTTGTTTATATCAGACCAGTGGCGCCGCCTTTATTATTTTTCTTTCATTACCCATTTTAACTTTTACTTTTTTAGACTGAAAATTTACAACAATGATATAATTTGTTTTTGAATGTGCGTTAATTGTATTACCATGTTTATGGAAAATGAAGTTTGTAGTTTTCAGTTGTATAATATTGCCTCGCAAGTTTTTTACGTATTTATGTACAATGTTTAGACTGCCAGACTGTATTAATTGGGTTTATATATTATCGTAAAAACTAGTCTTGCTTATTGAAAAAGTATGTATGTATGAACAAGTACTTGTGGTGGCACAAATTTATTTTTATGCATGTTGGCATATTTTCCAGGTTTCCAAGGCACAGCAATCGTGTTATTTTTTTTTACAAATTTGAGCTCATGGATTATCCTGAAATTTGTTATGCCTATATTGAGCAAGGATTGATTATTATTAACTCAGCTGAACTTCAGTCATGCAGAACTTTAGCGATGGGTTTTTCCCTGTTGTCCTTCCTTCTTTTTGTCCGTCAACACTGATTGTGTTATTCTGTCCTTTTCAGAATGCCTTGGACAAAGAGTCACAAGTCGTGGCATAAAAGCATAGAACTTGTGGAGCAGTTAGAAAAATTCCATGATAAGTACGCCCGTGTTCCCGATATGTCACCAGTGAAAGAATTAGAGACCAACCTGCTTCGTGACCTGAGGGACCACATGAAAACGCTCCCTAACTGGGACATCCGGGAATTTCAGTACACCGGAAGTGTATACGAGAACCTGAAAATCGGTAAACCCGACGAGTTTGACATCATGGTGGTCATGCGTGGTAAAGGCATTAAGGATCAAAGCTGTTATCAGTCCGGTTACCGCTATTTAGTGCCTGATTCCACGACAGACAATCATAAAAAGTCTATGGACTCGAAGGGGCATATCTCCCCAACGAAGCTGCAAAGCAATTTCTTTTCAACAGTGGTGAAATCAGTGAATCATCTGGGCCTGTCAGACTCCATCAAACCACGTATGCATGGGCCAGCGGTTCAGCTTGATGTTACTAATAAAGGGCATTTCTTTCAAATCGACATGGTGCCAGCGATTGACGTCGGCGGCCAACTCTACGTCGCTAAACCTCATCCAGGTAAACCTTCGAGCTGGCGCCGGTCTACGTCACTGCAAGAGAAAGCCAAACTAAATGGAATTGACCGGGACAACGGATGTAGGCGGATGTGTGTCTGTATCCTGAAAGCAATCTGTCAAAAAGATCCCACTTTTAAACTAGTTTCCTCTTTTCACTACAAAAACGCAATGTTTCACGTCATGGACCAGCAGAAATCATGGTCAAGAGAGGAACTAGGGGAGAGAGTGATTGACGTCATGAAATACCTCCATGACGGTCTGGAAAAGAAGTCGATGCCAAACTATTTTAATGACGACATAAACATACTAGATGGCATTAATAAAGACGCTTGCATGAGCGCCTGTTGCCGGATGACAAGCCTTCAAGGTAGTAAAACCAAATTCTACAAACTCATTTCAACATAAAGGTCCGTGCCACTTGAAAGTGTGCCAAAATGAACAGTGACGAACCCTTTTTCACGACATTCGCTTCCCCGACACCTCGGTGGATGTTAAAGAAGACACTGTGTCGGGTCAGTTGCAAAAGCTTACTAAGGTATTACTACATGTCTTTACATTTATATATATATTTTACTTATACCCACGCTTGCTTACCAAGTCTCAGTACATTTACTCTAACAACCAGGGAGAAACCGCGCCTCTGCGCATGCGCGCGAAAAGAGCCTATGATATCTCGATGATTTGAACAACTCAAGGGACAGCGATATGTCATTCGATGCACCAGTGTTGCACTCATAATCATATTTAAATAACATTTTACCCATTTCTGCAGAAAAATATCGTTTAAACTTTTTGACCTATAGGTCTACTGGGCAAGTAGGAAAAACGACAAGAATCAGGTAGCCATAGCTTTGGCGGCCTCACTCTACATTTATAGCCTGCACATTAAAATGCCTGCACAATGTGTTACATTACGGTTGCTTGACACCAGGTTATTCCTGACACGACATTACTTGGCAGCTGACGTCACTTGGAGTGACCTTGGTGGGAGGGAATGTCTTGCGCATGCCAAACGGGACCTAATGGCGCTCAACAACAGACCCATTGGGGTTGCGGAGCGCCACCGTGTGTCTGTGTAAGAGACTAGGAATCAAGAAGAAATACAGATGAACATTTAACAGAAAAAAAGTTACTCTCAAACATGTGCAGGAGCGTACGTAATGACCTAATGGTCGGCTTGATAAGAGAATTTACGACTACAACCGGTACAGGGTTTCTGTATATATATGTGCCAGAGATTACTGCATTTCACATCTTCGAATATTAATATGATGTTCAGTTATCTGAATTTCATGTTCCCACCATTAAAAGATTGATTTTTTATATAACTTACATATGATCTTTGTTTATGAGTATCCATGACCAGATTTTTTGAGCTGTATAGATAATCGAATATACAACATAACTCTTGATACTGTGCTTTAAGAATAAACTGTAAATGAATGCTGTGAAATGGGAGTTCTATATTCTACAAAGTTAAATATCCATCTGTCTTATCTGTAAAATATATGAGATTTCTGGCCTACCATGTGTACCTTTAAAAGAACAGCAGGTTATCCCTGATAAGAAGGTTCTTATCATATCTCTGTGACTGACATATGACCTTAATGATCTACAGGTAGCTAATAGACACCGCGCATGCGCCCGTGTGTACAAACAATATAAGAAATCCGTAACTGAAGGAAGTTTGTCATGTGGGGTGCATGCCGTATTTAGAACTGATGATGGTGTTATCTTTGTTTTGAATAAAAAAAACTTAGATATTATATTTCTTCTGTATAGCTTGTTTTATTGATTCTGTTATCATCACCCTGCAATGTAAAGGCACTTGTACACACACACACATGTGCACACAATCTATGTAGAACTTTCCTTGTGTGGTCTACTGTTATGTAGACCTAATATTTGAATGACAGTCATTTTATAGTGTGATAAGATGGTGGTGCATTTATTAGCAATGAGATCCAGGAATAAACCTGTTTTATTTATATGGAAATATATGTTTGTATTTTTGTGAGTATACATTACATATGAATCATTTAATTAAAGTCTGAGATCCTGAGTAATATATATATCACCGATTGTAAAATCATAGTTACCCTGGATGGCAGGTACAATGATTCAGTGAAGAGATTCAAGCTCCCTTTTAGTTGACCATAAAATATATGTCTTACTCTGGCAAAATATCGAAACGAGAAATCAGAGTCTGGTTTGGTTCATGGAGCAAATTATCCGAGAGAGAGAGAGAGAGAGGGGGGGGAGAATATATTCCAATGTATAGAAACACGAACACATAGATACATTTATATATATAAGCATATATATATATACATATATATATATATATATATATATATATATATATATATATATACATATATGTAAACATAATATATATATATATATATATAAATAAATCTAATTGTTAACTGCAATAAACAACTGCTAGAGATGCATTTGCTGCTAAAAATAAGCATAACCATTCAATAAGACAGTCTTACCTTATGAGTGCAACACGTTGCACGAAACTAGATTGTAGTAAAAATGTCTGACAAAATTTAATTTCTCTATTTGTATAATTATATATATATATATATATATATATATTTATATATATATATATATTTATATATATATATATATATATATATATATATACATTGTTATATAACTTCTGCCAACATAAAATATCAGCAGTGCTTTAAGGTCAATGAGTTTCTTTGGTAGTAGTTCCATTCGTGACGTATTAACACTCATATATATATATATATATATATATATATATATATATATATATATATATAAACTAACACCAGCGCAGATATATAAATATTTTTTGTGCTCTTCTACCCTGCTGCGCATGCGCGGATGAGCTCAAGTTGTGCACTTGAACCTGTACAGTGGAGCTGTATATTTATGAACACATCCTTGGCTTAGAGTAGAGGTAAAGCATTCTAAGGGAACAGATGTAGCTATAAATAGATTTTCAACAGGAGGACAGAAAGGGGGGCTCTTCTGTGCGCCAAACAACACGAGTATATAACTGCAACCAGGATTATATCTCATGACGGTTGCTGTCTGGTTGTTGCCACCATGATCACCGTCACGGCCATCCTGGTGACCATCGCGGGGGGTCTGGTCGGTTATTGGGTTTGGGGTAACAGACGAGGCCCCGGGAACCTGCCGCCCGGCCCCACGGGATGGCCCCTGCTGGGGTCAGTCGGGGAGGTATCACGTGATCTTCATCTGGACTTCATGAGACTCGGTCAGCAATATGGAGAGGTCTTCTCTTTCTTCGTGGGCAATAGGTAAACTCGAGCTTCATTTGATATTTTATATAAAAATTAAAGTGCCTTGCAATTGATTATTTATGTTTAATTAATATCATTAATTATACTTCTCCTAACAATCTCCTATCAATATCACCAGTGTAATTTCCTACCAAAGTACTAATAATATCACCAGTGTAATTTGTGTATATCAGCATTTATTTAACACATATTTCTGTGTATCCTAAAATGCATAAAAATATTCATGGTACGGAATAATAAATACAAAGGGAGACAGAATAAAAAATCCTGTACACGATGAGAATTTTAGATACGATACGATTTCGTTATATCCTATCGCAACCCTGTATAGTAAATGCCAAGATTCGTATCATGTTTTATTGAACATTATAAGAATTTAGTGCAAAAGATGATGGGATATTACATCCGATACTGATCGGCAACATGGCCGCCCATGAAACAAATGGAGAGGTTCTACACATTGCAAGGCAGTAAAATTGGTTTTATGCGCTGCTGGTATTATACTTAGAAGGCGACCAAAAGAAGAGGAGATTCTGGATAAGCCCAGGCTCAAGTGGCGGATTTACGATTGCCATTTACGATACGAAAAATTTCCATCATGCTTAGAGAAATACGATACGATACGAATCCAAGTGTCGTATCGTATATTCATATATACGTTGCGATGGGAAGCCGAGAAGCCAGTATCATATCTTATCCAAATATCGTAACGTGCACGTTACGGCAGAACCGAGCAGTATTACACGTCGGTATTAATTTATTACAAGTATGACTAGTATGAAAGAGAGGGTTGATTTTAGGCGTTTTACCTTCAGTCTGGTGGTGGTATTGAACAGTTACCGTGCTATTCGTGAAGCCCTGATGAAGAGAGGAGTAGAGTTCGCAGACAGACCGAAACTCTTGTCCTTTGACTTCATTAAGTTCAATGACGGTAGGTGGCGCTCTGTCCAACGCAAATTTAAACGTACCAGACAGTCCAGCATTGAGAGCAGAGGGTTAATTATATATCTAGTATAAACCTGTGCTTAAAGGTTTATACACGATAAAAAACCCTAAATGGCTGCCTTAACATTTTATTTAAACAATACGAATAATACGAGGATTAGAGAACAATTAATGAATAGACAGTCCTGTCAGTCCTATCACGTATACTGAATCATTTCGCAAAATACAATTAACAATGTTAAAAACTTTTATACAGAAATGCAAGCGTATTTACACATACATTTGTACTTAAACATGTATATACATAGACGTGTATATACATATGCGCACATACCCGCATTAAAGAATTCCCATGTCTAATGCAAAAAAATAATAAAACAATAATAATAAACATGTAAATATGGCATATATTATCACTGTCTTAATATTTGATACTACAGTAAGTTCATTCATGAAAAGTAATGCTGTTTCATGATAAAGAACAATTGTTTATATGTCAACATGCGATAACAACAGCTTACTATAGCAGTACCTTGGTAACATGTATACACATTCAATTTTGCAGCAATCGTCCATTCTCATTTCTCGACCCAGTGGAAGTCTGATAAAAAGTTTGCTGTCCATGCATTACGTAACTTTGGTTTCGGAACACCGCAGATTGAAGGTACCGTCCAAGCTGAAATCGAGGCTGTCTTACAGCATTTCCGCTCACGTGATGGGCAGGTAGTCGACGTAAGGAGATGGGTAGCGAGAGCTAACGTCAATGTGATCGCGTCTATTATTTATAATGGTCATTACGATTTAGAAGACCCTGAATGTGATCGTTTGATTGAAATGGTTCGTAACTGGTTCAACAGCCGAACGAACCATTCTATTGTCCTAGAGCTGCTACCTCCGCGTATTAGTCGACTAGTGTACAGCCATGTATACGCCGAAATGAAAAAATGCCGCCAGGTCATGAAAGAGTTCATGTTCCAAAAGATCAAAGAACACGAAATGACCTTTGACCCGGACAACATCCGAGACCTGACGGACGCCTATTTGGCTGAGTTGCGCGATTCTGTGGAAGGGAATGAAGATGACATATTGACAAATACAGTTCTGTTGTTTTTCCCTGACCCTATTGACACGGTTTCCACCATGTTTGAATGGATCATGCTTTATATGCTTCTCTATGAAGACGTGCAGAACAAAATATACGAGGAAATCTGTTACGTGACCGGTGGGAGCCGCCAGGTGGCGCTTGAAGATCGAACGTCGTTGCCGTACACGGAAGCTACGGTGTATGAGGCCCTTCGTCACTCAAACTTCGCGCCACTGTCTGCCGCTCATAAACCAGTCGGTGACACTCAGTTTGATGGGTTCACGATACCCCAGGATAGTGACGTGATCGCTAATTTTTACGCAGTTCATATGGACCCGGAGATCTGGGGGGATCCAGAAAATTTCCGACCAGAACACTTCCTGACAGAGGATGGTAAACTTACAAATACTGAAGCTTGTGTGTCGTTTGGAATGGGTATGTAATTTGCCTAATCCGCATATTAATTAAGGGATTTTAGCATGGATGGCTTAATATCATTATTAAACTAACTAATTGATAAAAGTTTGCACTATGAGAAGCATACTTTCTCTATCAATATAAACTATTTAGTCAATTCATAAGCACGTTTACATAGCTTTTTTACCGGAGGCGTTCACCTTTAATGCTTGGATTTAACCCATTAATGGTTCTCATCTTGTATTAAGTTAATAAACGAGAAGCTCTCCAGAATTTAGAATTGATTTAGTCCGTGAAGCTCCTGAGAGACCCTTCGATCGGGATCGCAGCCTGTATATATTGCAAGCAACAAACGGTATGACAGACACAGGCCGATCGGTGCTGTCACCTAACGGCCCATAACACACTAACATTTTGTGTACGTCTTTACGGTAATCATGCAATACAGTGTGGTTCCGGTCATGCCTCGCAATGTATCTCTGCTCAAGTCTAGTTAAAAGACCAAAAGTCGTTAAATGGTGTCAGAGAAAGACGGAAGGCTTAAAACACCCAACCAATAATCAATTTTTCTGCAAACCTTAAGCAAAAAAAAAAAAGATTAAAATGTCGTAGTGTACGACTGTTATTTGGACTAAATTCAGTATTATTTCAATCAAAATTGTTTCTCTAACCTTGTTGTATAGAGTGTATTATAAAGGTTATTATGGATTAAATTGTGTCATTAATTTGATTCTCTTTGGTTTCACAGGTCGCCGCATGTGCATGGGGGAGCCACTTGCGCGGATGGAGTTGTTCCTGTTTCTTGCAAATCTCATTCAGCGGTTCAGCTTCGATCTACCAGAGGGCGCTTTAAGGCCAACGTTAATCCCGGAGAAAATAGGACAATTTATCCGTCGTCCTTGTGAATATGAAGTTGTTATTAATTCACGATAACCTTAAGTTAATTATATATTATTCATAATGTATCAAAAAAAGGCGAAATTTGTTTGGATAGAGCTACATTTTTCAGAGGACAAATTTACTCATTTTTTAAACATGTAGATATAAATGAAAGATGTTTTTACCTACAAGATCTGTTAGAGTGCTTGTATCATGTTCCATGAATATCTGAAGTACGTCAACAAATCATTTTTCATTAATAAATGAACAAAATAGGATTACCTTCACACGTGGCTTTCTTTACCATAGTTATGCTGTTTTCAGATCACAAAGTCCTATTTTTTTGTCGTAACATGTGTATCACATAGCCGTGAAGATAAAAAAATAGGGCACAGTTGACTTGTTATGGTTGCTTCTATTCATTGCGCCAGGTGTCATTAAAACCCCCTATTGTTTTATATGTATAGCACCATTTCAAACAAAAGACCATAACGTTCATTATTTTTAACATGCGGCCAATTTAAGCCGGGGTGTTTTCTGATCATCATGCACACTAACAGAGTTACTCCACATCGTTATAGGATTGAACACTAAAACTAACCATTATTTATCTTTAAAATACCGTCTTAAAAACTGCCGCTACAATGGAACTCGTTTACCTCTTACCTGTTTTTGCACCCCTTCCCCTCCCAAATAATGTTTAATCCAACAACCTAAGCTTCTAGTGGAACGCGTATTCACAAGAGCGGGTGAAGGGAGGGGGCGGCACCAGGCCGGGGGATAGGGCGCCGCGGCCGCCGCCCTATTTTGACCTATAAACTATAGAAATTTCGACCTGGGATATATAGAATTACACGTCCATCAGTCCATCACCGAAAATAGAACAGAAACTACCCCTAGAATGCACTGGTACAATCTATATTTGAAAAAGAATGTTCCCATGCGCTCCCCATCTTCCTCTATAATTGAGCTCCCCTTAATCTTAAATCCCGAGTCCATCTCCGTATCCATGTCAGGCACAACTATTTAATATGCACCCTGTGTGTGTAACTTCGTATTATTCATGCTTCCTGTGGTGAATTGTATTCGATTACAATAACACATTTTACTGTCATTGATTAGATGCAATGTTTTGTATGCAATTACAGAGATATAAATTTACAGAATTAGTCTTCATGACAAACTTTTATCAATCCCGTCCTGTGACAGGAACAGTGGTGTCAATATATCTTCATAGGGGGGGGGGGGGAGGGCTGGAGGCGAGGAAGAGACGTTTTAGAATAGATCCATTTACATTGTAATATCACTTATTTCAGTTATATGAATACTGTCTTTGTGAACCATTTCAAATATTACAGCTAAGTATAAGTTTAAAAAAAAAATAAAGTAACGTGTGTTCAGAAAAGATTCATTCATAACCAGGCTCATATATATAATATTTCATAGTAAACTCATAAAGGATCTAACTGCTAAATATAATTAATTCCAATATATAAATCTTGCACTCTGAATACAATGGGGGACGATTACTTTGATCATTCCCGATTGCTGAAACATTGTAGGGATTTGTCCCCAATCCCTGTATATTGACGCCCATGAAAAAAAGTCACTGCTTCCTCTGTTATATATATATATATATATATATATATATATATATATATATATATATATATATATATATATATACTGACATTTGGAGATAAGCTTGAACTGAATAAAGTTAGCTTAATAGAGACATGACGTACCCTAAATATATAATCAGGCAGGCAGGAAAATATGTAACACTTTATATAATTTGGGGACTCAATTTTCAGTCAAAAGGATATGTCGGGAACACGGAAGGATATGGTGACGTGTCCTGAAGGTTATTATTAATTTTTTTTTCATGACGTTCGGAAATGCCGTGCCCCGGTTAAAACTAGTCTTTTACACAGACACACGGTGGCGTGGCAGAGGCTTGGATACAACACGCGGGTGTATCTCAGTCCGTGATCGACATAGCCTTATAAATATGACAGACGGGTCAGCTCGCAGGTTCAATACTTCATTCACTATCCGAGCCATGGCGAGTTGCACACCGGCATGGCATGACTTCCCGCGGTGACATGGTCGGAGGACTATCATTAATTTTCTGACGTTGTTATACGCTATGGTATATATGTGCATTTTACTGAAGCTTTATCATGGACAACGTGACCTTCCCTCCCCTCCACATATTGCACTAAGCCATGCTATATGACACACTAAATTTAACAGAGTGTGTGTGTTTGGGGAGGGGGCGGGGGGTTCTTTTTCTAGCGATTTATCCGTATAAATGACAAAGGACCTATTGTTAAATTCAGAGAAATACTCAGTAATTAAAGATACGTATTCATAATTCCTGAATAATATTGTAATCCATGACCACGTTCTTTATGACTAAAAAGAAAGTACACAATCCAGACACCTTAAAAGATGAAAAATAAAGTATTCATCGTGCATTACTTCCTAAATAACTACATAAAATTCAATACCTGTATATAGGGCCTACTATTTTAGTGGCAGCGATAATTTGATCCCCAATATACTATAAGAAAAGTCTGAACCATTTGTAACCAGTGACCAAGCCAGTATTTATTGTGAGGTTAAATAGGTTAAAACTGTATAATACTAAACTGGTTGAAAATACCTTTGAAATTTTTAATAAATATGGCTTTCGCGATAATTTACATAACAGTAATAATTGTAATATATATACATATATATATATATATATATATATATATATATATATATATATATATATATATATAGGCAGAGCAGGAGGGGATTGTGCTCGAGGCACTTGTATTTGTTTTTGTAGCCAGTAGCTATTGTTTACTGTCAAACACCGAGTAAAGACATCACACACACATAAAAAAGGCTTGATCAAAGAGGAAGGCTACATGGAACAAGACCTTATTTTGTTAATGCTTGACAGAGAGGCCGTTTTGCGTTATTGTCATATGTTTGTGTAAGTGTTGGTGATTATTGTTCGCATTCACACTACATATTTATATGGGGTATATACATGTATTTTATGTACCTAAGCTCTTAAAACACGAAGACTGAACGAATGCCATAAATAAAACAATGAACCATCCAGAACCAGTTCTTAACACAAGTTGTCATATATATATATATATATATATATATATATATATATATATATATATATATATATAATATATCGTTACATATAATATATATAATTATGAAAATATAAATGGTCCTACGAGGACATTATTACATGTGGTGAATTATATTTGATTATAGAAACACATTTCACTGTCATTTATTAGATGCATTATTTTTTGTATGCAATTACAAAGAAGTAACATTATTTAATTATAGAATTAGTCTTCATTACAAATGTTTATCGATCCCGTCCTGTAACAAAAACAAAACAGTGGTGTCAATAAAGCTTCATAAAGGGGGGGGGGGGGGGGTTTGGAGGCGAGAAAGAGACGTTTTAAAATAGATCCATTTACATTGAAATATAACTTTTTTAGCTTATAGGTGTTATGTTTCCAGAAAAGATTAATTCTTAACCGGCTTATATATATAATATTTCATAGTAAACTCATAAATGATCTAACTACTTAATATCATTAATTCCAATATATAAATCATATTCTCTAAATAGCAGGGTGGATAATTACATGGATCATCCGCGGTTGCTAAAACATGGAAGGGATTTATCCCCGACCCCTGTATATTGACGCCCATGGAAAAAAATAGTCAGTGCTTCCTCTGTCCTCGCATCATCCTTCAACATTTCAAAGAAATATATATATATATATATATATATATATATATATATATATATACTGACATATGGAGATAATCTTGAACTGAATAAAATTAGCCTAATAGAGACACGACGTATCCTAAATATTTAATATGGCAGGCGAAGAAAATTATGTTACACGTTATATAATTGGAGGACTGAAACTGCAGTCAAAAGGAATAAGCGGTTAACACGGAAGGATACGCTGACGTTTCCTGAAGGTTAGTTTTATTTTCTTTCATGACGTTCGTAAATCCCGTGACCCGTTTACAACACGTAGGTGAATGTAGTCCGTGATCGACATAGCCTTATATTATGACAGATTGGTTAGCTCGCTGGTTCAGTATTTCATGTGGCCGTAAACGCCACCATTCGAGTCATGGCGAGTAACAAACCGGCACGGCATGATATCCCGCGGTGACGTGGTCTGAGGACTTTCATAAATTTTCTGGCGTTGTTTTTATACGCTATGGTTTTATCTGTGAACTTTAACTGAAGCTTTATCACCCCATCGACAATGGAACCTATGATTTATCTGCAGGCACAAGCGGGAACAAGGAACGGAATGACCGAAAATATGTTTTACCTTTATGCACATAATTCAGACAAAAGGAAAATTTTTGTTAATATCATGACACACGCTGCGTGAATGTGCACTACAAGACTTCCTTGAGTCTTTAATCAGGGACAAAATAATTCTTTGGCATGTCTGATATTTTAGGCAATTAGGCCTATCGCAAATCCTGTTTTATGGAGGTTGTTATTTAGCCACCATAATGTTATATACCATTTGATCCATCGCAGTGAATCATCCGGTCTTAACGGTTCAGAATTTTTGACGGTTTCAGAGTTTTTTCTTTCATTATGTGCAACCCTGGTTGAGGGTC
This sequence comes from Sipunculus nudus, assembly GCA_026874595.1. NCBI lineage: Eukaryota > Metazoa > Annelida > Sipuncula > Golfingiida > Sipunculidae > Sipunculus > Sipunculus nudus. The sequence continues at coordinate 16,623,949 of CM049321.1, forward strand.
GCGCTGCAGATGATTTTCCTTGTGAAGCGTGTATGAGCCCGTCTCAGTCTTGGTACAGGATAAGAAAATTAGTAATCCATGAGCACAACCGTCATTACCATGGAGAAAGTACAAAATCCAGGCACCTGAAACAATAAAACATTTTCTTCGTGTATAAATTCCTCAATTCCTATCAATTCCTACATAGGCCCTAAGGCTCAAAATTGTATATACTATACTAGAAGCAGCGATAATTTGCTCCTCAATGTCCTAAACGTACAATCTGGACCCTTTGTTTTTGTAACCAGTACAGGGGCAAATCAAGGATTTTGGAAAAAGAGGGCTCACAGCAAGGAGGACTACTGATAACACCTTAAAAAAGGTACCTAATTCCACAAAACTGGGGTACAGGCCCCAAAAATTAGTCTGAACTCTGAAACCCCTAAAAGAGGTTGCAGGGACGGGAAAAAAGGGGTCTGGATCCCCTGGACCCCCTTCTTGATCCACTTGTGTAGTAACCCAGTAGTGGTAACCCCACTATAAGATAGAAGCATATATATATATATATAAATATATATATATATATATATATAATTATATATATATATATATATATATATATATATAGAGAGAGAGAGAGAGAGAGAGAGAGAAAGAGAGAGAGAGAGAGAGAACAAGATAGAGGGGGGGGGGGCCTGTGCCCGAGGCGCTTTTATTTTGTTGTGGCCACCAGCTCAACCTTACTGTCAAGCATCGAGTTAAAACAGTATACACTGTACATACACAAATCACGGCTGTGTCATCGAGGAAGGCTTCATTTAACAAGACCCGAATGTTCAGCTCCTTTTGCGTTATCACTCATATGTCTTGCATGCATGCTCTGAGCATGTGTTAATGGTTATATTGTACGCATTCACACAACACAGTGCAATGCCTAATATATGCCCGAGCCTACGCTCTTAAAACACGAAGATAATTTGACTAATATAATTATGAAAACATGAATGGTCTTACAAGGACATTATTACACGAACAAAGTTATTTATTGTTATTCTGCAGTGGCGCTTAACACTTCGTAAGGTAACATGGAATTAATTAAACGTCTCCGAAAGGACATCTGGGGCAAAAATCAAGGCAAATTAATATGGTCTTGTGGCCAACATATCCTTCATGACGCTCGGAAATTACATGGGCCATTTTGTATCTAGCCTTTTACTCCTGCAGTATGCCGCTCCCTTACAGGCAAAGAGAAATATATTCAGTAATTTTTAAGCTAATAAATCCGGGTCACAGATAACTACTTTATTACCAAAAACTTTTTGTTTTTCCGAGATTACCGCTAGGTTGCACTGTTATAATCTTATTTAAATAAAAAAACTTCTATAGACGCTCCCCGTTGATTTTGATAATTGAGTAATTAAGTGTAATTATTTACAATTATTCAAGTAATTAGATGTAATTTGTAACTAGGCAAAAATTCAATTACAAGTAATTGTAATTCTAAATAAATGCTTATAAGGATATAGATATGATTTCGTTTGCTTTTCAATA